>OZ005660.1:14848843-15323055 GCA_963930645.1 Salticus scenicus
ACGTAATTTATAGCAAACATACAAGGCGCCAATAATTAAGTAAAAACATTCTTTTGTATTGAATGTAATTGGGGAAAGTGCTTTGCTGTGTTTTACCATGTCCAAAAAATCATCTCAAAAATAAAAATTAATTCCTCCTGCCCTTACGTTAAATAACGTATGTTTTAATTTAAATTTTCAACGCTTGTTTTTTATATAATTACTCGTTTTAAGGTTACGTGAATACTAAAGTCAAGTTTTCAACTATTGGTCTTTGTGTATGTTTCTTATCAGCGTAGCTTGAAACTAGTTGGCATAGGTGGACTCTGCTCAGTTCTCCATCATATTTATGTTCTCATAAAT
Source organism: Salticus scenicus (assembly GCA_963930645.1). Classification (NCBI taxonomy): domain Eukaryota; kingdom Metazoa; phylum Arthropoda; class Arachnida; order Araneae; family Salticidae; genus Salticus; species Salticus scenicus. The sequence continues at coordinate 14,849,186 of OZ005660.1, forward strand.
TTCTAGTGCGAGACATATTATAATCATGTTAAAAGAAATGAATTTGACCAAAGCTTGATACAGTGACAGAATGAAATCCCCGCCTAATAGGCTATCCACAGTTTACTAATATATATTTATCTTATTCTAATCTATTAATTTATTTTATCAGGGTCAATTCTGTTGTTTAGTTTTCATGCTACTATTTCCAATGCAATAATCCTCAAAATTCATATTTATATGAAAAATTTAGTTTCGCTATGTTGATAAAATCGTAAGTTACGAATAATTTACGAAATTTTCCTATTAGAATAATTGTATTTAATCATGTTCAGACAAATATCATAAATGTAATTTTGAAGTTGTCTAATGTATTTATGATCCTCAAATTGGAAGTTTATGCTCAATTTTGCCTTATTCTGACATGTTAAGTAAATCGTAAATTCCAAATAACTTACGAATTTTTTAAATTGGAAAAATCATAGTCTATGATATTCATGCCAGTATCCAAAATAATATTTAAAAAGTGGTTTGACATCTTTACGATGAAAATATCCCTCAAGATTGACATTTATGTGAAATTTTGCCCTATACTGCCATGTTAAGAAATTCGTAAATTTCCAATAACTTGCGAAATTTTCAAAGTAGCATATTTATAGTTACTGATGTTCCTTCCGGAGTCAAAACTGATATTTTAAATTTGGCCTGACATTTTTACAGTAAAAAGTTTCCATTTAATGCACGTTTAAGTGAAATTTTGTCCTATTCTCCCATGTTAAGAAAATCGTAAATTTCTCATATGAAGTTTTTTAATTCGAATGTTTCAAATGAATATGGTTCTTGCCAGTATCGAAAGTAATATTTTAAAACTGATCTGACCTCTCTGCGATCATTTGTTCGTGAAATATCGTGTTAACAGACTAGCAAACTAACTAACACACTAACGGACTAACACACTAACGGACTATCAGACACCCTACAGACAGACACCATACAAATTTTGTCATTTTCGGATTCCTCACACCTGAAAACGTGTAAAAAAGTCAAAAAACCGAAGTCGAAAATTTTCACGATTACCTAAATTCCCCATACCTATAGTATGATGGGGAACTAAAAAAAAAAAAAAAAAAAAAAAATGATAATAAAAATAATAATAATAATTGCAAGCAATTCAAATGTTCCACTTTATATCTGTACTGATAAGTATAAAGGATTTAAGTCCATATTCCTGATTTTTCAGGAGACGAAAAATAAAGTTAAACTAACTAAAAACTAATCAGAAGAATCGATTAGGAAAGAGGGATTAGGTTGATATATACCCTTTATACCGTTCAGTGATTGTCAACCTTCATTTAATAAGGGGAAAAAATTTAATTAATTATTTTATACAAAGATTAATGCTAAATTTCTGACTTGAATCTTTTTTTGCCAATGGATTTTCTCAAAGACTAAATGACATGGATTTAAATCCTTTATACCAATCGATAGAGAATTTTTTACATTTTTGGACTTAAATCCTATATACTTATCAGTACAGATATTAGGTTGCTGTTTAAAAAGTTTATCAAGTTTGATGAGATTTAAGTAGGGGTGCGGATGAATGTTCCCTGAATAGTTTAGAATAAACATCTAAATTTAATAACAACCTTGAAATCTATGTAAATGTAAATGCTATATCCAAACGCTGTTTGTGTAGGAGGCGGTAGCCCCCATCTCACAAAACTGTTTGTCAAATAAAATGTTTCCTAAATCTAGTTTGAATTCTTTTTATTGAAATTTTTCTATACAGTACTTATTATTTTATCAAGTACTGTACCGAAATCTGCAATTGGTTTTTATTGCATTATAATTTAGGGTAAAAGAAAGTCGTGAGTGCCACACCAGATTATTTATTATTTAATTACCCTCAATCTCGGCTGAAAAGTCCCTTTTAAGTTGAAGCTTTAGTTCTGTCATGCTTTATATATTATGAAAGAAACAGTTATGACTTGTTGGTCTGTGATTTCTTGATAAAGTACGATTCAAACTTTCATGGGCCAAAATTTTCATTAATTTTAACTGGTAATTTATTACATTAAAGATGAAATAACTAATTAATGCAATGATTTTCCTATAGGCTAACAATAAAATCATGAGCAAATAATCTACAGGTTTTACATGCGATACGATTAAAAATTCTGTAAGCTATATAATATTGTTAGATGTAGTCAACAGCAATGGTTGAAAAATAATATGCCTAGAACAACCCACGGTCCGCGAGGAAACTAACGATATTTAAAGTTTGACAACTTTAATAAATTAAAAATTAATAAATCCGTTCTGGCTTTTTGAAGTCAAAATGCCTTTCAGCGATAATGGTAGCTAGAGAATCACACTGTTCTAATGAAGTATTCATTAGAACATTATTCATTCTTTTTATTGTACTTCGTTTTTTACTATCATAAATTTTACTATTCCATCGTTAATTTATGCTTGGTTAGTTGATTGACTGGATTTAACGTCGTACAAGTACTGCACAGTGGGTAATTGGCGACGGTCTGGGACGCACCCCTAAGGATGGTCCGGAGACATGACATCACATTGTTAATTTATGAAAGAAATAGTTTAAATTAATGTATTTTACTTGAAATTTTTACTCTACCCTCCTCCGAAAAAAATATATGCATATACGATTATACCATAGCCTCATATTAATTCAGAAGAGGGAGCCTAGTTTTCATCAAGCTAATACATATACGATTCTAAGATTCTAAGACGTAAGGTGGCCGCTCACCACTATGCAGCGGTTTTGAGCGATTTTAACCTTTAAGAGGGGCTCCGATGGCACTGTGGAGATTCAAAAGAGCCCGTGTCTAAAGATTAAACCTCCTCCATTGTTTATTGCGTAAACAGTGAAAAAAAAAAAAAAAAAAAAAAATTACAGAGGTCGCCAAAGCGGAGCTTTCACACGACAGAGGGCGACAAGGTAACGAGAATATAAAAAGAAGAACGGAGCCTTGCTCCCTCGCATGGAAAGGCTTATGTTGAAAAATATATGGACCTCCAAGAGAAAAGTTGGTAACTGCCTTGGAAGATTGAAAAATTAGTTGGTCAAATTGGAAAGATGCATTAAAAAGTTATAGATTTTGGTTAGTTTCTGACGTAGGGGAAGCCGGGTAACGATATTAAAAAGCCAGTCGTTAGGTTTATTAAGTGGGTTAAGGATACGCCAATCATGAGTTAGTGGGCATGAATACATATACGATTCATACAATTACAAACATATAACACACACAATTATATATACACACAGTGTGGCCTGCCTGAATAAAATAGATTTTCAATGCGGCTCGCCAAGTGTTTTGGGTTGGATAGGCCTAGTCTAGAATATAGAAGATTAAAATTAATACACCTGGTTTCTAAGAAATCAGTTACTGGATTGATTGAGCATTTTCACTTTCCATTATTGCTGTTAAACTTAACGCATCTTTTTCCATGGTAATGAATTAAACTTTTGGATCTATCTCACTAACCACCTTCTCTCTCTCTCTCCTATCAATCAAAAAATAAATCTATCTATCTATCTATCTCTATCTACCTATCTCTATCTATCTATCCTATCTATTTATCTAGCTACATATCTACCTATCTATCTATCTACCTATCTGTCTATCTATTTATTTATATATATACCTTTCTATTTTACGAATCATTTAAGAACGTTACAAATCCCATAATAGAATATTCGCAAATAATTCTACTTCTGTCCTTTGTAAAATATTTATTATAATCATTATTAGATAGACTGTATATTATAATGTGGTAAAAAATAATCATTATTTACCACATTATTTTATCGTGTGGTAAAAGTATATATTCATTTAAACTCCATGTTATTATTTCATTTGGTACTAATTTAAAAGAAACTTAGTTTATAATAAGAAATATAAATTGTGTAAAAAATCAATCACAATCACTTTTTAAATAATTAAGATAAAGAACTAACATTTTCTTTACATTTGATATAGAATAATACAACTGGTTAAACACCAACAATAATAGGTTTACACCAAATTGAGTCTCATCAATTACTTTTTGTATGTACGTTTATCTATATTTTTAAAAAGTTCTTCAGTGATAGAACTAGCTGTAATATGTTTTTTTCCTTTTACATTTAACTAATTACCTTAGCATATGTAGAAATGTCTTTTCATCACTGTGATAGATGAAGATTCATCATAAGAGATATGCTTCTATTTTCTCTAAGAACGTCAAAAGAGATGTATTAAATTAGAATGATTAATGAACTATTAAATATTAATGAATTACATGCTAAAATCGGAAAATTAATGGAGATTCTTGATTTCTTTCTTTCTTTTCTTTTTCTTTTTTTAAATGTCTATCTTTCGATAGATATAGTCGGCTGCAAAATTATTCGAGCACTAGCCAATAATTCCTATATTTAAAAAGTACACTTAAGACTGTTTTGCTAAGTAAATCCTTGTCGAATCATGTTCTTAGACTGATTAAGAACATGACTCGACAAGGATTTATTTAACAAAGCTGCATTAAGTGTACTTTTTTTTGGCAAGGATTATTGCTAGTGCTCGAATAATTTTGCAGCCGACTGTAGGCTTAAAATTCTGATTTGTTTTGGGATTCATTGGTTTTGCACAAGTGGCCTTCATCTATTCATTTTATAATTGTTTTTTAATTTATCTTTTTTTTTTTTTTTTTTTTTTAAATATGACCTTTTTTTTTTTTTCTTGTTCGTAAAAGAAAGTACAGTCGGTAACAAAAGTATCCGAACACTGGCGAAAATTCCTATGTAAAAAAAAGTAGAGTTAACACTGTTTTGCTTAATAAATCCTTGTCGAATCATGTTCTTAGTCAGTCTAAGAACATAATTCGGCAAGGATTTATTTAACAAAACAGTATAAACTCTACTTTTTTTTTACATAGGAATTTTCGCTAGTGTTCGGATACTTTTGTTACCGACTGTATTGGATTCGTAAAAATTTTCGACTTTTAATTTTTCAGAGGTTTGCACATTTGATAAGGTCCTGAACAGGATTTGATCATTTTTACTTTCTTCTATATTGAACAGAGGAAAGTATTGAATTCGTAAAAATTTTCGACTTCCGGTTTTCAACGGATTTACACGTTTTCAGAGATCTAGAACATGATTTTACCGTTTTTAGAAAATGTCTGTCTGTGTGTGTGACAAAAATTTTGTGGCAACTGTATCTCCGGAACTATTGCTCAAAATTGTATATAAATTTATATGTGGATGCACCTTGACCTAAATTAGTGTGTGTCAACTTTTGGTGTCAATCACTCAACAGGTGGCGCTGCTATACAACGGTTGTTTTTTGGTGGGGGAGGGGGTGAAGAAAAAAATATTAGTTACAATTTTTGTCAATGGGCGCTGTACGGGAGCAAATCCCCCTTTTCTATATTAAACTTCATGTATGCAAAAGTGTCCGAACACTAGCAAAAATTCCCATGTAAAAAAAGTACACTTCATACGGTTTTGTTAAATAAATCTTTGTCGAATCCTGTTCTCAGTCAGTGTAAGAACATGATTCGATAAGGATATATTTAACAAAACACTATGAAGTGTACTTATTTTACATAGGAATTTTTGCTAGTGTTCGGATACTTTTGTTACCGACTGTACTCTTATTTATAATAGATTATTAGCAAGCCCTTATTATAAAATATTTAGGTTGGAATGCGATATGATTATTTATTAATTTATTTTACGCATTCTTATTATGAAGAAATTTCTTGAAATAAAAATACCAAGTTAATTCACTTCAACATACTTTATTAAAATATGTATTTGCTTATAAAGTACTACATTATAAAAAAATTTTATTTGATATGTGTGTTCATGAAATAGTATTCAATCATGTAAATACGTTTAATATCATCAACTGTGACCGATTGAATCGGGAAAAAAAATAAATAAATAAAAAATAAATAAATAAAAACTATCGTTGATCTACACTTATTTTTTTTTTTTTTAAGGTGTTTCGCGGAAGGAATTATTTACGGTAAGTCATAAAAAAATAAATAAATAAATAAATAAATAAATAAAACTAATCTTGTATTTTTCTCATTCAATTAGTTACAGCACAGCATGTAGAAAAGTCGTGCTACTGTCATGATGAATGAAGATTTATTATTGAATAGGCCTACAGGTATCTGTAATAGCCTTTCAAAACCCAAAACTGAACAAAATAATGCATTAGATTAGCTTGTAAGATATTATTATGAGGTAATGATTTCGTTACCTTCATCGATGACCTTTTTTTTTTTTTTTTTTGATAATTTGGATCAAAGTTAGGCTTGGTTGATTTTTGATCCACCACCCCAAGGGGAGAAAGGGGGAATTTTGCAAAAATCCCGTCACAGTGGGTTTTGGATACACATAACCAATCAATACATCAAAATTCGTGATAGTAGCTTCAATAGATTTTCAAGGACAAATTTAAGGCAAAAAAAAAAAAGACTCTCGAACTTGTTCCTCATACCTTCCCCCTCTTCCCAAATCAAAAATCGAGGCGGGGGGGAATGGGGATTTATCGCACAGCCAAAATTTGTGATCCAATCTTCCATAGAATCACCACGGTCGTGTTTTGAGTCAGTGTGTCACTGAGTGAGTTGATGTACTCTTATATATAATAGACTGTTAGTAAGCCCTCATTATAAAATATTTAGGTTGGAATGCGATATGATTATTTATTAATTTATTTTACGTATTCTTATTATAAAGAAATTTCTTGAAATAAAAATACCAAGTTAATTCATTTCAGCATACTTTATTAAAATACGTATTTGCTTATAAAGTACTACATTATAAGCAAATTTTATTTGATATGTATGTTTATGAAATATTATTCAATCATGTAAATACGTTTAATACCATCAACTGTGACCGATTAAATCGAAAAAAAAAAATCGTTAATCTACACTTTAATAATTTCTTTTTTAGGGTGTTTCGCGGAAGGAATTATTTACGGTAAGTCCTTAAAAAAAAAACTTGTATTTTTCTCATTCAATTAGTTACAGCACAGCATGTAGAAAAGTCGTGCTACTGTCATGATGAATGAAGATTTATTATTGAATAAGGCCTACAGGTATCTGTAATAGCCTTTCAAAATCCAAAACTGAACAAAATAATGCATTAGATTAGCTTGTAAGATATTATTATGAGGTAATGATTTCGTTACCTTCATCGATGACCTTTTTGTTATAATTTTTACCTTCTTTTATATTCATAAAAGCAAGTATTAGATTCTCAAGAATTTTTGATTTCTGGTTTTCAACAAATTTATACGTTCTGTGTTGACCTGAATACGATTTGAACATCTTTAGAGAACGTCCGTATCTCTGTGAGTTTTGTGGTAGCTCTACTCAGGAAAAAAATATATATATTATGTTAAAACGATAAAATTTTTGTTAGGGCTATGTAATAAATAAAAGATAAATAAAGAAATAAAATCTGGTGAATAACAACACGATTTCCATTACCCACTACAACGGATATTATATGCTCTTTTTGGAAATAATGTAATCAGAAGATATAAAATTGATTTAATAAATTATACATCCAACAATTTTCTTTTAAGAGCAAATTGACACCTACGTTGTGAAGACAGATAAAAGAGAATTTACATAGCGTTTAAAAATAAAATTATTAGAGCCGTTTTTTGAAACACCCATTTCCAAGATCTGTAACTGGACCTACCTCATCAGGACACCATTTTCCTGTAGTAACCAAGTAATGCATTCTAAAGGAAATCTAAAAAGCTATTTATATAGCAGCTTTGAAGATGATGGTTAGAGCAGTTTTTTTGAGTTACTGATCTACAGTTCCACTTCAGTTTTCCAGTTTTCAACAAAAATTGAAAAAATCCTCTCTACACTAGACCTGCTTTAATACTGAAGTTTCTTCTTTTTATCTTTATTATTTTTGGAGATGTGATAGTCAAAATATTTTACACACACTTACATACACCCATACACTCTAACACTGCCAAAAGCCACTTATTTTAGATTCTGGACACCTTAAAACATGTAATTCAGGTGAGAACTCAAAACATCGAATTTTTTGACTGAATACAATACTTCCATTACATGCGGCAGTCGTGTAATGGAAGTAAAAATGTGGTTCATTTAATAAAGTTTTTGTTGTTTCAAAAAAAAAAAAAACAATTTTTAAAATAAACCAAATATTTTTGTTGATATAGTAACAACAAAAAATTTTTTTCGTTAGCAAACTTTTCTTCCAATAAAAGATATTTTTCTGTGTGGATCAAGAACTAGCGCACAGAATTTAACAAAAGTTTATATTTAGTTGTATCCTAACTATAGGGGTGTCCATCAACTTTTAATGCATATAACCCCGTAGGTAGCGCCACTATGCTATGAACCCCCTTCCTCTTTCACGTGAAGGCTATCTCTCAGCTTCTATGACTTATAGTTGTACAAACTTGATATGTGAGAGGGTATTAAAAAAAATGCTAATTCAAGCCAACTGACATGTGGCGTTGCTATTAATTACGTTCTGTGATTTTACATATAGTTATATCTCAGCATGTTTTAAATAAAATTTCCCCAAACTACATATGTGAAACCTTTATTGTAAGAAGCTACATGTGATTAAATATGTGTGTATGTTAACCGGTAAGTGGCGTTGTTATATAAAATGATAAGAAGAAAGTTTTTTAGAGGTAGTAAAAGCGAAAGAATTATTTCACTTTGACCTTAATATTAGTAAAGTGCAAGATGTAAACATAAAATGATAAAGAAATAAGTAAAGAAATATTAATAACACAAGTCGACATGTAAAATTTTGATTTTATAGTTTTGGCTGATCTTTATTTTTTTTTGGTGTGCTGAAACCGAAAATGAAGCCAGTTTTTCTCTGTCACGTATAGATTTTTGTCAATACAGGGTGCCTGACTATACAATTTCTTCCATTACTTTACCACCAATGTAATTATATGGTAAGTTTTATAGTATGTTTCCATGATTAATTAATCATAGATGCCTATTGTTGTAATTGTGAAGCACTAGTGCGACTTAAAACCATACTAACCAACCAACCAACCAACCAACCGATTGTTATGATGGTATATGTAAGAAATCGTGTCGGTAAACACCCTGTATTGACAAAAATCTATACGTGATAGAGAAAAATGGACTGCATTTTCGGTTTCAGCATATCAAAAAACATATAAAGATCAGATGAAATCATCAAATCAAATTTTGTCAACTTCATTTTTGTCGGTCTGTGTAATCATTCTCTACCAGCGTTGTAATATTAGTACCCTTATACATAAAACAGGCATAACGGTACCAGTAACATTAGTAGTATGTTGTGGCCATCACATAACTTTCTTTTATACGAAACTATATAACAGTGCAACTAATCGATTAACATGCACAAAATTTAATCAACATAGCGTCTTACAATAAAGATTTTAGTCATGCAGTTTTGTGTAAATTTAACGTACAGATACTGAGATATCACTAATTAAAAAATTCGTAGGGAATGAGTACTAGTAGTGCCACCTGTTGACCGATATATATTCAAATTAAATCAGTCTAGTTTTTCACAATGGCCAACTTGCAAGTTTTGCGAGCTCATAGACTATAGAAGCTGAGATAATGCCTTGCCATGTACAGGAAAACTGTATGCATAGCAGCTCCACTTGCAATTCAATGTGCATCCAAATTCAATTAGCATTGCCCTCTCACATACCAAGGTATATACATTTATACGCAATAGAAGTTGAGATATACCTATATGAAACAGGATAAATTGTAGCAATGCAACGTCACCTGCGGGGCGATTATGCCAAAATCTAATCAACAAATATTTAAATCAAATTCCAACCAAATATAAAGTTTTTAGAATTCCTTCCGTTAATTTGTCAGACATATCGCCAACACATTTTTCAAATCCTTAGTAGTACGACAAAACTATTGCTTTTAGTAAGATATTTCTCGTCGCCATCATTTTGCTGTGTTAAACCTTGATTATGTCAGGTATTTTGCTATACAAAACCACACTCTTCAACCGATCGCTACAAAAATTGGTATACTTATTAATCAGAGCATAATCTAGCTAACGTCACATTTTTTAGTTTAGTGGGATAACTAGTTCTGAAAATATTTAATAAGAAACTCATTTTAATTTTAAAAGTATTAAAAAAAATCTTGTTTATTTTTTCCCCCTTTATAAAAGGAAATAAATTTATTTGCAAGTAAATAATAAAAATACTTATTTATGTCCAAAAAATTGTACTAACAATTTTCTTATTTACAATTTTCTTTCTAAGTTGAGGGACAAGACAATTATTTTATGTAATTGTAAAGAATTTTTATATTTAAAAATCTATTATTAAATATTGGTTTGACAAGTAATAAAACAATTAATTAAACAAAAGTTTTCTATTTCTAAGAAAAACATTCATACCAGTCAAAAAAATACATTAAATATATATAAAAGGTAAAGACAGCAATGTTCGCCTCCCCTAAAATGTGCACCAGTGTTCGCCACCCTCAAAAAGACGTGTCGAAATAAACGTGAATTAACATTTAAGAATTTGAATTCACTCGAGCTACATTTTCCATTTCTAGGGGATCTAATGCGGGCGGCTTCAATTTCATAGATGTTATTAAACGCTTATTTTAACATGTTTTTTGTGAGGGTGACGAACACTGGTGCAAATATTAGGGGTGACGAACGCTGGTGCCTTCTTTCATTAAGTGAATATTTTTGTAGACAATCGGATTTAAAATTATGAAGTAAAATATTTTTCACAGTTAAATAAATAAAAATAAACGAATAAATAAATAAATAAACAAGATTTAATTTAATTCGTTCGGCCTGTTTGTTGGTGGGGGAGTTTAATGACTAAACTTAAAGACTTCTTCACACACCATAAAATTAATGAAAGCATCACCAGTTTCGAAAGGATGTGGCCTTTCTTCTTCGGGTGCACATGCTACTTGGAGTGCATGTGCTACATCTTGCTAGGCAGAAGCAAGATTGAAAGTAGGGCTAAATCCAAAGGGGGTGAAGCAACACAGCCAACCAATAAGACGCAGCCTGTAAAACCAATCAGAGAGGAACAAAACCAAAAAACAGAAAACAAGAGAAACAGGCACAAAAATGGAGGGAAAGTATTTTTAAATCATTTATTTTATTTTTATTTAAATTATATTTACTTTTACTTTTTTTTCGCTGATTTATTTGATTTTACTTATTATTATTCGTTGATTTATTTAATTTTGATTTATTTATATTTATTTTTTACTTTAGATACATTTGGACATTTATTTGACATTTATTGAGATTTATAGTTACAATGACTTTCATCTCGATTGCTCCATATTTTTACAGAAATTCACAGAAATACGTGCACACAATATTGTTGAAGACATAGGACAGCACAAACATTCATGCCCGCACAGAGAATCGAACTCGGAACCTGGAGACTCAGAAGGCAGCGCCCTGCCGACCAAGCCGGCATTTTAGATATATTTTTATTTTTATTATTTACAAAATGGAGGAAATAATTTAATCGAATTAAACAATTTTTTCCGAGCTATATAGGCAACAAAGTAGAATCAGATATTTCATTAACGATTTTATCGCGATTGAAAGCAAAATTTTCCAACTTGGAAACACGTTTGGCGTGAAACATAATTTTGGCTTGCTGAAAATTAAAACTGTGGTCAGATTCTCAACATTGCTTAGCAATAAAAGATTTAGATATTTCTTGTTTAGTAACATACTGAGAATATTCACATAAACGGCATTCAAGATTTCATTTTTATTGACCTATGTTAGATAAATTCCAATTTTTACAAGGGACATTATAGATACCCCACTTATGAAACGTGAGAACAGTGAATTTACTTGAAGGGAATTGAAATTTATTAACAGATTTAAAAAAAAAAAAAAAAATCTGGAGTGACTCCACTCGACTTTCCGAACATTGAATAATTAACAGTTTTGTAGATAAAGTAAAGAAAGAGGAGTTGTTAAACAAACAAAAGAGAGAAAACCATAATAGAGTGTTTGAGTATTTTTCTACATATATTACACGATGTTTTATTTAACGCTACTGAACTTTGAGCCCATAGATCATAATGATAAAGAATTTTTCGTTGTGTCCCTGTAAAAACCTATAAATGCTAGATTCACCAAAATGCTTATACGTAAGCGCAACAGTGATTTATAATATTCATATAAATTTTCAGCTCAATTGAATGAGGCGTTTAGATGCTATCGCACTTTTCAAAATTTGGTCTCGTAGGCTATAATGATAAAGAATTTTTCTTTGTGTCCCTGTAAAAAAAAACTGTAAGTGCTAAATTCACCAAAATCTAAACAGCTGGTGCAACTGAGACTTATAACATGTGTACAATTTTTTTGCTCAGATTAATAAGGCGTTTAGACGCTATCACACTTTTAAAAATTTGACCTCATAGGCCATAATGATAAAGAATTTTTCTTTGTACCCTGTAAAAAAACTGTAAGTGCTAAATTCACCAAAATCTATACAGTTCGTGCAACTGTGACCTATAACATGTGTACAAATTTTTTGCTCAGATTAATAAGGCGTTTAGACGCTATCACACTTTTAAAAATTTGACCTCATAGGCCATAATGATAAAGAATTTTTCTTTGTGCCCTGTAAAAAAACTGTAAGTGCTAAATTCACCAAAATCTATACAGTTCGTGCAACTGTAACCTATAATATGTGTACAAATTTTTTGCTCAGATTAATAAAGCGTTTAGACGCTATCGCACTTTACAAATTTGGCCCCATATTGGTGGGTGACAGGGCAAAATGGGTGCTATATTCGGATTCAGGAGTTCATTTTACATAAGAATTTGCAAAAATAGTGTTGGAGCCTATTTTCATGAAGAGCAGTGTAATAGACGCAATCTTTCCAATAAAGATATGCGAACAAGAGTTTATATGAATATGTACAGTTATTACATTCCTTTATATGGAAGAATAGACCAAAAAAAAAAGTGTAATGTATAGAAAATAATCTTGTCGTACTAAATTAAATTCCGTCTCTGATACTTTTTTTTTTTTTTTTTAATTGGCCTCATATTTGATTTTTGATTTTCTTTTAAATTTTTCTTTTTATTTATTTACTTTTGAGTGACAGTAAATAACCATATGAAGCTACATTCTTTTTAACTTTTTAAAGAATAAAAGTAAAAAAGCAAAAAACATTAGTATCAAGGTAGAATTTGAGAGTGCTAAATAAAATACTTATATTCTGTTCCGTGTCTCAGTGGTAACATTGTCGCCTACTGTGCAGTGGGTCCTGGTTCGATACTAGCTGGCCGAGGTGAAGAATATTGTTTAACGCGAGGTTTATTATTATTATTATCATTATTATTATTATTATTATTATAACGGCAAAGTAATATTTCCTCATTTTTTATGGTTTTATTTCATAAAAGATAAATAAAATAAAAACACAGCAATAAGGTAGCCAACTTAACTCCAACTCCTTTTGTTTTATCTGTTGGATATAAAATAAGTAAGAAATAATAAATAAATTATAAATTATTTTCTTTAAATATAAAATTTTAAAACAGTATGTGTTCCGTAAATGCGTTATTACATTAATGCCATTACCTACAAAACAGATAACGGTGAAAATAATTTAATAATAATGCATATTTTATAAATTACTATTAACATCTTTATAAACTATTACAACATCTTATTTAATCGTTTACTTTATCATAGGATTTAGGGATATCGCTATCATTATCATAATTATTATCATTGCTATAATTATTTCGATAAAAACTAATGATCAACTATTTATTTGTGATTTTGCCTAATAAAGAAATAAATAGGACAGAACCTTTAAAATATAGTAAATGGTGGAATGTTCATAAATTTGCCTTTCTCTTTAATCCTGCATATTGTTACGAAATTGTAAATAATTGTGTTTATTTTTGTATAAATTCTTTCAAAGAGGCTTAGTAAGTTGATAAAGTGCTAATTTTGTACATTTCCAGTCGTTTTAGCGTTGAAATAGCCTTATTTCCCCTTAAAAACGCATTAAAAAGCCCCAGTAATGCAGGCAATGGATTTGGCGCCAAATTTGGCGACTTTTCCCCACCTTGGCGATTTTTTTGGCGACCTTGGCGAGAAAATCCTTATATGGGATATACCAAATATGGAAGCTGTAAGTTGATTGGTTGACCACTTTCTAGAGTTTTCTCGAAAAATCTGGGTTCCATGGAACAGCATATAAGGAGCGCTTCCTCGCCAAGGCAGTCAGTTCAGTTCAGATCTCAGCCAGCTTCGCTAGTGCTTGCATTGCTCTTGAGCCTCTTTGAGAGAGACTTGCTTCAAGTGTTACTGCTATACAGTTTGTACTGTGGATTTGCTATTGACAGCTGTTGTTTAAGCTGTGGTTACTGCTTGAATTGAAGCTGATAATTGGTTTATTGAACTGTATTTTTCTGGAACTTTCTGTGAATAAATTACTGAATTTTTGTAAGTTTGGCCTTTCATTCCCGGACAACTCACGAACCCTCAAGTACGCAACAATGTATACAGCTGATCTAATTGAGTAGTGTTCTACCTTCGGTTGCAAGTACCTGGTTCGAATCCCGATTTAGGTATGGATGTTCATGGTTAATCGAAATCCTCTTTAAGGCACTGGCACCAGTCTGATAAATCTTTGTATGGGAAAAAAAAAAAAAAAAAAAAAAAAAAAAAAAAACGAAACGAAACTAGCGACACACCCCGAAACTAAACCTGCATCCATATAGATTGTCTGATGCAAATATGAGATCTCAAATTATCATTTTATTTTACCTTTGACAATTACAAAATACATAACGACCAGTGAATTAAAAAAAAAAGTATATTATAGCAGGTTATATACCCGGTGATCTTAATTCCGTAAACACTTTAAATTTTCATCAAAAATTAGAAAAGTAGTATTCTTTAACGCCGTTTGCGTAAAAAAAACGTTCGCTAGAATATGGTGGGGACTAATATCAATTATTTACTCGAGAGACCCAGGTATGGGTGGGACTACACGGGGGCCTTTCTAAGGGGTGCCAGGCCGTATCAATCCCAGCTTCAAAAGAAATCACGAAAAACTCCGAAGGACTAGGTAGACGAGAGTGACTTTTGATTGAACCCGGTGCCTCCAGCTCTTAAGAGCGAGTTTTTTAGTAAAGAAAAAAAATTTGAATTAAATTGTTATCGATTAAACGAGCTGGACGCAAACAAAAATAGTAAACCTGTAAAATAAAGGCTGTGTTTATTAAGAGCTCATATTTTATATTTCCTGTTACTTGTACTTTCCATAAAAAAGTTTTTATAATAATGTTAACAATGATAAAGCGTTATGGGTCAAGTTATTTTACCTCAGTCACAAATCCTTGAAGCTTTAAGAAAATTTTAGACACAGAAGAAATTTAAATACTTTTAAAAGTAGTGATGGAAGACAATTATAAGTAGTTTTTGAACGTTATGATGTTTTCGTAAAAATTTAATCTGCTCAAAAAAAAAGATAGTCTTTCAGGAAAATCTGAAATTTCTAGCATTTAGCATCTTGTTATGGTTAAAATTTAAACTTAATTAGACTTTACTAAATTTAAGAAATATATATATTGGAATTATTCTCGCGTATTAAAATATGATATTTGTATTAGATGCTTTTGAAATGTAAACATATTTAGTTTTTAAAATTACACTGATAATCATTCAGCTTTTACTGATATTATAAATTTATCTAACTTTAATCTGTCTTTATAAATTTTACCAAAATACTTTAGAATGAAAATGAATAAGGATACAAGAAAGGAAGGGAAAAAATATTCTCCAGAAAACATAATTTTTTATTTAAATATTTTATTTAATTATTCCCATTCTTTCAAGAATATAAATAACTTAAAATAATCTGGTGTGTCACTCACACGATTTTCTCTTACCCTAAAATTTAATACTATAAATACAGGTTGGAGATTAAGAGGTAAGATAACGATGTTATGTAAACATATGTTAAACAATTGAAATTAGGATTCGGAAAAGTTTTATATGATAATTAGTTCTGCGTGAGGGGGGCTACCGCCCCCTCAACCCAACGTTTCATTAATGCACCTATATTTATATAGAATTTAATTTGGTTATTAAAAAATAATTCTGTTTTTTAAAAATAATTTATTAAAATTATTATTTAAAAAAAAAAAAAAATCTTTTATGATAATGCAGACGATTTTCAAATTAGAGAAGTGTCCATTATTTTCTCAATATTTAAAAAAAAAAAAAAAAAAAAACAATTTTTTTTTTTTTTCTGTTTTTTTTTTTTTTTTTCGTTAAAAGCAAAAAAAAAAAAAAATATATATATATATATATATATAACTTTGTTTTAAATTATCGCAGATTGATGGTTCAACCATTCGTTTTAAAGGTATTGGCGAGCTCTTTTGAAAGATAACCATCATGAAAATTTACTTCCCTCCAGGGGGGACTTCCCTCCCCCAGGGGGAGAGGCGAGGCTCCTACATAAACAATTATTTTTTTCCAGTTGACTATCTCTGTTACAAAAAATATATATTCGTTTCATTTGGTTTAGTGCAGTCTATAGATGTTAAACTCTACTTACCTGCAATTTCCCCCATAGACGTAATGTATTTGAATACTTTTGAGTGTCCCTGTACACGAACCATTTGTTTCATCTCAACAAAAGTTTACTGTAGCATCCCTATATGATACACATTTAGAATACCGAGTTTGGAATTTCTGCTACTATTTGCTCTTGACATATACTGATAACAGACAGACAGACACACAGACCATTCGCTAAAAACATTATTTTCGTATTCAGGGGACCTCAGAATATGTAAATGCAACAAAAACTCTTGTTCGAAAATTTGACCCTAAAACAATACATTCTCGACCCTATGGGTAAGAGAAAGTAAAAAAAAAAAAAATGGATTTATTTATTGCCATGTTTTGTGGTTTGGCAACACTCAAGTTATTCATAAGAAGTAATTTATAAATCTGTTGACATTGTTTTTGGTATTTTTTCAAAGTTAATTTTTCTTTCTCGAGGCAAGGGAGTTAAGAAGCCCTTTAGAACTGCTAGAATGTTGCATTATTCATCTTCATAAGGTATTATTAGGGAAGCGTTTTCCACTGTACCTTTTCTATCACCATCTGCTCCATTTTTTTATTAACCACATACGTCATAATTATGCCCTTTGTTCTAGGTAAATTGATCTGACAAAAGATAACTATGCATGAAACTTCTCTGAAATTGTTGTTGAAACTTATCATGTAATCAGGTATGTCATCAATTAAAAGTTGTGTTTGTAATTCAGACGAGACACACAACTGTAGGTAGCTAGAAACATCTTTCGTAGAAGAGGGGTTTAATTTTAGTATATAGCATATGTTATATCTAGGAATTTTTAGATTATATCAGCTCTCGAACCGGCTTTTAATGCTTGGTATTTATTACAATTTACATAGAAAACAGAATAAACACACATGCATGTGATGTAGACATCACATATTTTTAAATTTTTTATGTAATTAAGTCCAAATCTATTTTAACATCTTATATAATCGTGTATTTAAAAACAATCTTTAATTAACCACTGAAATCTTTCTCCGCCAAGAAAATAAAAATATAGGGGAGAACCGTGTAATATGGACCCCCTAAGCAAGAATGCTCATAAAACTTAAATTATTAAAATAAAAAGATTTAATTTGGTGGCTGCTCATTACAATTGCATTACATAGTTTAAACTTGGTAAAGTACTCTGGGAACTATTAATAATTGCAGAAAATAATTATTTTATTTACGTATCGGTGGTCCATATTAAACGAACGTATGTGTAATATGGACCAAGTGGTCCATGGTGGTCCTTCCCGTTCCCCAACAGTTGACACACTTGGAATTGGGAAACGAACTGTCCAGCACATTCTCTCACACACTTGTACATCTCTTGGGAATAGTAGAAATGGACGAAAAAAAGGAGAGGTCTAAAGGTTATATCCAATGGGTAGTGTGCGAAAGAAGTGATAATTTGATTACCTCTGCTTCCCTGGCCTATTCTATAGCCTCAAGATTTTGAGTATGCGACATATGTACGCCGAGCATTAACAAAATCTCTCTGTTTTTATTATGGACCACTGGTCCATATTACATAACACAGCATGGTTAATATTACACGCGTAAGCAGAGCAACGTGGTTTCCAATCAAAAATCGCTATGCAAATTGATGCCCATGAAACGCATGTCTAAACTGTTCATAAAATAAGTACATTTGCTACTATTAACGCAAAAATTATATTACAATTACCTAACAGTAGAAAGTAATACTTTCCTTTTAACATACTTGTTACATCAGTGATTGTGCATACCGAAAACTCAATTTCATAATCGTCCAAATACAGGTACGCACGTATAAGTCACTTCCTGCTTTAGATAACAATAATATTCTCTAAACGCAGTGAGATGGTTTCACCATCTAGTGTTGAACATAAAAATTTTCTCATGGTCCTTATTACATGGTGGTCCATAATACACAGTTCTCCCCTATATATAAATAGAAAAAAAAAAAAAATCTCCTTGCAAGCAAAATCACATACCATTTCCGTTTGTAATGAATACCACATGACTTATTTCACTCTTATATTTTTCCTAAATCAAAGTATAATTGATAACGCACTTTTAATCAATTTCTCAATATTATCCTTGAACAGCATTGCATTATAGTGTGTGGTTTTTCATTTATTATAACTAAAATTTGGCGATAACCAAGGGTTAATATATATGGAAATCCTGCTCTCTGTATTCAAAATTATTAACTTAATTAAAGTACAACGTTCCTCGAAAGCCGTTTTTTATGTGTTCTTTGCGGTAAAAAAATTGTATGCCAAAATGTAATCGCAATTTTTGAATTTAGCTCAAACTGGGACATTCTCTCACTGACCTCCGTCATATAAAGATAATATCTTAGTACTGGATTAGTATTACATAATCTTCGTCGCTATCTCTCTCTCATCGCTTGCAGTCCCCGAACAGAATATACTATTTTTCTTTAAATTTAGACTATGATGCCGCTATACTTTCCTGATACTGTTATATATTCTGCTTTTCAGCTCTTTCAACTGCTAAATAAAAAGTATTTTTGGGTTGTTATTCAGAAGTGTTCCTTCATGGCCAGATTGAATGGAAATTATCGAATTTAAACCCCTAATTCTACAAGTAATTTCTTGCAGCAAGTTTTTTTTTTAAATCACAATGCAGATATCAGTTACATAGGCCTACAAAAATGAAGTTGACAAAATGTGATTTTATTATTTTAGCTGATCTTTATGTTTTTTGATGTGCTGAAACCGAAAATGCAGCCCATTTTTCTCTATCACGTATAAATTTTTGTCAATACAGGGTGTTTACCGACGCAATTTCTTACATGTAGCATCAAAACAATAGGTTGGTTGGTTGGTCGTATGGTTTTACGTTGCATTAGTGCTGCGCAATTACAACAATAGGTACCCGTGATTAATTAATCAGGAAAAAAAATTATAAAACTTACCATATAATTATATTGGCGGAAGAGTAATGGAAGAAATTGTATAGGAAGGTACCCTGTATTGGCAAAAATCTATACGTGATAGAGAAAAACTCGCTTCATTTTCAGTTTCAGCACACCAAAAAACATAAAGATCAGCAGAAATTATAAAATCAAAATTTTACATGTCGGCCTGTGTTGTGTTATATATGAAGGCGATTTTATATTATACTTAAAAACATTTTCAGTTACTACAATTGAAATGGCTTATAAATATGTATTTGAAAAGAATTCGAATACTACATGGAATAAGTTAAATTACAAAATTTGCCTAAAATCATTTGTATAAACAACTTTTCTAAAGTTAAAAAAAAAAAAAAAATAAGAAACATTCTTTCTCTAAATAAATGTTTTTTGTAAAAGTGCGGAACACATTTATGAACTTATACATAGAGCTGACATCAATGCTGGATATTTCTTATGACACTCCGGGTAAACAGAAAAAATAGGCATTAAATTTGAGAGCATTATAAATTAAAAGATTTTATATCATATCTGCTAATATAACAGCTCAAGTTTTCTTAAACTAACGCTAAAACTAAACGCTGATGCAATAACCAAAAAAATGTATTGGAACAAAGAAAGTAAAGTTATCCATGTTTTCCATGCGTGCATATCAACTGAGTAATATAATGAAAAAAGATATTTTTAGAACTAAAAATACCTAATCTCGCCGACAGACATAGCCCATGTAATGGGAAAATTTTTTTCCATCCTATGGGAAAATTTGTTTCCATAATTATTCACTACCTAATGAATATTTCAACTCTGTTTTCACAGCCAGAAAATTCATAAGTGTTAAATTAGTACTTGTTTTCTAAAAATTTATTACCTGTGGGGGTCACCGAAGCGGGAGAGCCATCCCTTCCGTGGAGAAGCATCGCACCACCTCTAGGGGTGAGTCCCAAACCGTCACCAATTGTCCATTGCGCAGACTGAAACCCAACCAGCCAACCAACCAAAAATTGAATTTTTAAATTTTTAGTATTTCATTTTGCGACTAAAAAATGAGAAAAATGCATTTTGTGAAAAATTGCATTTTTGAACTAAAAATTAAAATGTAAAAGTTTAAAAAAATAAATGAATTTTTCGAAAATGAGTACTCATTTAACGGTTATGAGTTTTCTGAGTGTGAAAACGAAATTAAAATATATACATTAGGATGGTTGGATGGTTGGATTTTACATCGCACTAGTGCTGCGCAGATGGGGCAATTGGCGACGGTCTGGGACACACACCTAGAAGTGGTCCGGAAACATGCCATCACAATTTTGATCCTCCACGGAAGGGATGGCTCTCCCGCTTCGGTGGCCCCCAGAGGTATAATTTTTGATGGGAACATGGAGGACATTGCGGACACGACAGATTTTACGTGCACCAGCCACCATTAGTGTACACGACGGTCTTTGGCCGGCTCGAGTACTGAACCCGCAATCTTCCAATTACGATGCCGGCTCTCTACTGACCGGGCTACCGCGGCCATATACATTAGGTAATGAGTAACTGTGGAAATAAATTTGCCCATAGAGTAACATTAGCCATGGCTGTCGGCGAGTTTAGGTATTGTCTCCTCTTATGGAAAAACTTACTTCATGATTGCAACTATGTCCTGAGATAAAGAATATAAAATTTTATCCATTGTTTGCATGATTTTGGAAGATTTATTCATTGATTCTCAATATATATATATATATATATATATATACATGTATGTATGAATGTATGTATGTATGTGTGTGTGTAGAATTCAACTACGTCACGAGATATTAATGATATATATAAATAAATTGACAGGTGGTTGTAAAATTTAAAATAAAGGATTAAGATATTATTTTTAATTAGAGACGTTTGGACTGCGAAACATATAAATAATGTGATACAAAAAGTGAAACCATTTCTTTTAAATATCATGTAAACTAATGTTTAGTAAATGGAAATGGCAAGGAGAAATTAATTTTTGAAATACATGTATAAAAAAACGTTAAGCGCACAGACCGACTAATGTGAAAATATTTGGTTACAAGTGAAATAGCTCATAAATGTACATTTAAAAATAACTTGAATGTTATAAAATACAACATAATTTACGAAATTGCATACGATCATATGTACATTTAAATATTTGAAAACAACAAGAAACAACTGACCAATCAAATGAATGCTTATTTGTAAATTGTTCTAAAAAGTAATTTTCTAAAATAACAAGGGAAAAAAAAGGGGGGGGGGATATTGACAATTCAGTAAATACTTATTTGTAAAGTACACAAAGAATCCATTTTCTGCAATATCGAGGATGGAAAATAACACATAAGTTTTGGGTCGCATAAAAGTACGCTTAAAAATAAATAAATAAATAAATAACCATGCCTTAAAACCATCTGACCACATCTGACGAATATACCCGGTCGCAGAACTGTTCTTTTATTCCGCTTTATACTTATATACAAAAAAAATCTGGAGTGACTCCACTCGACTTTCCCAACATTGAGTAATTAACAGTTTTGTAGATAAAATGAAGAAAGAGGAGTTGTTAAACAAACAAAAGAGAGAAAACCATAATAAAGTGTTTGAGTATTTTTCTCCATATATTACACAATGTTTTATTTAACGCTACTGAACTTTGAGCCCATAGATCATACTGATAAAGAATTTTTCGTTGCGTCCCTGTAAAAACCTATAAATGCTAGATTCACCAAAATGCTCATAGTTAGTGCACCAGTGATTTATAATATTCATATAAATTTTCAGCTCAATTGAATAAGGGGTTTAGATGCTATTGCACTTTTAAAAATTTGGTCCCATAGGCCATATTGATAAAGAATTTTTCTTTGTGTCCCTGTAGAAAAAACTGTAAGTGCTAAATTCACCAAAATCTATACAGTTCCTGCAACTGTGACCTATAACATGTATAAAAAATTTTCACTCAGTTTAGTAAAGCGTTTAGACGCT
Source organism: Salticus scenicus (assembly GCA_963930645.1). Classification (NCBI taxonomy): domain Eukaryota; kingdom Metazoa; phylum Arthropoda; class Arachnida; order Araneae; family Salticidae; genus Salticus; species Salticus scenicus. The sequence goes on from OZ005660.1 coordinate 14,871,762, forward strand.
ATCGCAATTTTAAAAATTTGGACCCATAGGCCATAATGATAAAGAATTTTTCCTGGTGTCCCTGTAAAAAAACTATTAGTGCTAGATTCACCAAAATCAATAGGGTTCGCACTATGGTGACTTACAATATACGTACCAACTTTCAGCTTATTCGAACAAAGCGTTTAGATGCTAGCGTGTTCACTCACAGACATACACATACATACATACATACACACACACATACATACATCATCGTAAAAATAGTGGAAACGGACTCAGGGGACCTCAAAACGTATAGAAACATCAAAATCTCAAATTCGGATTTTTGACATGATTACAATACTTTTCTCACTATAGTGTTCGGAAAGTAATAATTATATTATTATAAACTTTTACCTAATTTTTCAAATTTGAATATCTTAAATGATACATATAAAGATAATAAACATGTGCATACATAGATTTTTAATCTCAAGTTGAAACAAACATTGTTTCAGTATATTTAAAAACTGTGCAGTGAAAACAGCATTACAATTCTATCCATTTCAAAGGTGGCCAGAGGGTTAATGCGTTTCTCTAAAAACATATACTAGTATATAATAAATAAAAATGAAATAAATAAAAAATAAAGATTCCCCGGCATTTATGTAAGCAGAAGACATTTGCCATATCAATAGTAGGCTAAAATTTAAATACTTTAAATCACGCATTAAATCATTTATTTGCATGCATTTGTATAAAATCATCTTTTTAAGTAATGTAATGTTTAAGAGGAACGCCAAAAGGTGGGACTTATTGTTCAAAATAGAAAAATACCCCGACAGCAATGTGTTAAGAAACAACAGAATAGCCAAATAAATTCTTTTATATAAAATGCATAAAATATTTTTAAAAAGGAAAAAAGAGAAGAAAAATTGACCAGCAAAAGAAATGCTTATTCGTAAATTACACACACATACACACACAGAAAAAAAAAAGTGACTAGCCAAATAAATGCTAATTTGTAAAATAATAATAATTAAAAAAAAAAAAAAAAGCTTATATGCAAAGTGTAAAAAATAAAAATAAAATAAAAAAAGACTAGCCAAATAAATGTTCTAAAAAAAAATAGCAAGAAAAAGAAATACCTAGCCATATAAATAGTTAATTGTAAAGTGGAAAATAATTAATGCTCTAAAAGGAAAATAATAATAATAATGATAATAATGATGACGAACCAAATAGATGCTAACTTGTACAATGTAAAAAAAAAAAAAAAAAAAAAAAAAAAAAAAAAAACGAACGATTTGAGATGACATAACCGCTCGGTATTATTTGTGACTCTGGCGGTAAAAAGAAAGAATTTATGCCGATTTCAGTGACATTAAAAATGAAAGCGACTTTATGTTATGCATAATAGGGCTTTCTTACAAATGAAAAAAAAAACTATAAATACATATCTGGTACCTTTAATTATATAGTAAATAGAAAGGTGATAAGAGGTAATTACAAGATGAAAATATCAAAAGTCACGATTTTTTATTCATTTACACGACATATATCAAATGCATAAATGACTCTGATATCACTTATAGAATCCAGTATTCAAAGTATATCAATAAAATGCCGTCTTTTGCAGACTAAGAATTTCAATTATAGAATATTTTTATTTATTGTTTGTTAAATACAGAATATTTTTTTCATAAAAGGCACGATTGTTATATTAAATTAAATAATATAATTCATTTATATATTAAAATTTTAATTTAATTTTCATTGTTTAATACATAATATTTTGTGTCATTATGCGCTTTAAATTGAATTCTATATTTGTGCATAAATTCTTTTAATGATATTTGATTCCAACCACCATGTTAACTTGAAAAATAAAATATTTGTTACAGAAGACACATTAAAATTTGTAATAAAAATATTTCCTTTTATAAATTAAAAAAAAAAAAAGAAAAATCTTTATAATTATTTATTATATATACAGTCGGTAACATAAATCTTCGAACACTAGCAAAAATTCCTATATAAAAAAATTGCACTTAATACAGTTTTGTTAAATAAATCCTTGTTGAATTCTGTTCTTAGTTAGTCTAAAAAAAGGATTCGACAAGGATTTATTTAACAAAACTGTATTAAGTGTACTTTTTTATATAGGAATTTTTGCTAGTGTTCGGAGACTTTTGTTACCGACTGTATATATAAATATATAATATTCAATATCAAAGAATCGTTATAACACGCTTCTCTTTAAAAATGGCATAGAAGGTACTACTAGTTTATGTTCAGGGCACACAAAAGGATTTGGATCAATAACAGTGTATGCGAGATATTTATAAAAACATACAGTCGGTAACAAAAGTCTCCGAACACTAGCAAAAAATCCTATATAAAAAAGTACACTTATAACAGTTTTGTTAAATAAATCCTTGTCGAATCCTGTTCTTAGTCAGTCTAAAAACAGGATTCGACAAGGATTTATTTAACAAAACTGTATTAAGTGTACTTTTTTTACATAGAAATTTTTGCTAGTGTTCGGAGACTTTTGTTACCGACTGTACACTAAATCTATGCTCGATAAAACCTAATGAAAACAACATATAAGTACTTAATTAGATACGCAAAAGCATATTCTTCATAGAATATGACATAGTTAGCACTAATGAGTTCTTTACAAGGCTACGCGAGCCAAACACTGCTTTGACATAATCGCCCAACATTTTTAATTTTAGACGTTTTGTCTTATCTAGAAAAATAATCGACGAAATATCTTCAAATTTCGGGAGTACAAAGAACATGCTACATCTCATATATTTTAGTGAACGTTTTGTCGTGAAGGTATTAGAGAAAAACAGAATTTTCTGGATCATCCTGTAAAAGGAAATGCACGAAATATCCTACAAATATCGAATCATTTTATTGTACAAATATAAAATAGACACTGATAAATACGTGAGCACGATAAACACTGTCAATGAAAGTTCACCTTGAAATAATTTGATTCGAATCTACCCCCATCTTTATCTATTACTAACGGTAATCTCTTACGCCACAGTCCGATTGCGGCAAGAATAATTTTAAAAGCACTTTAGAATGAAAAAATTGTATAGGGGGTGGGGTGGGGGAATCCCTAGAAAATAGCATGGAAAGGCAAGAAATAATTCGCACACACACATGTGGGGAAAAAAATGAATAATAAACAAATAGTAGTAAGAAAATGGAGAAAAAATAGACCAGAAAAAGAAACAGAAGCACGGGAATAAGGGGTTCAGGGTCCCTGAAGTTATTACAGAGGCCTAGCCACATCTGGCCTAAATTGTGCACTTACAGAAAATTGCCAATCACAGAAGTAGAGAGAGAATTTGTTTTACCAAACGATTAAAATTAGCTCTTAATTTGATTGTTACATTATTTAGTAGCCACCCCGTAGTATGTGATAATGAAGATATATATATACCTTAATGCAGTGTTATTTTAAAGAAATTTGGTAGATACAACATAAAGAAATCAAAATATAAAAATAATAAGGACCTAATGATATATATGCGTTTTTGCTAAAAATCTCTTAGCTGCGTGTACACAAACAGTAGCAAATTTATTTCCTACATAATTTGTAAGACAAATGTATTGAGTTTCCTTTATAAAAACCCCAATCAAATATCGTTAACATTTAAGACATTAAAGGCTATAGAAGGAACTAATTCTAGGATTTGAAGGAGGAAATTTGAATTCCTTTCCCTCAAAACAAATAAAGAAAGACAGAAAGAAAAAGAAAAGAAAAGAAAAAATATTAAAAGAAGAAGAAAAAAAAAAAAAAAAAAACGAACAGTGAATTGTAAAAAATCTCAAACAATTCAAAATTTTAAACTGTATTATTCTTTTAAATTTTAAAAGTTTTCAAAAAATATTAATATACTTAATATAAATATATTTCAGTGCATATATCTACAAAATTTCTTTATTGTAATATCGTAATTTCAATAAATGATTTATAACTTCCCCCATCACCTTAAAATAACAAAAATAATAACCATGGAAAAGTATAATATGAAAAGTAATAATGAATTTTATGTCCTGTTTCTTATTTTTAATAAATATTTCCATGTTGGCTAAAATCATGAAAGTAAAATTTTCAAAAACTTTATAATCGCATAGACTTAGCTACATCTATTAAAAGCATAATACAACAATGTTCCAAAAACGTAAGCTAAACTTATTTAACCCTTTAACATTTACTGAAAAAAAAAAAAAAAAAAAAAAACACCTGACACTAACATCTAGAAAATACACTCGCAAATACTCTACTATGATCTCACAAATCTTAGTAAATAAACAAAAAGTTTTTAGAGTCACAAGCTTATAAAGGGCTTTTCACAAAAAAAAAGTACTTTTCAAGCATGGTTGAAATAGTTGGATCATCAAATTACACCCCGCGACAAAAAGATAGGTACAAAGGGTTTTTTCTTTTACTTTTCCTAAAATAACATTATCTAAATTGTGCTTATCATTTATTATTATCATAAAATAACACTATTCCCGGACTAATTTATGTTTTAAGACTAGTTTAGAAAAGTTTTAAGACTAAAATTTTTCTAATTTAAGGCTACACACCACGACAAAAAGATAGGAACAAAGGTTTTTTTTTTTTTTTTTTTTTTTTTTTTAATTTTTGAATATGATTATTTTGAATATGAATATTTTCAATATGATTCAAATATTTGATATGTTTTTGATATGATAATATTTTGTTATGATAATAAATGATCATCACAATTTAGATAATGTTATTTTATGAAAAAAAAAAAAAAAGAAAAACCTTTGTTCCTCTCTTTTTGTCGCGGAGTGTAGTCTTAAATTAGAAAAATTGTAGTCTTAAAACTTTTCTAAATTAGTTTTAAAACAAAAATTAGTCCTGAAATAGTGTTATTTTATGATAATAATAAATGATAAGCATAATTTAGATACTGTTATTTTATGAAAAATCAAAGAAAAAACCCTTTGTACCTATTTTTTTGTCGCGGGGTGTAATTACGCGGCATCAGAAAAACCCCTTATAAAATTTTCAACTCTCGAAAATACCTAAAATCTAGCACGGTCTTTTGCCGACAATTTGCTTAATTTTTGCTCTGTTTAAATGAACTTCTCACGTTAGTTGCCCAATATATTTAGCTTTCAACCTATGTAATAAAAATATTTTCTATCTTTCGTGCATGTGCAGTGAAAACGTTTTTTATAAAAATGCTCATATTTCATGAGATGTTCAAGATATTTGTATTCTGATTGCAGTATTTTGTTTCAAAAGTGTTTTTATAATTTATCTAAAAGTGCGAATAATTTTTGCTTAAAACTCTGTATGTTATAAATTTAAAAAATGCGTTTTTTTTTTTTTTTAAGTTTGAAAATAAATACTTACATCGCCGTTATTTAATACGCTACACTGTTAAAAATTTCAACAGAAAACTCTGTGAAATCTATTATCTTAAGTCTTACGTAAAATTACAGAGAAAAATAAACAGAGATGTTAAAAAACTTATATTATTCATTCATGTTAATGACTAATATTAATTTAATTAATTATTTGTGATAATATATTTGTGACTTAGAATGCTTTTTATAAAATAGAAACAGTCATTTTTAATTTTAATTAAAAAATTAAATAATAAAATTAGGTAAAAATACAGAATAAAGATTGAGAAACTACTCACTTTTACCTAAGAATTACTGTAAATTTGCAGAGACTCTCGATAAATATTTACATTAAATTTACAGAAATTTTTAGCAGTGTATCTTCACACAAATGAATCCACAAATTGTACTGGGTCTATTTTAACAATTCTAAAGTTATAGATTATTTCGTTCATTTAACGATACAGGGTGATCACAAACATTATTGATTTTGCTCAGTTTGTTACCTGCCCCCTAAATGTTGTCTTAAACCACTCTTCACAGAAAAACATGAGGAAGACCTTGTTCTTTAAATACACAATGTTTGAAAACATTTCATCGAGAGATAAGTTTTTAAATTGAAAAAAAAAAAAAAAAAAAAAGAAAAAAAAACTAATCGTTTGCAAATCTTACTAAATTTTTGAGCAGGAGTGTAAATTGTGGCTCTAGCAAGAATAGTTACATGTCAACCTTATAAATTTTAGTTCCCTTTGCTAGTGAATTCAAGAAATTTTTAGAGCTTTTCACTATCGTAGACAAAGTACTTAAAAAATCTCTGCACATAATTGCGAATATAAGAGGCGAAGTTTAGTATCCATAGTTCTGATATATGAGTCAGTTCTGAAAATAAATGCGAGAATTTTTCGCAATACAAAGGACTCATAATATTGTTCCACCATCTAGAGAAATACAGACTAGAAATTCTGGACTATTCGGTTTATAGGTTATTTATTTACCTTTACGCATAACTCCGAAATCTATATTTTTAGTTCATAAAATGACTACTTATTTATTCTAGGTGAAAGCGGTATATTTTATTTCTCAGTGTTCATTCTATATTTTCTTCTGAAAATTTCTAAACTAATTTAAAAAACTGGCTACTAGACACATAACTGGGCATAAATATGTAAAAAGAAAAATTCTCATTTTTAATTTTCCAGACATTTGGCTTGAAACAAGTATATGTTAACACGATTAAATTCAAATTCAAATTAATATTAATTTAACTAATGAACAACTTTGAATGTAAGCACTATAGATTAGCAAATAATAAAAAAAAAAGCAGTTGTTTCCGGTCAAAGTAATAGCACAGCTGTTTATTAGGGGAAAAAGTAGGCACGAATGTATCATTAAAGCAGTAACTACGCATTCACACCTATTGATAAATTTAAACTGACATCTGCATTTGGCTTCCTCTGAAGCATCGCTTGGTTAATTTCAGTGTAGTGCTGCTATCTACGGAACAGAGAAGAACCAAAAGTTTAAAAATGAATTAAAACAAGGAAAAGATTTGAAAAATCGATGCATTTAAAAATAAATTAATAAATAAAATAAAAGTCAAATGATTGGTACAATGTGAAACCAATAAACGTTAACTCTTTGAAAGGCAAGATATTTTGATTAATAATGGAAAGCCACTAGAGATTACAAACAATGCCAGAAGAAAAGAAATAAATGAAACATTTTCCCTACGTTATTAAAATAAAATTTTAATAATTGTATCTAACAGCTCAAATTATCATTCCAGAATTTTCCTTGGGGGCTGGTATTCTAAACAGCATTTTTCACCTCTTAATGAGGCATGCGCAGTCCCTGCCGAATACGCTGTGTTTTCATAGAGGAAATCTATTGTTCATCTCAACGTTTACTTTTGATGTTTTTTACTGATGGGGAGCCTAAAATGAGGCTCGAAATGCTTAAATTTGTGTTGTGTGTATTTTAATATTTTAATTGTACATTTTAATGTTTGTTGTCTCGATTTTCAATGTAATTAAAATATAATATAATTGTGAGAGGCGTAATGATTTCTAAATATTTTAAAAATAAAATTTCATTAAAAATTTCCGAGGCGAGTTTTTGGAGTTGAGGATTAAAATTACACAGCACTTTAAAGGATTAACCCTTTAACGTTCATTACTTAATTTATTTTAAAAATTGCTAAACTAATTTTAAAAGCGGCTTTTAGACACATAGCTGATCATAATTATTTAAAAAATAAAAAATTATCACTGCTCCTTTTCGAGAAATTTTTGGTTTGAAGCATCTATAAGTTAACCTTATTAAATTCAAATAACATTTAATTTAATAAATAAAACACTTTGTAAGTACACTTTATCGACTACAAAAACTCGTAAAAGTTGTTTCAGGTGAAAATAACAGTCCAGCTCTTCATTAAATAATAATAAAAAAAAAAAAAAAAAATAAACATGAGTAGATCATCAAACTAGCAATTCGCTCTCGCGCGCACTAAGAAACTTCAAGTGACTTATGCATTTAGCTTCCTTTGAAACATTATTTGTTAAGTTTTGGAATAGTTCTGCTATTTACTAAATAGAAAAGGAACAAAAGTTTAAAACCTGATTAAAACAAGGGGAAAATGTTAAAAAACTGCTGCATAAAAATTCTTAAATTATGTCAAATGTTTGGTGTCGCTGCGAAACCAATGAACGTTAAAGGGTTAACAAGTTAGCCTTCAGAAACGTTGTTTATTAATTATTAAAACTGAATTATTCTTAATGTTATCATATCACATACGGCTTTTCATAAAAATGCTTGTAGTGAACGAATTAGCAGGGAAGGGGGTGAATGCTGAAATAAAAAAATTAATAAATAAAAAACATCTTAAAATTTTTAAACTAATTTTTCGATTTTTTATCTGTGTAGAAAATTTTATTGATCTATGTAGTTTTCTTCTCTTTAAATTATCCAGCTCAAAAAGATCATATAAATTTATACAAAATATCGCTTACGTGCGTAGCATATGATATACATATTCGCATTAAAAATTCTGTACCAATCTCTCATTCTCATTTATATGCACTTCCTGCTTTTTCATAAAATGGTTTATCTTAAAATAAACTAAAAGCTTAACATGTGTTGATCTTAATAGATATTAGTTTTTTTTTATATTAAGATTTGCTTAACTACCTTTGAAACTGTTTATAAAAAATAACTGTACATTTTCTAATATGATAAGAAATGATATTAACAGATTTTATGGTAACTTCGTATACTGAGAAAAAGATTTGTGACTGACATTTAGAAATTAAATTGTATCTCTAGTAAATATAGTTCCATGCCATTCTTATAAATTCTAGTTCCCTTTACTAGCGAGTTATAAAAAAAAAAAAATTAATAATTCCAGATCGTTTTTTTATATTATCGTGGTCAAACTTATTTAAAAATTTCGACAAATAAATGCGAATTCAAGAGGCGAGTTTTAGTCACTATAATCTTGGTTTAGGACACAATTCTTGGGAATCAAGCCAGAATTTCTCATATTACAAGGGATTCGTAATATTCAGAATACCCATAATATTGTTTCACCTAGAGCCCCTTAAATAAAATATATAGGGCGACGCATCGTCGCCATTTTATTCCCTCAGAAGAGGGCAGCATTTCCGCTTGACGTCCTTATCGCTTTCCTGTGATTTTTAAGAAATCTTGATATGAAGCTGCGATCGGTCAACAAAATGCAATAAGCAACAATAATGTTCCTAACAACACATTTTTTTCACATTATATTATCAGGATATCCTATGGATGTATTAGAAATAAGATGTGTTATTAGGGCTGTTTCTGTTTCGTAGCCAAAATGTTGCCAAAACTCAAATACACAGTAATAAAATGTCTCCTTAAATCGATTTATCAATAATAATATAAATAAAACAATAATGTTCCTAACAACACATTTTTTTCACATTATGTTATCAGGGTATCCTATGGATGTATTCGAAATAAGATGTGTTATTAGGGCTGTTTCTGTTTCGTAGCCAAAATGTTGCCAAAAGTCAAATACACAGTAATAAAATGTCTCCTTAAATCGATTTATCAATAATAATATAAATAACATGATTAAAATAACACATTTTTCTGTACTTTTACATTAACACACGTCAGAAATATAAAAGAAAAATGCACGTAATATTGTTTTTTTCTTCTTAAGTTATCTTATGGAAATCTGAACATTTTATGTTATTTTCTTGAGTGATTATAGTAGTTTATCGTTAAACAAACTCCCATATCGTATTTTAGTACTTAGTTTGAATTAGGAAATATAATAGAAGGAGTAACTTAAGACGATAAAAAAAATGACTGCAGTTTATTTATCAATGAAACGCGCTGGGTACATGTGGCAACCCTAAGGCAACAAAATGCTTGATGCGTCAGCTCGTATAGTATAAAGGAGCCTTAGTTTCACAATCTAGAACAGTATAGGATAGAAATTCTCGATTATTTCATCTATCCAGGTTATTTGTTTGCTTGATACGCTTAGCTCGGATATCTATATTTCTAGTTTAGGGATTCAGAAATGATTACTTATTCGTTCTACATTAAATTAGTATTTATTTATTTATTTATTTTTTCCTCGTGGTAGATTTATAAGGTATTATTTTCAATATTTTTAACTCTAGTAATTACTCTTATTTAATACCGACATTGAGAAAAAAAATATACCGCTTTCATCTAGAACGAATGGATGGTCCTTTTCTAAATCCCTAAACTAGAAACATAGATTTTCGAGCTATGAGTATAAGGCACGTAAATACACCGAGAAAAAATTCTATAACTGACATCTAGAATCTAAATTGTGGCTCTAGAAATAGTAGTTCCGTGTCATCCTTATAATTTTCTTACAAAAAATTTTCCAGTCCCCTTCGAAAGTGAATTCTAGAGGCCTCTATTAGAATTCTTGAGCGTTTGCCTATACTATCGAGGACAAACCTATTTGAAAATATCTCCAAATAAATGTGAATACAAGAGGCGGGTTTCAGCAGCTATATTCTTGGTTTATGACACAATTCTCGAAAATTAAGCGAGAATTTCTCGTAGTACAAAAGATTCAGAATATTGTTTCACCATCTAGAAATGTGTAGACTAGAAATTCTCGACCATTTCATCTATTCAATTTATTGGCATGCATTATGCGCATAACTCGGAAATCTATATTTCTAGTTTAAGTATTTAGAAAATGACCATTTATTTATTCTAGATGAAGGTGGTATGTTATTTTTTTTCTCAGTGGACTGCCACCAGAAATTGTAATCAAAGCTATAACAAAATAAATAAATGAATTTTACTATTTAATTTTAAAAACAAAATTCCCGGAGGAATCTTATATAAAAAAAAGGTGGTATATAATATAAACCACCAAATTTCAAACAGTTAACAAATATCAGCCTGACAACACTAAACAAGTAAATAAATAAAATAAAAGTAAAGTAAAAATAACTAAATTATCTGATTGCTTATGATTTCCTACTTTTAACAAATATTGCCCCAAAACTCTTAAAATACTAATAATTAATTAAAAACAAATAATTAAATGAATAAAAAAAGTGTTTATTAGCAGTTTCCTCTTTTTAGCAAATATTACCTAAAAGCTGTAAAATACTAATAACGAATTTACCGACGGTTTCGTAACTATAACAAAGGTTATTCAAAATGCTTTGGAATATATATGTGTGTGTGCGTGTGTCTGTGGTTTCCAATGTTTAACAAGTATATCCCCATAACGCTAAAACCGAATAACGAATTTATCCATAGCTTCCTGCATCTAACAAATACCACTCAAAAATGCAAAAGTAAAATTTTCCGAATGCATTTATTTGCAATTTAAAAACATTTACACGCAAAAATAAAGACAAATTAATTGGTGTGAGGAGTAATTTATTAGTAACCAATTTATGAAAAATATTTTTTATGTGCCCGTATATAATATGTTAAATTTATTAAAAAATAATTCTAAAGAACTTTCTCATTTCTGTACTCTTGCTGAATTGTAATAAAGGGCAGAGCTGCCAACATTTTAAACTTTTAAATCAGAATTGACACCGGTATTTTTAAATGCAATATGTTATATATATTTTCGACGATTATTTCTGGTTTGAAGTCTCCCTTGAAAAACGGGATACTTGGCATCTATGAAAGGGTATGACTTAACACGTACAAGTAACGTAGTACATACTGGTCGAAATATATGTGCTAGTATGCATTATATTAAAAGTTAATACACTGTTAAAAATTTCAACAGAAAACTCTGTGAAATCTATTATCTTAAGTCTTACGTAAAATTACAGAGAAAAATAAACGGAGATGTTAAAAAAATTATTTTATACGTTCATTTTAATAACTAATATTAATTTAATTAATTACTGGTGAGAATATATTTCGGAATTGGAATGCTTTTTCTAAAGTAGAAACAGTCATTTTTTATTTTAATTAAAAATTTAAGTAATAAAATTACGTAAAAATACAGAATAAAGATTGAGAATCTCGGTTATTCACTTTTAACTAAGAATAACCGTAAACTTACAGAGACTCTGGATAAATATTTACATTAAATTTACAGAAATATTTAACAGTGTACATTGACCTTGGAAATTTCTTTAAAAATAATAACTTTAATTTTCAGAAGAATAATTATTAACAAGTTTTACAACAATTTCAAACATGGAAAGTTATAAAAAAAAAAAAAAATGTAAATCTTCAATCTACAATTTGTGAATAATAATTTTCGAAATAATCAATTGAATAGTATATAACTATTCGCAACGAATACGTTAAATTCGTAGCTACATGGCATTAATGGCATCTTAAACAAATTTTATACATTTTATTGAAATTTGAGGTTTCATCTATATAACTTTCTTTAAAAATAATAAAAATGATAATTAAAAAATAATAAAATAATAATGAATATAGTTTCCTTACCTTTAACAAATATCACCATGTAGTCCAAATTCATGAATGTAGATTCCCACAAAACTTTTTATCACACAGATTTATCTACACCTATTAAAATCATAATACCACAATTGCTGGTAAAAAAATAAGCGAAAGTGCTTTTAGGTTAGACTTTCCCAGAAAGGCAAAGCGACAGGCCTGAAAGTTGAGGCGGAGTTAACCTGGATTCATCGTCAATAATCTCAAGGCATATTTGACTTCACTTTTCAAATGACGCCTGGAGCCTTTTAGCACCCAGTTGAATTAATTGTGAACTTCTAGACTGTTTAATTTGCTTTATAAACAGGCAGCGGAAAGAATGCAAAAAAAGAGCGATGAAAACTAATGGTCAAAATTATTTTTATTTTATTTTTCCTGCTTTGAATTGAACAACAGTTGAGATATTAACGGCCCTCTTCACTTACCGTCGCCGGAAGCCCGAGCCAATGTTATTCTATGGGGAAATTTTCTTTACAAATAACGTATTAACTAATACATATTTTTAAATACTGTTTTCACATTCAGAAAATTACCAACTGGTAAATTGACGGACCTTTTTTAGAAATGTATTTTTTTATTTTAAGTAAATTGGAGTGTAAAGGTTGATATTTTTATTTACCAACTATGTGAAAAATACCAGAGCCGGTAATCGAACCCGGGTACCTCCGCTTAACGCACGGATGCTCTACCACTGAGCTACCCTGGCTGACAACCAGCTAGGCATTTCTCACATAATATTCGTTGGGCAAGTCACCGAGTCTGCAAATGCCTAGCTGGTTGTCAGCCTCCGTGCGTTAAGCGGAGGTACCCGGGTTCGATTCCCGGCTCTGGTATTTTTCACATAGTTGGTAAATAAAAATACCAACCTTTACACTCCAATTTACTTAAAATGAATATTCACGGTTGATGAATTCATGAATAAATATTTCTGTATTTTTTTAATTTTTAATATTTTATTTTGAAATTACAAAATGAAAAAATTTCACATATTGAAAACTCGTATTTTGCAGCTTCAAAATAAAATATCAAAAATTTAAAAAATAATTTTTTTTAAAAAGGCCCGTCAGTTTAACAGCTGGGAATTTTCAGAATGTGAAAACAGAATTTAAAAATATGTATTAGTTAATAAGTTTTTTGTAAAGAAAAATTTCCCATAGAATAACATTAGTTCGGCTTCCGGCGGCCGTGAGTGAAGAGGGCCCTTAAGGCGAAATGGCACAACTGAAAGTTTCATACAAAAACTTATATTTCCATTTAATATTTATGAATTATACTGTATTAGGTTTGTTCAATAAAATGTATATTCTTATGGATTTTGATACATTTTTTACAGATTTGAAATCTTTAAATTATGTTTTCTCATATTGTATTTTTTTTTTCATGAATTCATAATCTTCAAAATGCTAAAAATTTCACACATAGATGAGTGGGGGGGGCGGGGGGGGGGGTAAATGATTCCTTTTTACTCGGAGAAAAGTCCACAATATGGCCGTCTTTCTCCGAGTGAATACACACAGATAATTTAGAAAATAAAATTAATGAATAATTTATGTACTAAAGGTGAATCAAAAACTGCAGATACAATTTCAAATTCATTTTTCTTTTTCTTTCTTTCTTTTATATATTTATTAATTTAGTTAATATTTAAAGTTAAACCCTTTTTATATACTAAAACTACCGTTCTTTACCTACGCCGTGGCTAACTATATTTAAAAGAATTTTAAAAATTCTATATTACTTACTACTATAAAATCTTAAAAAAAAAAAAATCAAACTTTAAAAAACATATTCTATTAAAAATCAAACCAGTTTTTATTTCATAATAATAACAAAGCAACTGATTACAAAAATTATATTTCTCATAATTTAGTCAACTTTTATGATAACTTATCCATTTCTTTTCATAAATTTATTAGAAGAATTAAATGACGCAATATTTCGACATTTTGAAAATTCATCAACAATTCTATTCTATTCTATTACAATTGCCGAGTTTCAATGGTTTCAATGCCACTATATGGCTGATGCCAAAAAAACTTTTCGGCATCAAAATTTTTTGCATGATAACAATGGGATGATAGATCTATATAAATTACTATGCTTTCACATATATTTGAGAAAAGACTTAATGTTTTTCTGGGTGTTTAATAAAATACTTAAAAGAATTAGGAATGTGTTTTGAAATTTATTAATTAATTTTGAGAAAAAAAATAAAATAATAATAAGTGTATGTCCATATAAAAATTTGCAAAAAAATAAATGTTATATTTTTATTTTTTATATTTTATCTTTTAAAGATATTGTGCAAAATCTATACCTAATTCTTTTATGTGAGTTCAATTAAACATTAAAGAAAAAAAAAAAAAAAAAAAAGATGAAATCTTTTTTCTTAAAATCTGTCGAAGTTCTAGCATTTTGAAAAGATCGTGAATTCCTGAAAATTTGCAAACTAAGGAAATGAAGTTTAAAGATTTCAGATCAGTAAAATATGTATCAAAAACCATAAGAATTGATGCTTGGATATATATCTTATTGAAAAAAATTAATATAGTTCAATTTATAAATATTAAACGGAAATATAAACTTTAAGTCCCCTTAACGTGGAAAAGTCTCTATGATTAAAAAGCTTTTGAAGAAAAATATATATAAGATTATTATAGAAAAAAAAAAAAAAAAAAAAAAAAAAAGACTAGCATGTTGTGACAATTATAAAACTTTTTCTATATAATTCCACGTAATAGTTAACATAAAGAAAAGGTTTATCATAATTTTTCAAACAATAAAGGTTTTTCATATTATGCAATTTGAACCAATGTATGTTGAGATATAGCCACGGAGAAAAATCACAAAAGGGAAGTAATAACACTGCCACCTACCAGTCGATATGCACACAAACTATGTAAGCACTCGTTTTTATAATGGTTATTTCACATAACAAATTTCGTGTACTTATGCACCATATAAACGAAAATATAGTCAGTCCATTCGCGAGGAAAATTATAGCACAGCAGCACAATTTACTGGCCCATATATACCCAAACTAAATCACCATACTGTTTTATAATAGCTCTCTTACATTTCAAATTTTGTGAAATTATATATACTATAAAAACTGAGGCATAGTCTTCCTGTAAATGGAAAAAATCACAGCATAGCAGCGTCACTTGTTTGCTGATTTGCTTAAAAAGTTGATATGCGCATGCACCCATGTATGTCAAGGTGAGCTAAATACAAGCTTTTGTGAAATTCTGTGCATTAGTTTTTGATCTAGATCTGCTACAAAATTTATGCTACAAGCAGAAAGACAGACGGATATACAGACGTACAGGCATTTTTGAAAAAATAGTCAAATCATATTCTAAACATTTTAAAATTTGCAAATTCAACAAACTGTAAATCGGTAGTCGAAAATTTTTATGCTTACAATACTTCCTTCTATTGAATATAGAAATAAGTATAGAAGATCTAAATGATTTTGAAATTAAAGAAAACCAATATAAATTATTAAAAGCATATTTGATTTGATTTTTGGTGCTATCCCTCGTACAATACAATTTCAATGATAGATTTATGTTGTTTAATTTAATTTACAATTTGTAAACTTGTTGAATGTTTAATCTAAGGTAGACATCCGTGACGTTGCTCTAAAAAATATTTTGTTTTTCATTATTGTAAATTAAATCTCACATAAGCTAACTATATATATATTTATATATATAGTTTTTTGCACCTGAGGAAGAAAGGCTACGTCCTTTCAAAACCGGTTGTGCTGGCTTAAAATTTATGGGGTGTGAAGAAGTTTTAATATCTATTCATTGATTGTACACCAGTTTTGAATTTAGTTTTGGTATATATATTTATGTTTTAATTGAAATAGTAAAATATGTTGCTTTTATGTAGTACGGTATATTGCATAAACATTGCATATGCACCTTATTGTATATTAAAAATTTTGTATAGTAATTAGAAAAATGTCCCCCATAACACAAATGAAAATGTACTTTGAGCATTTTTCTCTAATATCGCTCTAATGTGTTTGATTATTTTTGAAGAACCCTATTAATTCAGAAATGCACCATATATTAATATATTGTTATGAATTTGTAAATAATGGTAATTATTTTTATGTAAATTCATTCAAAAGGCTTAATCAAGTTATAAAATATTAATTTTCTGCATTTCTAGCTTGTTATTGTGTTAAAATAGCTCATTTTTACTTTCTTCTATATGTAATATAGAGAAAGTATTGGATTCGCGAAAATTTTCGAAGTCCACTTTTTGATGGATTTACATGTTTTGGGATATGGAGAACACGAATTAATAGTTTTTAGAAAATGTCTGTCTGTCTGTCTGTCTGTCTGTATCATTTTTTTGTGGACGCTGTATCTCACGAACCAATGAATGAAATTTAACCAAACTTGGTATTTAGTTGCACCCTGACATAAACTGGTGCTGATTAGATTTTGGGATCACTCGCTCAATAGGTGGCGTTGTGATCGCATTTTATGCAAATTTTTAACATGGCAGCATAGGACAAAATTCCGTATAAATGGGCATAAAGAGAGTTATTTTACACTTGTGATTGTAAAATTAATATGAATTATTGATAATAGTAGTAGTTAGCTAGGAAAAAAAAATTGTGCATGGGGGGGCATCGGTTCCCCCCCTGGGGGGGAAAATCCCCCCCCCCCGGGGAAGTAAATTTTCAAGATGGGTATCTTTCGAAAGGTCTCGTTGATAATAGTAATAGTTAACTTGGAAAAAAATTTTGTGCATGTGGGGGCATCGGTTGCCCCCCCACCGGGGGGGGGAAGTTCCCTCCCGGGGGGGCAAAATTTCAAGATGGGTATCTTTCGAAAGATCTCGTCAATACCTTTAAAACGAATGGTTGAACGATAAATCTGTGATAATTTAAACCAAAGTTATCGATTTTTTTTACTTTTAACAAAAAAAAACTTAGAAAAATATCGAATTTTTTTTTTTTTTTTTTTTTTAACGAAATTTAACCAAACTTGGTATTTAGTTGGTCCCCGACATAAACTGGTGCTGATTATGTTTGAGGATCAATAGCTCAACAGGTGGCGCTGTGATAGCATTTTATCTAAATTTTTAACATGGCAGCATAGGACAAAAATTCGTATAAATGTGCATAATTAGAGTTGTTTTAAACTTGTGATTGTAAAATTAATATGAATTATTGATAATAGTAGTATGTAACTAGGAAAAAAAATTTCTGCATGGGGGGGCATCGCTTCCCCCCTGGGGGGGAAGTACCCCCCCGGGGGGGGATAAATTTTCAAGATGGGTATCTTTCGAAAGGTCTCGTCAATACCTTTAAAACGAATGGTTGAACTATAAATCTGTGATAATTTAAAACAAAGTTATCGATTTTTTTCACTTTTAACAAAAAAAAAAAAAAAAAACTTAGAAAAAAAAAAAATCGTTTTTTTTTTTTTTTTTTTTTTTTTTTTTAATATTGTTACTGATTGAATATGTATAGGTAAATATAGAAGAAAGTCTTGTGGTGGCCACAACATACTAGTTTTTTAAAAAAATCCGTTCAAAAACTTCACCAAGGCAGGTAATAGCCTTCACTGAGAAAACAAAATATACCGCCTTCATTTAGAAGGAATAAGTGGTCATTTTCTAAATTCCTTAACTAGAAATAGACTTCCGAGCTATGCGCATAAGTTTACACATTTCTAGATGGTAAAACAATATTCTGAATATTCCGATCATTCTGAATCTTTTGTATTGCGAGAAATTCTCGTTTGATTTTCTGGAATTGGTTCATAAACCAAGATGCCGAAACCCGCCTCTAGTAGTCTCATTTATTTCCAGAGATTTTTTAAATAACTTTGCCTTCGATAATATAAGCAAACGCTTTAGAATTCTAATATGGGCTTCTAGAACTCGCTTTCAAAGGGGACTAGAATTTATAAGAATGGCATCAAACTATTTTTTCTAGAAATAGAAAATCAGACTTCTTCACACACCATAAATTTTAAGTCAGCACAACCGGTTTCGAAAGGACATAGCCTTTCTTCATCAGGTGCAAAAAAAAAAAACCACGTTGGTGTGTGAAGAAGTCTTATTTTCTATTTATCGTTTGTACACCAGTTTTGAATTTAGTTTTGGTATTTTTTCTAGAGCCACAATTTAGATTCTAGATGTCAGTCACAGAATTTTTTCTCAGTGTTGGCGATTTTAGTGATCCTTGGCAAATTTTTGGTGATTTTGGAGAGAAAAACGGTTATTATCTATTTATCGATTATCTAAGCTCCAACTCAATTGTTGCAGAAGTTACTGGAAAATTCTTGATTAATAGAAGGCTATAAATGGGGTCCCGTTCCCACCATTGAAGTCAGTTCCTCTCCAAGAGCCTCTGGTTACAGCTAGTGTTGTGTATTGTGCCGCTGGATACAGCCTATTTGTGTGTGTTAATGCTATGGTACAGTTTATGCTGTGATATTGATGTTATAAGCTGTTATTTAAGCTGTATTTTCTGGTGAAACTGAAGTTGATACTTGGTTTACAGACCTGTAATCTTCTGTAAATAAACTTTTAAGCCTCTGCAATATTCTTTTTTCATTCACAGACCATTCATGAACCTCGAGTATGCAATAACATATACTGTGCATGTTTTGAATTTATTTTTCCTTTTAAATGTATATAGTATTTTTACTTTCTTCTGTATGTAATAGAAAAAGTATTGGATTCGTGAAAATTTTCGACCTCTATTTTTTGATGGATTTACATGTTTTGGGATGTCCTGAACACGAATTGATGCTTTTTAGAAAATGTCTGTCTGTCTGTCTGTATCACTTTTTTGTGGACGCTGTATCTCACGAACCAATGAATGAAATTTAACTAAACATGGTATTTAGTTTCACCCTGACATAAACTGGTGCTGATTAGATATGGGGATCAATAGCTCAACAGGTGGCGCTGTGATCGCATTTTTTGTAAACTTTTAACATGGCAGTATAGGACAAAATTTCGTATAAATGTGCATAATGAGAGTTATTTCAATCTTGTGATTGTAAAATTAGTATGAATTATTGATAATAGTAGTAGTTAACTAGGAAAAATTTTTTGTGCATGTGAGGGCATCGGTTCCCCCCTGGAAATTTTCAAGATGGGTATCTTTCGAAAGGTTTCGTCAATACCTTTAAAAAGAATGGTTGAACTATAAATCTGTGATAATTTAAAACAAAGTTAGCGATTTTTTTTCCTTTTAACGAAAAAAAAAAAAATTAGAAAAAAAAAAAAGTTTTTTTTTTTTTTTTAACACTCACCAACAAGGTTGAAAAGTGTTTATGACTTCGGTTTGTCTGTCTGTCCGTCTGTCTGTCCGTCTGTCCGTCTGTCCGTCTGTCTGTCTGTCCGTCCGTCCGTCCGTCTGTCTGTCTGTCTGTCTGTCTGTCCGCGCTCTAACTCCCGTAAATACTTATGGAATTTCTTGAAACTGATATATGTTACTCAAGTTCACTATTGGACGGTCCCTATTGAAAATGGAGTTTATACCTCTACTGGTTTGTGTACAGGGACACCCGAAAATATTTCAAAGCATTGTGTTCTATGAGAGGTATTTCTATAAACCATAATTTCATACCTTTACAGTAGACATACCTTAATGAAATTGAAATATGTTATTCAAGTTCACTATCGGACGTTCCCTATTGAAAATGGAGTCTATACCTCTACTGGTTTGTGTACAGGGACACCCGAAAGTATTCCAAAGCATTGTGTTCTATGAGAGGTATTTCTATAAACCATATTTTCATATCTTTATTGTAGATATATCTTAATGAAATTGAAATATGTTATTCAAGTTCACTGTTGGACGTTCCCTATAGAAAATGGAGTTTATACCTCTACTGGTTTGTGTACAGGGACACCCGAAAGTATTTCAAAGCATTGTGTTCTATGAGAGGTATTTCTATAAATCATATTTTCATACCTTTACTCTAGACATATCTTAATGAAATTGAAATATGTTATTCAAGTTCACTATCGGACGTTCCCTATTGAAAATGGAGTCTATACCTCTACTGGTTTGTGTACAGGGACACCCGAAAGTATTCCAAAGCATTGTGTTCTATGAGAGGTATTTCTATAAACCATATTTTCATACCTTTACTGTAGACATATCTTAATGAAATTAAAATATGTTATTCAAGTTCACTATTGGATGTTTCCTCTATCAAATGGAGGAAATACCACCATCGGTTCATGTACAGAGACACTCAAAAGTATTCCAAAGCATTGCGTTCTAGGAGAGATATATCTATAAATCAAACTTTAATAACTTTACTATCCACGAAGTTTTAAGAAATTGAAATATGTTATTTACACGCGCAAAAGAATTCTTTGCATAGAATGTAGCATGATTAGCATTAGATTTACAGGGTGGCACAAAAATATCCAGTTATATTAAGAGGTATTAATAAAAAATTGCTAGAATTGTACTTTCGTTTACGTTAAGCGTTTTTAACACTTTCTAGCATTTTTTAAGTGTAAATATGATTTCAGTTTTGTGTATCTTCCTGTCCGTCCGTCCGTCCGTCTGCCTGTCTGTCTGTCCGATCTCTAACTCCCGTAAATATTTATGGAATTTCTTAAAACTGATATATGTTATTGAAGTTCACTATCGGATGTTCCCTATTGAAAATGGAATTTATACCTCTACTGGTTTGTGTACAGGAACACCCGAAAGTATTTCAAACCATTGTGTTCTATGAGAGCTATTTCTATAAACCATATTTTCATACCTTTACTGTAGATATATCTTAATGAAATTGAAATATATTATTCCAATTCCCTACTGGATGTTTCCTGTATAAAATGGAGGAAATATCACCACCGATTTATATACAGGGACACTCAAAATATTCCAAAGCATTGCGTTCTATGAGAGATATTTCTATAAATCAAATTTTAATTACTTTCCACGAAGCTTTAGGAAATTGAATTATGTTATTTATCTGCACAAAAAAATGCTTTGCATAGAATATAGCATAATTAGCATTAGATTTACAGGGTGACAGAATAATATCCATTTATATTAAGAGCTATTAATAAAAAATTGCTAAAATATTACTTTTGTTTACATTGAATGTTTTTAACACTTTCTAACATTTTTAAGTGTGCATATGATTTCAGTTTGTGTATCTGTCCATCTGTCTGTCTGTCTGTAAGCCCGCGCTCCAACTCCATTAATTATCTATGGAATTTCTCGAAACTGATATATTTTTTTGAAGTTCACTATCGGATGTTCCATATTGAAAATGGAGTGAATATCTCTTCTGGTTTGTGTACAGGGATACCCAAAAGCATTCAAAAGCATTCTGTTCTATGAGTGTTGTTTTTATAAACATTATCCCTATAGAATTTTCTCCATTTAGAATGACATTAATAGGTCCAGTACAACTAGTTTGTTTACAGGGACAAAAAAAAAAAAAAAAAAAAAAAATGCCAATGCATTACGTTTTAGGACAGAATTTTTTGAAAATTATATTTAAAAGTCTTTCTACTGTAAAAATCATAAAAATATTGAAATTTATTGTTAATACTCTAAAATAATCTTTTGTATAGAAGATGATATGATTAACTTTCTGATTTACAGGGCTACACTAAAATATTCAGAGAGATCAAAAGCTGTAATTATAATCTAATGGCTGCATTTTTTTTTTTTTTTTTTTTTTTTTTTTTTTTTTTGCGTTAAGCCTTTTTTAACCCTTTCCAAAATGCCTAAAAACAATTTTAAAATCAATTAGTCTATCTGTATATTTTTCAGTCCTTCTGTCTGTTGTGTGATAACGTAGGCAAAGAATAATAAAAGTTATTCGATACAACAATTACGTACAGTTGGAAAGTGTTATTAATCAATGCGTACTGTATGATTATTCTTTCTTGTTTTTAATATTGTTACTGAGTGAATTTGTATAGGAAAATACAGAAGAAAGTATTGTGGTGGCCACAACATACTAGTTTTCGTTAATTTTCTTCATAATATTGTAGGTTTAAGTGTCTGCCGCGCAAAAAGCGCCTGAGAATTTAAGCTTACCACAATATGGAACAATCTCGTAATAAGAAAGACATACAAAGAGTAAGCGAATATGATTTTGTCATGGGGAACAAATGGAAAGTTAGTGTTCGGTACAAGGGGAGGACGCCGCTAAGCACAAGATTGCTACAGTCATAATTTTCAGGTGTAGCGATCCAACTGGTCACCGATAGCGGCTAGTTTTTAATGGAAAACAACAAATATGATATACATAATATTTATATTAATTTTAAAACATTCTAAAATTATTTACGATAAGACAGTTGTACAAAATTAATACATTAGAGCCGTGGTTATCTGAACCCCGATTATCCGAGTTCCGGAGTCTTTGACAAATGGCGTCGATATCTTTGACAAATTTTGCTATGCAGTATTGATTTTTATAATTTATGTATGCGTATATTGTATTACATTTTTAACTGGACTACATTTAAATGTGTAATATATGTAGTCTTTTACTTCATTCACATTTTATTTTCATTCACTTTAAACTTTGCGGTATGTTTTCCTCTCGATTTATTACAGTCCGTGTTATCCGAGTTTTCGATTACACGAGGTACCCTCGGTCCACATTATCTCAAATAAACGAGGCTCTCCTGTAAATTCTTTTAAACTTTATTGGGAAGTGCTAAAAATTATACATGAAAAAATATATAAATTATATGTGAAAGTGCTATATTGTTCATTTGATTGTGAAGTTTTTATCTTTACTTTGTTTGTTTTTCGTTCTTTTTCTAATTTTGTTCATTTTTTTAAGTATGCCGTTTGATACTAACGCTTGAAAAATTTTAAATTGCCCTGTTAAAAAAAAAAAAAAAAAAAAAAAAAAATCTAAATCATATAGTTTCGGTAAAATAAATAGAATACGATGTAAGCTAAATATGACCCAAGGTCATACCAATTTCTCATTGTGACACATTATCTTGTCTGTGTACTTTTCCACTTTACTACTTTCGAATTTCGGTACACCATCTGCATATTAAAACTTTGTGTCTGTGCAAGTGGGTGTAGTAAATCGTTTAATATTAAACGTAATTCTTATTTTAAATTCATATTCTCCAAATTGGAGCTTAACAATAAGTATAAAAGAGGTTGCTTAAAGAAAAGTAGATTTTTTACTTTCTTCTATATTCAATGGAAGAAAGTACAGAATTCGTAAAAATTTTCGACCTCGGGTTTTTAATGGATTTACACGTTTTGAGAGTTGTAGAACACGATTTGACCATTTTTAGAAACTATCTGTCTCTGCGTGTGTCTGTGTGTGTGTGTGTGTGTGTGTGTGTGTGACAAAATGTTTTTGGCTACTATATCTCAGGTACTACTGCACAGAATTTTATACAAATTGGTATGTAGTTACACATCGACATAAATTAGTGCCTATCAACTTTTGGTAAATATTGTCCAACAGCTTGCGTTACCATCCTGCTTTTTCTAAATTTTTAACATGGTGGTATAGGACAAAATTTTGTATAAATGTGCATAAAGAGAATTATTTTTTAATAATCATTATGAAATCTAAAAAATTATTTGCAATAGAGATAGTTAATTGGGGAAAAAAACTGTGTATGTAGGGGGAGTAAATTTTCATGATGGGTATCTTTCAAAAGAGCTCGCCAATACCTTTAAAATGAATGGTTGAACCATCGATCTGCCTTAATTTAAAATAAAGTTACCGATTTTTTTCATTTTTAACAATTTTTTTCTTTTTAATGTAATATTGAGAATAAAATTGACTTTTTTTTTTTGGGGGGGGGGGGGGATATTTAGTGTTATACTACTTCTGTAATATGGAAATCGTCTGCATTACGATGGAAGACAATTTTTTTAAATAATAATTTTAATAAATTATTTCTACTGGGTGAATTTGTATAAGAAATTATAGAAGAAAGTAATGTAGTGGCCACAACATTGTAGTTGTAATTACAAATTGCTTCATTATGATTTTTTTTTTTTTTTTTTTCGTCAGCCAAAATGACAATTAAAAAAAAAAAAATCATAAAAATTAAAAGATAAATAAATAATTTTAAGTGTAATTAGAACAAAGTATTGTTTCTGATAGAAAACAGCAAAATTTTTTTAAAACAAGAAAAAAAAAATCATGCAGTTCGCATAAATATAGTTTCTAATTGTATTTATCCGTTATATATCGCTTAAACTTTAACGTATTACCGCTGTTTTAACACCTTAAAATGTATTTTGATTTTTAAAAGACTTTTAAAATGCATTTGTTGTTCGAAAATGTGTGCTAAAAATGAAACTTCCAATTATATCTTCCCATGTAAAAAAAAAAAAAAAAAAAAAAAAAAAAAAATCAGGAAAAAAACTTTTAAAGAAAACCTTCAGCAAAACTGCAGGTATACTGCGGGTATTTCAGACTTCCAGAAATAAATATATATGAAACCTTTAAAAAAACTTAATCTTTCCTGAAGAAAATCTACTGTTTTTAATTTTCTTCAAAATATCTGAGTAAATTTTTAAAACACCTGCAAAAAAAAAAAAAAAAAAAAAATTAAATGTTTTTGGCTATTTTTTTTTCTAGGGCTATAATGTAATTGAATATTTTCTTAGCAATAATAAACATATACTTTTGTATAGGCAATATGTTTTTGTACATCAGAATAATATATATATATTTCGTTATGTTTTGTGCAGTAAAAGATTTTAAACTATGCTTTAAAATAATACTTGGAGTAATAAATCAGTTTCCTTGCGGAAATGTGCCATAACAATTCCGAATAACACATATTTCCGTTTCAAGGTATTACGAAAAGATTACGGAAACTGGATCCAGATAAACTCATGAATCCAATTCTTAAACACTTCATCATCTTTGTTTAAAAGTGTTGAATAAATAATTAACTTAAACCCTAATTAATCAAAGCAGACTCTTAATCTACCATTATGTCAAAGCCTACATCCAAAAACACACATCACTTAGTAAGAAAATAAAATGACAATTTGTTTAACCGTGGGATCAGTTACAAGTATTTTGTGTGATTTATTATTATTATTATTATTATTATTATTATTGACATAATTTAATTTTTTGCAATCTACACTTTTTGCGTATTCTCCAGAATCGTAGACCATTTGACTTTTAATAAATTTGGATGTCCGTTTATTTAAGTTTTTTTTTTTACTTTGGGTGGGGGGAATTAAGTTGAAGTTGTTATTCCACGAATTGACAAATAAACTCTTCGATTTTAATTCTTTTTATTGTTCAGTGTAACTCAACACTCTTCAATATAATGCACTGAAAAGTTGATATCAAAAGGTAATGAATAAAAAAACTTTGTAATCAAAAATACCGCAAATTTCAGAAACTCGTAACAATTTTTTCTAGTCGAAATAATACCTTGACCTTTCATTTACGTAAATAATAAACATGAGTGTAGAATGAAAGTGAGAAAAAATGGAGAAGGATTCTTAAGGGGACTTAGCGGCACCTTTGACTCAGAACCACTGAAGTAGGTTTCATATAAAAGCTTATATTTTTATTTAATATTTGTAAATTGAACTACATATTAGGTTTGTTCAATAAAATAATCAGAAAACATTTCGTATGATTTTTGTTGGATGATTTTACAAAATTTTGAAGTTGCTTTTCTTCTTAATTTGCATTTTTTCATGAATTCAGGATCTTCAAAATGCTAAAACTTCTACAAATATTTAAAAAAATACTTAATATTTTTTTGGATGTTTAACAGAACGTTTAATTAAAAAGAACTAGGGAGGGATTTTGCAATATCTTTAAAAGAGAAACTATGTAATATAAAAATATGACTTTTTTTTCCCCCCAAATTTTTACATAGACATGCGCTTTTTTTGTTTCTTCTTCTTCTTTTCTTTTTTTTCTTTCTTTTTTTTTTTTTTTTTTCCTTAAAAACTAATTAATAAATCTTATGAAAGACAAACTAGCACTCCATTGATTGAGTCCATATAAGATCTGTACGTTGGTTGATGAACTGGAGCTCAAAATAAATCAAAGGCGAGTCGTGTTCGATGCAGCACATATAACTTTTATAATTGGATTAATGGTAGAGAATGTCCTATCCATTTTACAATGCAAATTACAAATTAATTTCTGCAAATTTACTCATCATTCTATTACTTCCCCTAACAGCACATCTTCGTTCTAGGACATCCATAAAATATCTTGAGGATGAAAGGGACATATTTGGATAAACTGTGGATGAAATGGACATCTTTAGGATGTACTGTGGAGAAGTGTGCTGTTAGGGTCTGTAGTACTATCCTAACAGCACACTTATTCACAGTGCATCTAAAGATGTCCCTTTCATCCACAGTGTATCCTAAAGATGTCTCTTTCATCCCCAGTGTATCATAAAAACCTCCCTTTCATCCACAGTGTATTCTAAAGATGTCCTTTTATCCACAGGATATCCTATAGATGTCCTGAGAAGTAAATGTGCTGTTAGTGTAGTTGGTCTTTGCCCGCCTAGCTGTCTGTATTTTCATATGAAATTACTTTTAAATTTTCTGTACTCGCCAAATTTAAAACAATAGCGTAATGTTGGGGTAAATAACCAACAATGAAGTTATAAGTATTTGAAATTTAACTTTATCTTAAATCAAAATAATGAAATTCGAGTAATAAAATGTAATTCAAATTTAATTATTTATAAAAATTGGTATTATCCGCAGTGTTACTTTTTTTTTTTTTTTTAGTTTACAGTAGGAATCTGAAAGAATTATTTCCTCATGACGTCACTATTGTATTATTTCAACAAAATTTAATCGTAACTGGTCCACGTTAGAGAAATATTTATATAGATGATTACTACCCACTCGACGAGGAATTTCTAAAAGGAATAAATTCTATATAAACATCCTATTGCAGTAAATGTACTAGTTTTACTAACTCATAAATATTTTTGCCCATTTATTGATAACTAGCCGCCTTCGGCGACCAGCTCGTTCGCGAGCCTTGAAAAATTTGACCATACAAAACTCCTGCTCGGTGGCACCTACGGCGCCTTTTGTCTGTTTCAGAAGTCAGGACCTACAACAGCTTATTGATATATAGTGCAAATAGCTTTATTGAAAATTTTAATTGTAGCAAATTCCAGCTCGGTAGCGCCTGCGGCTCCCTCTTCTCGTTTCAGTATCTAAAGCTGCCTTCAAACTCTGGCAACTTAGAAAGCTGCAAGTGCGGCTCTATTGATATTTCTTTGATGTGGTTTAGGAGAGTCGACGCTCGCTGCAATCGAAGCTCACAAACCTTCTAGTGCGATAATTGCATGAGAAAGGGGTCTCTTTTGTAAAAGAGCAATAAAAAGTAATGTCCTTCATTGTAAATGTGTGCAAAATTTAAAGGGTCGCTTTCGGACGATGGATAATTTATGAATTTTGAAGCTCTGTATCGTTGCCAGAGTTTGAAGGTAGCTTAAAATAAAACAGCCTGTTTACTCACTATGTTATGACCTTTGGAAATTTTGAGTGCAGCAAATTGCCGCTCGGTGACACCTGCGGCGTCTTATCCCCGTATTAGAACTCACAACAGCTTGCTCGCTTATAGTGCAAATAGCTTTGAAAATTTTAACTGTAACAAATTTCCGCTCTGTATGTCGAGGGCGACTACGGCGCACCTTTACGTTTCATGATTTGAAAAAGCTTGTTAGCCCCCAGTGTGAAGGAACATTGAAAATTCTGATCGTGGCAAATCCCCAAACCGTTGGGACCTACGTTCTCCTAATCTATTCCCAAATAATTTAATCATAATCATAATTGGAGATATTGAATTATTAAAATATCGAAGCGCCATCTGGCGACAAAGATTTGCCACATATACTCTCCAATTCTAATTCAAATAACTTTAAAAATGATATAATACTAATGAAATTATGCTCATTAGAAGCTGAGATACAAAAGTAATGTAAATTTGTGTCTGACTTTCCCGTGTTTTTCTCTGAAACTTGCGTGATTGCGGGCTAAACAATGTTAAAAATCCTTAATAGGAAATGTGAGCGGAGTATCGGAATTCGAAAGTCTGCAAAATGGAAAAGAATAAACGTGTTCCTGGTTTTCTGTGGTTTTCTCTGAAACCCCTTACTGAATTTAATGGCTTATAGCAGTTTAAAAGTTCGCAATAAAATTACTGTAAAATATGTTTCAAATGATATATTTTAAGTAATTTAATCAGAATTGGAGATATTGGAATAAAGGTGTTCTGAGTTTTCCGTGGTTTCCGCTGAAACTCCTGCACTGAATTTAACGGTTTACATCAGTCTGAAAGTCCACAATATTGCATATTATGTATTAAAAGTAATTTAATCATAATTAGAATCGGAGATGTTGAAATTTTAAAATATTAAAATGACGTCCAGCGGCAGAGATTTGCAATCTCTACTCTTTAATTCCAATTCAAATAAGTTTTAAAATGATATATTACTTATGAAATTATGTTAATTAGAAGCTGAGATACAAAGGTAATATAAACACTTTAAAAAAAAAATTGTGTCCGACTTATCCGTGATTTTCTCCGAAACTTATATAATTCTGGGCTATATACCGCTAAAAATCCTTAGTATGAAAAGTGAGCGGAAATCGGAATTCGAAACTCTGTAAAATATAAAAGAATAAAAATGTTCTGAGTTTTCCGTAGTTTTCTCCGAAAGTTTCGTACGAAATTTGAACAGCATATATCACTTTAATATTCCGCAATAATAGCACTTTAAAATATCTTTCAAAGTATTATGCATAATATTAATGGATATCTTTGATGTACTATTTTAGACTCAAAATGGCTAATCTGTCAAGGACGATTAGCGAATTCTGTTGAAATCCGTCTAAAATTTAAGAAGTTCCAAAACTACTCTTTTGCAGCCCAGTTCAGAAAAGAAAAATAGGGAAAAAAAAAGGGGGGCATTATTATTCTGTTAAAAGTAACTTTTGTCTCTTTACGTAAACAGATGAAAAAAAAATGAATTTAAATAATATAATATGTCTTTTTTTTTTTTTTTTTTTTTTTTTTTTTTAAAGCTATATCTTAGATTTTTTAACTGCAGACAGATGAGCAGTAATGTCGGGCGTTTTTCAATTTTTGCTTAAATCGATTTAAAATTCAAAAAATTCAAAATCTGCTTTTTTTTTTTTTTTTTTTTTTTTTTTCCAGTACCTTGTGGTCGAAAAACAATTATTCCCGACCGGAAGATTAGTCAGCCAATATGTCTAGCACAGAAGAATTGATACATGAAATAATGAAGTGTTGCTACCTAAATTTCATACTTTAGTTAATTTTAAAAATCTAATTGTCGTGTTGGAATGCTGCCCCCCCACCCCCACCCCTGGATTTAGAAAAATCGCCCCTTTCACTTAATACCCAATTTTTAAAGATTGGACCGATGTGTCTAATTTATCTGGTCATTTAACGCTGCTTAAGCTCAGAATTGACTCATTTATTAATTGACATAGGTTGACGTTTCAATTAATATCTCCACAACTAATTAAAATTTTTAAATTCTGTTTTCACTGCCTCCTTGGGAAAGCTTCTGAGCAACCGTATGTCAATTTTTGTACTTCTACGTTCAATAGGGGCTGAACATATAGAAGAAGAAACATACATACATACATATAGACAAACCTTTCCTTTTGCTTATTATTATGGATTTGCGTCAAAATTCTCAATTAAAACGTTGAAGGTTTTTTTCAAACTTCACATTCTAACCATGACATCTTTATTTCATTAATTTCATTACCTACATACCTTATTTTAGATATACTAGAACTACAGTAGGCAGCAAAATTATTGAAGCACTAGCAATAATTCTTACTTAAAATATGGGCACCTAATACTCTTTTGTTAAGTAAATATTTGTCGAATCATGATTTTATGCTATGCTGTTTATAAAAAAATATGCTGATGATAAAAGTTAGCGATCGAACTAATATATATATATGTGTGTGTGTATGTGTGTTTGAAAAATATGGATGTGTGCTTCAATACTTTTGCTGCCGACTGTATTTATTTAGTATGTGGTTATATTTTGTTCTTTTATAAATCATAAAAATAAAAAAAATAAAAATAAAAAAAACTTCGTTTGAATGAATTTACAAAAACTTCATCAAAGTTTGTTGAACTGTGAAATCTTTCTCCAACTCTCTTAAATTCTGTTTCATTTCCTAATACAGTGGGCAGCAAAATTATTCGAACTAGGAATTATTGCTAGCGCTCGAATAATTTTGCTGCCGACTGTACCTAAAAATTACTCACGACATTTTTTCTCTTCCTCATCCTGGGGGAGCATGGTAGCTTGGTTAGTAGATGAACGCCGAACGTAATTGAAAGCTGATAGGCGGAAAGTACTACATTCGATTCTAGATCACGATTGTCGACCTAGCTGTTCCGAGTTTTCCGTTTTATTTTTTCTGAAACTCTCGTAAATACGGGCTAGGACCCCTTAGAAGGATCTACGGAGGGCATCTTCCTTTAAGGACCCTTCAGAGACTGGCTTCAACTTCGGTTTCTTTTGATATCCCTTTGATGTGGGAATCGAATTGACTCGAGGCAGGAGAGAGATTTTCTCGGCTGACAAACCTCCTACTGCGATCGAAATTGGGTCTCTTTTGTAAAAGAGCAATAAAAAGTAATGTCCTTCATTGTGTGTGCAAAATGTCAAGGGTCGCTTTCGGACAATGGATAATTTATGAGTTTGAAGCTCTGCACCGTTGCTAGAATCTGAAGGATCCTTAGATTTCTAGTGTAGACAGCTGGGCTTAACCCACACACCTCCATGTTCCCATTCCCACTGGGGGTCACCGAAGAGGAGGAGCTATCCCCTCTGTGGAGGATGAAAATTGTGATGGGATGTATCCCAGACCATCGCCAATATCCCATAGCATAGTACTAGTGCGGCGTAAAATAGCTCACTCACTCATTCTTATTGATTTATTTATCTTTATATTTATGCTATTTTATTTAGTATTTTGTATTTTACATTATATTTTGTCGTATTATAGAAGTTTTATATATAGATTTGTTTGTAAGCATATTTCATTAAACATCAGTATTTCGGCTTATTTTATTTTTAAAGTTTTTTGTTTACTTAAAGCCCATTGAAGCTATAACACATTACTAAAAGACATAATGTATTCTTTAAGGCAGACATTATGTAAAAATTATGTTGTTTAGTATTATATAAATTCATTATCCATTTTAAAATCGCCGTGAAAGAAACTTTGTAGAATAGATAGCTAGATCGTGGTTCCAGCTAAATAAACAAATTAAAATCAGAGTGAAAAATGACCTGACGTTAGAGCCAATTTCTCATTGAGATAAATTGACTTGTCTATTTAGTTTTTTACTTTACTATTTTGAAATATTGGCCCATTGGCCTGCATACTAAAAACTTTGTCCATGCGTAAGTGGGTGCAACTAGTCGTTAAAGCTTTAAATAATGTTCATTTTAGAATTCCTATTTCCAATAAGGTAATTTAAATGTATAGTTGTGATTGAAGTATATTTTAATTATTTAAAACTCTATTTTATATGTTTAAATTATCAGCTTTATTATAATTGTGTAATTATTAATATACAATTTTATGTAAAGCGTTAAATAATGTTCTTTTTTAGAAATTCCTATTTCCTAAAATGTAATCTTGATGTTTAGTTGTCACTGAAGTATATGTAATCATTTAAAACACATCTACCAACTCTCTAATTCTCGTATAAATATGAAGATCCAATTTTTAATATTAATTTTTTTTTGTAAATATTTAAAAAAAATTTCTCTTTACAAATTCTTATTTTTGAAAACGTTATTTTAATGTATAGTTGTGATTGAAGTATATTTAATCATTCAAAACTTTATTTTACACGGGAAATATCAACTGTTTAATTCTCCTGTAATTAGGGTGCATTTTTTTTTTTTTTTAAACATTATTTTTTTTTTTTGCAAAGTTTTAAATAATTTTTATCTTGGAAATTTCTTTTTCCAATAATCTCATTTAAATGTATAGTTGTGATTGAAGTACTTGTCGATAACAAAAGTATCCGAACACTAGCAAAAATTCCTATACAAAAAATTTAGAGTTAATACTGTTTTGTTAAATAAATCCTTGTCGAATCATGTTCTTCTACGAAAATGATTCGACAAGAATTTATTTAACAAAACAGTATTAACTCTGCATTTTTTATATAGGAATTTTTGCTAATGCCCGGATATTTTTGTTTATTTAATCATCTGTTTATTTAATCATTTAAAACTGTTTTTATAGTCAAAGTATCAGCTCTTAGCTCTCGTGTAATTATTAAGGTCCAATTTTTTACATTAATTTTTTGCTTAGTTTTAAATAATGTTCATTTGAAAAAATTCTTTTTTCAATAATGTAATTTGAATGTATAGCTGTGACTAAAGTATACTTAATCATTTAAAATTGTATTTTAGATTTAAATTATCAGCACTCTAATTTCCGTGTTATTATAAGTTCCGATTTTTACATTAATTTTTTTGCAAAACATTAAATTATGTTCATTTTAAGAATCTCTGTTTTTGATAATGTAATTTAAATGTATAGTTATGGTGCAAATGTATTTCATTTTTTGAAACGGAGGTTTTGCTTTCAAAAAAGTAGTAGGTGAATGGTGCCAGGTTCGATCCCCGGTAGAGCTTGTCGGCTAGCTATTCGACGTGGTTTTCTCCACATCACTATCTATCAATACAAACGATGATTCTTTCGAAATACCCTCACGTTGGACACACTACCCAGGTCTAGGATCCCTCGCGTATTCATAAACTGTTCTTACACACCACCTCCCTCTTTTGGCTCACCCAACTTATGATATCCCATTTGAATTGGCTACAGACACTTTGTCATGTGTCACAGGAGCCGTTTTAGAGACATAGCCTAACAACAACATTAACACATTTAAAAGAGTATGCTATTCTAATTTTCATTTAGTTTTAAGGTTCAATTTTTTATATTAATTTTTGCAAAGTTTTAAGTACTATTCATTTTAGAAATTCTTATTTTAGGTAATGTAACTTAAAGCTATAAACACAGTAGAAGTATTTTTCAATCCTTTAAAACTGTATTCATATTCCAATATCAGCTAATTTTTACATAAAACCTTATTTTTCATATT
Source organism: Salticus scenicus (assembly GCA_963930645.1). Lineage (NCBI taxonomy): Eukaryota > Metazoa > Arthropoda > Arachnida > Araneae > Salticidae > Salticus > Salticus scenicus. The sequence continues at coordinate 14,905,295 of OZ005660.1, forward strand.
TATAAATCATTGAACCACTTTCAAAAAAAGTTTTAAAATGTTTATGAATTCGATCCCCTACATGAGTCTCCGGAGGCCTATGTGTGCTGAGTCTTGCACGAGTCGGATTTTACCCGACCTGAACCCGACAGAAGAATTTTAAATCAATTTACCCCCCCCCCCCCCCGAAAAAAAAATGGGCTTGATCCGCAATACAAAATTGAGTCAATTCTACTAGATGCAAGAATCTAGTTTGCTCTCACGTTTCTATAAATATTTTAAGACTGTTTTAAAACTGGTATCTCTTCCAAGTTCGTTATTACAAGTTCCTATTGAAAATGGTATAAATAGCAATATTTATTTACGTACAAAAACTCAAAAAAGAAATCGGATGCACTGCGTTTGAGGAGAGATATTTTTAAACATGATTTAATATCTTTATATATGTGGATAAAAATATAACGAAATAAACAAACATTATTCATAAATAGAAAATCATTGTTCCTAAAAATTGTGCTTTAACATTAATGGTTGGTTTACAGAAACACAAAAAAAGTACTCAGATAGATTATAATTATAAATATAAGGGAAAATTATTTAAATTTTCAATTGTGATACTCGATTTTAACATTTTTACAGAAAAGTTGAAAAATGGAAGATTAAGAAATGTAAAGGGTAAATACAACTGTGAAGCATTTGTAATCTATATAAACCACATGATGTTGCTACCTCATTTTGTATTTAATTATATTTAAGTTACAAGAAAATGACTAAGTTTTCTAACTTTTTAGAGCTTAGAGAATGGGGGGAAGGGGGGATCACTATATAGCCATATAATTATTGCATGAGAAAAGTGACATAATTTTCCACAACTTTTTATAGAATGGCACCAATAACTGTATTTTATCAGTTGAAGAGCTTAGTGAATGAACATGTCATGCAATATTGTTATTGTCATATTTGAGAAAAATCATGTGTAAAAATAGGGGTAAATCCTTTGAGGGGTAAAGGATAATTTTGCTAATTTAAAATCAAAAGTCACCTGAATTCATGAACAGTTTTAGAAGAGAATAAACAAATAAAATTACTAAAGTAAAGATTTTTTTTTTTTTTTTTTTTTTTTTAAAGTACCATGCTTTTGCAGTTTTGAATTTAAATTAGATGGAATATAATAAAATTCTACCGCTCCCTCAAAGGCTTAAAACTGTATATAACATAATTCACTAAAAACAAATCTAATATATTTATAAAACTACTTGAGTGTTCTATACTGAAGATTTTCTAGTAATTATCAGGCTTAGAATATCGAAACTAGGGGGAAAATTGAGCTTATAGAGCAACAACAGAATAATCCATTTAAAAAACTTTTAAAACCCAAATTCTTAATGTATCGTATCACATAAATCTTTTCGAAGTTAGAATAAAATTTAATTTGGGGGAAAAAAAGTAACTATTTTGTTTATTAATAAAAAAAAATTGATGAAATTTGAAATGCATGTTGGTCTTGTGGGGTACAGGCTGTATATTATACTTTTGTGTTCGTGAGAAAAAATTTAAAAGAATTTGAAAACTGCAATTTTTAATCCCACTTCAAAAACATGTGACTTAATGTGAAGCAGATTTTTTAGGTTGATTTCTTTAGAAATCGACCTATTGCAATCACTTCGTTTATCTATCTATCTATCTATCTATCTATATCTATAATGAAAATTTTGTCATCACGATAACTCCCGACATAATACTCGAAATAGAACCAAATTTGGACAGTGAACTTATCTTATAAATATCTTGGATGAGTTCGTTAACCAAGTTGCTCCGACGTTTTTTTTTTTAAGTGGCAGCCACTTGAAAATTTCAAACCGACATTGTAAAAAGCATATTTAAAGCAAGATTTGCATGAATTGTGTTGTAAATACAGGCCACATAAGGGTCTCAATGAAGTTTATTAATGAAGTTTATCCGCCATTTTTAATAAAGTGGCAGATATTTTAAGTTAAGCGGGACCACTTGAAATCAGGCTACCACTTGAAAATTTAAAATCACTATAACTTCCGAAATAATACTCCAAATCGAACCAAATTTAGACAGTGTCTTAACTTATATCTTATAAATATCTTAGATGAGTTTATTAACCAAGTTGCTCCGCCATTTTGTTTTCAAGTGGAGACCACTTGAAAACTTCAAATTCAAATTGTAAAAAGCGTATTCCAAATTTGTTTGAAATTTATGTAAATATAGACCACATAAGGGTCTCAATGAAGTTTATTAATGAAATTTATCCGTCATTTTTAATAAAGTGGTAGATATCTTAAGTTAAGTGGGGCCACTTGAAATCACGCTACCACTTGAAAATTTAAAATCACAATACCTTCTGAAATAATACTCCAAATCGAACCAAATTTGGACAGTGTCTTAACTTATCTTATAAATAACTTAAATGAATTTGTTAAACAAGTTGCTCCGCCATTTTGTTTTCAAGTGGAGACAACTTGAAAATTTCAAATTCAGATTGTAAAAAGCGTATTCCGATTTTTTTTTTTTTTTTTTTTTTTTTTTTTTATGTATACATAGATTATACAAGTGTCTCAAATAAATTTATAAATGAAATGTATCCGCCATTTTTAATAAAGTGGCGGATATCTTAAGTTAAGCGTGACCACTTGAAATCAGGCTACCACTTGAAAATTTAAAACCATGATAACTTCCGAAATAATACTCCAAATGGAACCAAATTTGAACAGTGTCTTACCTTATCTTATAAATATCTTAGATGCGTTTGTTAACCAAGTTGCTCCACCATTTTGTTTTCAAGTGGAGACAACTTGAAAATTTCAAATTTAAATTGTAAAAAGCGTATTCCGAAATTGTTTGAATTTTGATGTAAATACAGACCACATAAGGATCTCTATGAAGTTTATTAGTAAACTATATCCGCCATTTTTAATAAAGTGGCAGACCACTTGAAATCAGGCTCTCACTTGAAAATTTAAAATTCACGATAACTTCTGAAATACCACTCCAATTCAAACCAAATTTGGACTGTGATATTATCATATAATTATCTTGAATGTTTTCACTAGGCAACTTGTCCCGACATCTTGTTTCTAAGTTACAGCCACTTGAAATCACACTGCCAGTTGAAAATATGTCATCACGATAACTTTTAAAATACTAAACTGATTCAAATGAAAGTTGGATAGTGAACTTATGGTTCAAATTTCTAGGATAAGTTCACTTGGTTACTTGATCCGCAATTTTATTTCCAAGTGGCGGCCACTCGAAAATTTGTCATTGTGGTAACTTTAGTAATACAGAATCAATTCGCATCAAATGTGGGTAGTGGATTTATCCTTCAAATATCTCAGATAAGTTCGCTGGACATCTCACTCCGCTTTTTTTTCCAAGTGGTGCCACCTGAAAATTTCTTATGAGAATAATTTTTAAAATACTGATTTAATTTGAACTAGAACTGGACAAGGAACTTATCATACATGTATACTGGATGATTTCGCTGGGGAAGTTGTTTTGCCATTTTGTTTCCAAGTTGCAACCACTTAGACTGCCACTTGAAAATTGGCCATAAAATTAACTTTTGAAACACGGCACTGATTTAAACCACAGTTGGACAGTGAACCTATGCTTCAAATATCTTGGATGTGTTTGCTGGGCAACTTGTTCCACTGTATTGTTTCCAACTGGCGGCCACTTGAACATTTGTTATCACGGTAACTTTAGAAATACTTAATCAATTCAAATCAAAGTTGAAAAATGGATTTATCATTCAAACAACAAAAATCTACAAAATTCACGTAACTCGTGAACCAATCACGTTATTGCGTCCATCTTTGGTATATCGATAATAAGTATTTTCTCGCCAAAAGTCGCCAAAAAAGTCGCCATAGGGGAAAAGTCGCCAAATTTGGCGTCAAATACATTACCTGCGTTACTGGATCTTTTTAATTCGTTTTTAAGGAAAAATTAGGCTATTTCAATGCTAAAACAAACTAGAAATCCAGAAAACTAACATTTTATCAACTTACTAAGCCTCTTTGAAAGAATTTCTACAAAAAAAAATAAAAAATATTTTCAAATTTGCAATGATATCTTAGATGAGCAACTTTCTCTGCCATTTTGATCGAAGTGGCAGCCACTTAATTTTTCAACACGATGACTTTTGAGATTTTGAATTAATTCGAACTGTATGTGTACAGTAGACTTATCTCACAAATACATTTCATATATTTGTCAACTTAACTCATCATTTTGTTTCCAAGCGCCGGCCACTTGAAAATTTTAAATTCACATAAAAAGGTATTTATGAACAGATTTGCTTAAAACTCCATATGTACATAGCCTACATTAATATTTCTACCAAGTGCATTAATTGTTTGTAGCCACCATTTTGAAACAAATTGACGGCTACTTGACGAGGAAAAAGAAATCAACCTACCCTTCCGAATAAGCCGGAAGGACTTGTTTTTATTTCTCTTAACGGTTTCCATACAATCTTCTGCTGTTGCTACCTAAAATTCACACTTTAGTTAATTTTAAAAAATCTAATTCTCCGATCGCTAAGCTGTTTAATCCATCGGACTCACAAAAATTTTCCCTTTCATTTGGTACCTAATTTGTAACGATACGACTGATATTTCTAATTCATTTTCTAATTTATTTTCCTCATTTTAAATAAATGTACATTTTATTATTATTATTATTATTATTATTCTGCCGAAAAGGAAAATTGGCATCAATATTTTATTAGCTTGAGATTCACAAACATACCGTAGTGAATGACAGTAAATACATAAGAATTTGGGGATAATTCAATACATAAAAGGCATTTCTGCTCGCGAAATATGCTTATAAATTAAACTGGGATGAAATTCACGAAGAAAAAAATAGACGATAAAAGTTTAAAAATGCAAATTAGTTAGCCACACAAGCAGTCTAGCAGATTTGACAGCAAGTAATTTAATAAAACTTTTTGATATTTCTCTGCTACAGAATTTTTAAGAACTATCGTGCTTAGAATATCTGAATAGGAAAATTTAGAACTTCTGAAGCAAAAATAGAACAATTTCGTAGATGAAAGGTTTCGAAAATCTAAATGAGGCATACAAAATAACCGAGGATGCATCTCCAATTCGGTATAATAACAGGTTATCAGAGTATTGGTAATTCTGACGATTGCTGATCACTGTTTCTAGGTGTCAAAACACAGTAACTTAATAATTTGTTGCTTCCTTTTGGCAACAGTTTTTTGTTTTATTGTGAGACTTGCATTCGACTAAAATTTTCCGAAGTACTATTGATTGAGCAGAGTTTAATTGCATATTATGACATTATTAGAATAATTTGCTTTGATTGTTATTGATCTCTTTCTAAGAATTATTTAAGAAAATATTATAAGAATTAACTATCCATTAAATGTTTTTCTTTATACAAATTGCTATAATAAAATTTTTATTACATACAAACAAATCAAATCAATTAAAAATCGATTAATTCGTGTAGCATACTTATCGGGTAAAGATAAGTATAATTATGTTCTGGCATAGTTTGATTTTTGCTCTTTTTGCTCAGTTGCTTATTATACTTACACATCGGAAAATTTTTAGACAAAATCTACAACTAACTGACTTTTAAAAAATATGAGCTTTTATATTTTAACAATGTGCTACCTAAAGAAAAAAAAAATCCGGTGCGACTTCACTTGACATTAAGAACATTAAGTGATTAATGGTTAATTATAAGTAAATAATTTGGGATGCTTTAAGATGCTTAGGTTAATTAATGGTTAATAATACGTTAATAATTTAGGATGCTTTAAAACTGATATATGTTATTCAAGTTAAAAATGGTATAACCAACCTTCAACAGGATTTTATAATATTATGTATGATTGTAATTATCACTTGCTAGACTATATATTGGTTTAAAATAATCTTAATTAGAATAAAAACCGATGATAATTTAAAATGTATGCAACTTTATAATTTATGGTATAATAATTATTATACAAGATTTTCGTGTACAGACACTTCTATATCTTCACTAAATTATTTTTAAAAATTTCTGAAATCACTATGGAAAAATTTAAAACATTCCATGTATAATTACATACAGTTATGTTATGAACATGTTGAGTGGCATTTTTAAAGATGTTGTGATTTTAAAGTGGAAGAACTCTTATGGTTTCCGATAAATATAAAGCGTATTATTATTATTATTATTATTATTATTATTATTATTATTATTATTGTACCAATATTTTATAGCCTTTTTCATACCATTGCAGTGAAAAGAAATCAAAAATAATTACAGAAATTATTCAAAACAATGTTGGGCATCTTAAATTTTTGTTGATTATAAGTCATTTAGAGCAGGGGTGGCCAAAACGCGGCCGCCGGGATGCATGCGGCCCGCCGTGCAGTACTTTGTGGCCCGTGAGTAAATTAACGATATTTATAGTTTGAGAACTTTTCTTAACCCTTTCCTTCCCCGTGATTCCAATTGGAATCATAACATTTCAGATTTTGTTTCTTACCATCTAATACTCCCGCTGATTCAAAATGAACAATATTAAAATCTATATACATTTTCCCCACCGAAAAATACCTATTTTAGATGATTTCACTATACTTGTTGATAATTGAAAGTATATTTTACGCTATTCTGATAATAATATCGGAATCAGTTTCCTGTTTTGGGCAATTTAAGTAAATTAACTGTTTGAAATATTTTTTATTTTATTCTTTAATGTTTATAATACGTATTTTAATTAATTGCAATATGTATTTCTTCCAAAATTTTGATATTTTTATTTATTGAAAAGTTATGAATTTTAATGGCATCAGTGGTTATATTAAACATAAATAAACACCTCTCAGTTGCTTTGTTAGCTATATTAATTCGTACTCTGCTGTTACTCCTATTTAAAAAAAAATATTTATATCTATTACCTTTGAAATAAATTTATGACTAAATATAGGATTTATTGTTTTACGGAGGGAAAAAGTTGGGAATGAAAGGGTTAAATGAATAATCCTTTCTGAATTTTTGAAGTAAAAATACCTTTAAACAGTTGCTAAATAAGGAAACAACACGTTTTTGTAAAAAAATATTGTTTTATCTATTAATCATTTTTTTTATGGTTATTAATATACAATTTTTGACGGTTCTATTGTTAAAGGAAAATTTAATATCAATCTATTTCGTTCTAAATCTTCACTCTCCCTTCTCCCGAAAAATGTAAATAAATACATGATTCATGAACGCACAAACATATATAAACACATACATACGTACATACAGTGCGGCCCGCCTAAATAAAATAAATTTCCAGTGCGGCCCGCCTGAATAAAATAAACAGGCTCGTACTGGCCCACCGGGCAACGAGGCAAATGCCCGGTGCGCCCTTAGCCGAAGAACTTTTTTTTTTTTTTTTTTTTTTTTTTTTTAATGTAAAAATTGATTTTTTTTTTTTTTTTTTTTTTTTTTCCCCTAGAACACTGTAAAATTATAATGGTTTTTGTTTAAAATTGAAGGAAATATTTCGGTAGAATTTATTCTCAAAAGCAATCCTGAAACTACTTTATCTGAATGCCTACATGTACGTATTATAAAGGAAGAATGCGTGTTCTCTATTTAAAATAGCTTGAATATGTTCATGTGCGCCCCACTACACTAGGCACACAGAAGACTAAGTAAAAGGCGTTTTGTAAGTTCCACTAAAGAGGGCGCCTTGCATTCTCCACTAAAGAGCGAACTTGCATGTTTTAACAAATTAAGCGCCTTGCATGTTCAGTGGAACACATATGTGAGCACCATTAATCAAATTATAGTTTTAAAACACGTAGCGTTATTATAAAAATCAACTAAAAACTATTACTAAATACAAATACGAAACATGACGCCTTTTATATTCAGTGAGTACATATATTTTAAACACTACAAATATGTAAAACAAATTTTAGCGCATATCGCCCAATAAAATATATCGTAACTTTAGTGATAACACTATATGCGCCCCGCTTGGCATAAAAGGCAATTTTTAAGAATTTTATATGTAGTCTCCTTATAAAAATGAACTAAAAAACTATTTTGAAAAAAAAAAAAAAATACAAAACAGAGCGCCTTTTACATTTACGGGATGGTACATGTATTTATTTCATAACTAAAATTATTTATATAAATGAAATAAAACCAATAAATAAAAACTATGCCCCTATCAGTGACGTAGAAATAACACCATATGCGACCGATCTGGCATAAAAGGAGCCCTCTTTTTAATGTTTTTATAAACAACAAAAATTGCTTACAAACAAATATTAAGTACTCATGAAATACTAAACAACACGCCTTTTAGCCTTAGTGAGGTGCACATATTCTTAAATTTTCTCAAATAATGGATAAAAAAAAGCATGTTCTGTCAATATCAAGAATAACAAATAATACAGAAAACAGGGTATTTTGCATGTTCCACTAAACAGGGCGACTTGCATGTTTAGCGAAACACATACGTGTGCCTCTCTAATCAAAATGTATGTAAAAATAAATAAAAATATAGCGTCTTTATAAAAATAAGCTGAAAACTAATACTAAATACAAAAAAAAAAAAAAAAAAAAAAAAAAAGCGCCCTGTAAATAATATAGTAAAGTCGAAATGACACCATATGCGCCCCTCTAGATAAAAAAGTGTTCTGTTTTTAAGGCACCCTGTCCTGTTTTAAACGGGGCGCCTTTTAGCCTTAGTGAGGTGCACTTGGCCTACATATATATATTAAACACTTCAAATATGCAAAAGAAATTTTAAGCGCCCAATTAAATATATCGTAACTTTAGCGATAACACTATATGCGCCCCGCTAGACATAACAGGCGCCCGGTTTTCAACAGTTTTATATGTAGCCTCTTATAAAAATGAACTGAAAAACTATTTTTTAAATAAATACAAAACAGGGCGCCTTTTATATTCAGTGAGTACGCATATATAATTTAAACACTACAAATATGTAAAAAAAAAGAAAAAATTAGTGCTTAATATAAAATATATCGTAACGTTAGTAATAACATTACATGCGCACCGCTAGGCATAAAAGGCTCCCTGTTTTCAACAATTTTATATGTAGCCTCCTTATAAAAATAAAATAAAAACTACTTTTGAAAAAATAAATACAAAATACAAAACATCTTTTACATCTACCGGATGGTACATGTATTTATTTCTCCACTAAAATTATTTATATAAAATGAAATAAAATCAATAAATAAAAACTGCGCCCCTATCAATGATGTAGAAATAACACCATATGCGCCCGATCAGGCATAAAAGGAGCCCTCTTTTTAATGTTTTTATAAACGACAAAAATTGATTACAAACTAATATTAAATGCTCATGAAATACTAAACAGCACGCCTTTTGGCCTTAGTGAGGTGCACATATTCTTAAATTTTCTCTAAAAATGGATGAAAAAACATGTATCCCTATCCCCCACAAACCCTATCAAGAATAACAACTAATATAGAATGCTTAACCCTTTAATGTTCACTACTTAATTTATTTTAAAAATTACTAAACTAATTTTAAAAATGGTTTTTAGATCATAAGTAGCTGATCATAAATATTTCAAAAATAAAAAAAATAGCATTGTTCCTTTTTGAGAATTTTTTGGTTTGAAATATCTATAAGTTAACCTTATTAAATTCAAATAATATTTATTTTAATAAATAAAACACTTTGTAAGTAAGCATTATCGACTACAAATACTCGTAAAAGTTGTTTCGGGTGAAAATAATAATCCAGCTCTTCATTAAATGAAAAAAACTAGACATTAGTGCATCATCAAACCCACAATTCGCACTCGCGCACACAAAGAAACTTCAAGTCACTCAAAAGTTTAAAACCTGATTAAAACAATGGGGAAAAGTTAAAAAAACTGCTGCATAAAAATTCTTAAATTATGCCAAATGTTTGGTTTCGCTGCGAAACCAATGATCGTTAAAGGGTTAAAAGGGTATCTTGCATGTTCCACTAAACAGGGCGATTTGCATGTTTAGTGAAACACATACGGTGCTGCATCTCTAATAAAGATGCATGTAAAAATTTTAAAAATATAGCGTCTTTATAAAAATAAACTGATAATTAATACTGAATACAATATTAAAAAAAGTTCCTTATATATATATATATATATATATATATTTTTTTTTTTTTTTTTTTTTTTTTTTTTCTCCGTGGATATAAATTTCATCTTTGAACGAACGGTACCTCGCCTTATCCTTCAAAGCAAACAAAACAAATACATAAAAAAGTCTTTCCTTTCTAGAAATTATTCTTAGTTACTTTTCGATGTACAGCTGGGGCTGAGACAAAGCATATCTAACCTACAGATCAGTATACTCTTTGGGACTTCGGGCTGAGAGGATGACAATGAACGTTATCAGTAATTTTCGATGCGGCCACAGTTGATGCTTTTTACAGGGCCCGACTTAGACTACCTGCAGCCCCGGGGCAAGCCTATTCTGGGGGGGCCCCTTGCAGTGGCATAAGAGGTCTTTAGGTTGCAGAATTTCTGTATTCGCCTGTAGGGGGGCCCCTTCCAGAAGGGGGGCCCAGGGCATTTGCCCCGTATGCCCTGCCGTAAGTCGGGGCCTGCTTTTTCAACAATAGAGGGATTAATGTGAGCGCAGTTGATGTGTTCCCTTTTTGTCACCTAAATGATCATAGTTATAGTATATTTTCATACGAGGTCTTTTTCAACAACTATATGGTGATAGATATTATTTGTTCACACACGTTTACGCATTTCAAAGAAATCCAGAACAGAAATGCTAATAATCTTTTTCTACTACTGGGAAAATACGTGTTTCCAATTTTTTTAACGAATAGCTGAAGATGGGGGAGGGACATTCACTGTGAAACCTGCACATATTGAATTCTATATAATGCAACGCGAAAAAGTGAAGGTGGAATTATCTGAATGGTATCAGCCAAGCCATGTGAAATACAAGAATTTTCATTTTGGGAAAAATAATCTAAGGTATGATTATTCATCATTATTTTTATAATTTATTATTATTTGTTGAAGTGCAGGAGTGTGGAGAGATAGAGATTATATCTTTGAATTCTTCCAAAATTGTGATAATTAGTTACCCATCATACTATAGGTATGGGGAACTTAGGTAATCGTGAAAATTTTCGACCTCGGTTTTTTGACTTTTTTACACGTTTTCAGGTGTGAGGAATCCGAAAAGGACAAAATTTGTATGGTTTCTGTCTGTAGGGTGTGTGTTAGTGTGTTAGTCCGTTAGTTTGTTAGTCTGTTAATACGATATCTCACGAACAAATGATCGCAGAGAGGTCAGATCAGTTTTAAAATATTACTTTCGATACTGGCAAGAACCCTATTCTTTTGCAACATTCGAATTAAAAAACTTCGTAAGTTATGAGAAATTTACGATTTTCTTAACATGGGAGAATAGGACAAAAATTCACTTAAACGTCCATTAAATGGAAACTTTTTACTGTAAAAATGTCAGACCAGTTTTAAAATATCAGGTTTGATGCCAGAATGAACATTAGTAACTATAAATGTGCTACTTTGAAAATTTCGCAAGTTATTGGAAATTTACGAATTTCTTAACATGGCAGTATAGGGCAAAATTTCACATAAACGTCAATTTTGAGAGATATTTTCATCGTAAAGATGTAAGACTACTTTTGAAATATTATTTAGAACACTGGCATGAATATTAATGACTATGAATTTTCCAATATAAAAATTTCGTAAGTTATTGGAAAATTATGAATTTCTTAACATGGCAGCATAGAGCCAAATTTCACATAAACGTCAATCTTGAGGGATTATTTTCATCGTAACGATGTCAAACCACTTTCGAAATAATATAGGATACTGGCATGAATATCATAGACTATGATTTTTCCAATTTAAAAGATTCGTAAGTTATTTGGAATTTACGATTTACTTAACATGTCAGAATAAGGCAAAATTGAGCATAAATTTCCATTTTTAGGATCATAAATACATTAGACAACTTCAAAATTACACTTATGATATTTGTTTGAACATGATTGAATACAAATATTCTAATAGGAAAATTTCATAAATCATTCGTAATTTACGATTTTATCAACATAGCGAAATTGTAAATTTTTCATATAAATATGAATTTTGAGGATTATTGCATTGAAAATAGTAGCATGAAAACTAAACAACGGAATTGACCCTGATAAAATAAATTAATAGATTAGAATAAGATATATATATCGAATTTAACGGTGGATAGCCTATTAGGCGGGGATTTCATTCTGTCACTATATCAAGCTTTGGACAAATTCATTTCTTTTAACATGATTATATTATGTCTCGCACTAGAAATTTATGAGAACATAAATATGATGGGGAACTGAGCAGAGTCCACCTATGCCAACTAGTTTTTAGTTCCCCATCATACTATAGGTATGGGGAACTTAGGTAATCGTGAAAAATTTCGACCTCGGTTTTTTGACTTTTATATACGTTTTCAGGTGTGAGGAATCCGAAAATGACAAAATTTGTATGGTGCTGTCTGTAGGGTGTCTGTTAGTGTGTTAGTCCGTTAGTGGGTTAGTTTGTTAGTCTGTTTACACGATATCTCACGAACAAATGATCGCAGAGAGGTCAGATCAGTTTTAAAATATTACTTTCGATACTGGCAAGAACCCTATTCATTTGCAACATTCGAATTAAAAAACTTCGTAAGTTATTAGAAATTTACGATTTTCTTAACATGGGAGAATAGGACAAAATTCGCTTAAACGTGCATTAAATGGAAACTTTTTACTGTAAAAATGTCAGACCAGTTTTAAAATATTAGTTTTGATGTCGGAATGAACATCAGTAACTATAGATATGCTACTTTGAAAATTTCTCAAGTTATTGGAAATTTACGAATTTCTTAACATGGCAGTATAGGGCAAAATTTCACATAAACGTCAATTTTGAGAGATATTTTCATCGTAAAAATGTCAGACTACTTTTGAAATATTATTTAGGACACTGGCATGAATATTAATGACTATGAATTTTCCAATATAAAAATTTCGTAAGTTATTGGAAATTTACGAATTTCTTAACATGGAAGATAGAGCAAAATTTCACATAAACGTCAATCTTGAGGGATATTTTCATCATAAAGATCTCAAAACACTTTCGAAATATTATTTAGGATACTGACATGAATATCATAGACTATGATTTTTTCAATTTAAAAAATTCGTAAGTTATTTGGAATTTACGATTTACTTAACATGTCAGAATAAGGCAAAATTGAGTATGAACTGCCATTTTGAGGATCATAAATACATTAGACAACTTCAAAATTACATTTATGATATTGGTTTGAACATGATTGAATACAAATATTCTAATAGGAAAATTTCGTAAATTATTCGTAATTTACGATTTTATCAACATAGCGAAATTGTAAATTTTTCATATAATCTGAATTTTGAGGATTATTGCGTTGGAAATAGTAGCATGAATACTAAACACCGGAATTGACCCTGATAAAATAAATTAATAGATTAGAATAAGATAAATATATCGAAGTGAACGGTGGATAGCCTATTAGGCGGGGATTTCCTTCAATCACTGTATCAAGCTTTGGTCAAATTAATTTCTTTTAACATGATTATAATATGTCTCGCACTAGAAATTTGTGAGAACATAAATATGATGCGGGGAACTGAGCAGAGTCCACCTATGCCAACTAGTTTTATTTCACACTTGTAGTCCTGTAGATTGGAATTATATGCTCCCTACATTAACTTTTTATGAAGCTTTAATAAAAACTTGACATATGCTTTGAAGTAAAATAAAATAATATATATATTTCGCTTATACTCTACAGCTTATATGATATGTTAATTGTCTGTACATTTGTTAACATTTTTTTCTTTTTAATTTGGGCAACTGATCTGATACAATTTGCTGTTCTAGATAGTGGCCTACTTGAATTTGCGTTACTGGCATATCGGGTCCTTAGTTTGTGCAGTGTTCGTTTATTTTTTATTTATTTATTTTTTCTCTCTCTCATTTTTTAAAATTATAATATGGTCATATCTATATCTCACACCATTATCAAGTTTATATTTCATACAAATGCGATTATAGAATTCTTTGATGCATTTAACTTATTAATTTATTTTCTTTTAAGTTAGACTCACAACACTCCTGTATACTTCTGAATCATTATTTCTTTATCATAATGAAATAAATAAACAATATAAAACACATTCTAATAATTTCTTATGACATTCTGTTGTTTACAGTAATCTGCGCGCAATATTTGTTGCTTGTGAAATAGCTTACGTGAAAAATGCTTAATTTTTTTTCTTAATTTTTCTGTGACTTCATTCTCCCTTTCCTTGCGGTCTACCAGCTTTTGTGCTCAAAGCTGGTAGGTGTGAGGTGCCTGGTTCGATTCCAGGTTGCGCTTGTCGGTCTAGTCTTTCGTATTTTCCGTGGTTTTCTCCAAAAATTGCTTAAATACGTATTTCACCCTTAGAAAGACCCCAATGGAGGACACTCTCCCTCAGGCCTAGGATCCTAGTGCACTCAATCGGCTTTAATTCCAACAACCCTTTCTTTGCTTGTCCACTTTCTTCATATATTTTAAACCACAATTTCTATAGATGCAGTCATCGAAACAACGTTATTTATGGTTTTTACTCTAAAAAATTATGACGCAATTTAAAAATTATGGGTTTTGTTATTTAAAAAATTGATCACTGTAAACTTAACTGTGAGAGCTGGAGTAATGTATTTAATTTCATGCTCGAGCGCATATTTTAACATATTCAAATTCACGCGGACAGGGCATTTTTCTTTAATGGGATGTTAACTAGAGAGGTCGTGTACAGTGTTCTCTTCTCAGAAAGGAAAGTTTATGTTATCTATGTACCAGAAATTTTATGTAGTGATTTTTTAATACGATATATTCCATTGGTGAAGCCTAAAATGGTTAAAAAGAAAAGAAAGCTGTCTAAGGTGGAAAAGGAATATATAAAAAGCCTTTGAGAACTCTGGTCGTGTATGAAGAAAATTTTTTGTAATCACCTTGGTATTGGTGCAAGATTGATTGCACTTGGATCCCAGTTCTCCGTGGAATGCCTTCGATTAGGTCTTTTTAAGGCGTCTTAGCTCCTATTCCCTTATTTACACAACTTTCGGAGAAAACTATGGAAAACTTCATATGATTAGGTCAAGCGTTTAGACCTGAGATCAAAACCGACACTATTTATACCAATTTAGAGAGCAGAACTTCTCGGCCAGTACATATAATAACCCTGAATAATGTTTAGTAGTAAACTGGCGCCCTTTTTATCTAGATTGTTGGCGCCCTTTTTATTCAAATTGCCAGCGCTGTTACATGCAATAACAATATCTTTATTTTAAATACTTCTTGTTAACTTAAATCTCTAAATATAAACTTTATTCCTTATATAATTCTCCTTTTAAAACTTACCTTTATCAATTTAATCAGTTAAATAAGTCTTTAATAGAAGTTCAATAGCTTAAAGTAATTTTCCTCATTTGTTTACTTTTTAAAGTTGATCACGCTTATTAGAGCTATACTTAGCCTGGAATGCTTCGTTGTTCACGTTTTCTCAGAGCTATACTTTAGCCTGGAATGTTTAGTTGATCCCATTTCTCAGAGCTATACTTTAGCCTGGAATGCTTGGTTGATCACTCTTCTTAGAGCTATACTTTAGTATGGATATTTAATTACTGGAATTTTCAGCAGATGGTGAACTCGTTCCGGCGTTCTTTCTATCATCCTCGCATAAGATTATTGATTCCCGGATGTAGGCGTTGTCTTTGCCGGTTGTTTCACTATAAATATCGGTGATTGTGCATGTGGTGCTCACATTTAGTTTTGTGTCACGTCAGCTTTTGAACGATGTAAATCATTGTCTTTTAATATGATTTTACGCTGCCGGTGTTTATTTTTTCGTTTATGTTAAATGTTACTAATGCCTTCCTCAGTGTTACATTTTTTATTTTTGGTTTTTCTGGGCCATAGTAAAATGTTTTATCGTTTTATAAAAAACACTTGAGCTGGGTTGAATAAGTTGTAATTTAATATACTGTTAACTTTATTACTGTTGTTGTTAAATTTATATTTTGTTTAAAGTTTTTAATAAAACTGAAATTATAACGTAAATTTAACTTGTCTTCAATTGTGTCATACACTTAAATTTTCATTCAAGTCAAATTCAAATCATACTTTCCACTGTAAGTTTTTTTTAAATGGAAAATGGTTTTTTTAAACCTCTGCTAACTTTAGATATCCAGTAAGTTTGGATAACAAGCGCCCTCTTTGTCATGCCAGTACGACCCTGAAAATAAACTTCCAATGTGGTCCGCAAGTGTTTCGGGTTGGACAGGTCTGATTTAGAGCACAATATTTATTAGATAATTCTCTATAAAACATTTTTTTTTTCTTGAATGCTGCTGTGAAAAAAATCAATAATTACAGAAATTATTCTGAAAACAGTTTGAATTCCAATGCAGATTTATTCAGTCAAAAGACTTAAAAGGCTTCATTTGTATTTAATATCATAGTAAGAAAAATAATTCCAAAAAAAAAAAAAAAAAAAAAAAAGGAGCCTGTAAATTATGAAATGATCGTCTGTTAAAATTGGGAATAATATATCCAATAATGTCCAATCGTCAATATGGCTACTTCACATGTAGCCAATTGCAGGACATTAGTAACAATACTCAATTA
Source organism: Salticus scenicus (assembly GCA_963930645.1). Classification (NCBI taxonomy): domain Eukaryota; kingdom Metazoa; phylum Arthropoda; class Arachnida; order Araneae; family Salticidae; genus Salticus; species Salticus scenicus. Next base: position 14,922,070 of record OZ005660.1, read on the forward strand.
TTTTCAATGGTTTATTAAGTAGCCCCTTCTACGGCATCAATGAAGTGGGTTTTTATATAAAATCTTATATTTCCATTTAATATTTAAAATTGAAATATATTTCTTTTTTTTTTTTTTTTTTTTTTTTTAATAAAATGTATATTTAGGCCACAATTCTTATAGTTTTAGATATATTTTTTACAAATATGAAGTTTTTAAACTGCTTTTTCACAGTTGGCATTTCTTTATGAATTCATTATATTCAAATTGCTAAATGTTCTACAGATATTTAAAAGAGAGATTATTTTATTTATTCATTTATTTATTTATTGGATGTTTAATGGAACCAATTTAAAAGAATTGGTGATGGGTTAATAATTCATTAATTATTCTTTTAGCAAAGTGCATGTCTAAAAAAGTGTATGCTTCAAAAAACTGCATGTCGTAAAGATCTGAAAAAAAAAAAAAAAAAAAGATTTTTGTTATATTTTTATTTTTAATACTTAAACTAGTACGTTGTGGCCACCACATGACTTTCTTCTATATTTTCCTGCACAAATTCCTCAATAAAAATAATTTATTAAAATTATTAATTAAAAAAAATTATCTTCCATCATAATGCAGACGATTTCCGTATTAGAGAAGCAGCATAGCACTAAATATCCTAAATATCCAAAAAACGTCCATTTTATTCTCAATATAAAAAAAAAAAAAAACAAAAAAAAAACGGTTTTTTTCTTTTTCTTTTTTTTTTTTTTTTTTTTTTTTTGCTAAATGTAAAAAAAATTTATAAGTTTGTTTTAAATTATCACAGATCTATAGTTCAACCACTCATTTTAAAGGCATTGACGAAACCTTTCGAAAGGCACTCACTTTGGAAATTTATATGCACAAAATGTTTCTCCTAGTTAACTACTACCATTATCAATAATTCATATTAATTTCACAATCACAAGTTTAAAATAACTCTCATTATGCACATTTATACGAAATTTTGTCCTATACTGCCATGTTAAAAGTTTACAAAAAATGGGATCACAGCGCCACCTGTTAAGCGATTGATCCCCAAATCTAATCAGCACCAGTTTAGTTATGTCAGGGTCCAACTACATACCAAGTTTGGTTAAATTTCGTTCGTTGGTTCGTGAGATATAGTGTCCAGAAAAATCGTGATACACACAGACAAACACACAGACAGACGGACAGACATTTTCTAAAAACTATCAAATCGTGTTCAGGACATCCCAAAACGTGTAAATCCATCGAAAACCGGAGTTCGAAAATTTTCACGAATCCAATACTTTCTCTATCTTCTATCTATAATAATAAATGGAAAGGTTTGTCTGTCTGTCTGTCTGTCTGTCTGTCTATCTGTCTGTCTGTCTGTCTGTCTGTCTGTCTGTCTGTTCTTTTATACGTTCAGCCCCTATTGAACGCAGAAGTACAAGAATTGACATACGGATGCTCTGGAGCCTTTCCGATGTTTTCCTCGAAACAGAATTTAAAAATCTTAATTAGTTTCGGAGATATTAATTAAAATGCTGACCCATATCGATCGCGAAAATGACCAAAAATCCTTATTGCTTAAAAAGAGGCATTCTATCAGCATTCAGCAGACGATTTTAACGGCTGTCTCTAATGGAAAAAAATCATGTGCAAGTCATTAATGTCACGTGATCTTTAACTGGGGTTAAAAATTGCAAATTTCAAAGTGCTTCAAATTTTCTTTTTCGTACACAGCACTTAATATACAACCTATTCAGCACAAAACCAACCTGCAGTTAAAATTTCATCAAATTTCATTAATAAACAAAGCAGTTACATTTTAATTGCTAATTAAATTTTATTCTAACACGTAATCTATCTTTCAATAGACGATAGGAGTTTCCATAGCAACAAAATACATTTGAAGGAACTAAAAAATGCTTTTTTTTTTTCTTTTTACATCCATTACCGGACTACCGTGGTATATATAGGTTTTGGGATTGTTCCTGATTAGGTTTTCTTTTGTATCTCAGCTAATAATTAAAATAATTTCATAAGTAACACATTATTTGAAAGCTTTGTTGATTTGGAATTGAACAGTAGATAACAGAAATTTCTACCGCCAGATATTTTAAAATTTCGATATTTCAAATTCTTATTAAATTATTTTTAATACATCATTCGAAAGATATTTTTAAGTTCTTTTAAATTATCGAAAGTTTTCACCAGATTTACACGTTTTGAGGTCTCCTGAATCGGTTTTCTTTTGTATCTCAGCTACTAATTAAAATAATTTCATAAGTAATACATTATTAGAAAGCTTTTTTGATTTGGAATCGAACAGTGGAATACAGAAATTTGTACCGCCAGATGGCGCTGTGATATTTTAAAATTTAAATATTTCAATTTCTAATTATGATTAAATTATTTTTAATACATCATTCGAAAGATATTTTAAAGTTCTTTTAAATTATCGAAAGTTTTCACCAGATTTACACGTTTTGAGGTCTCCTGAATCAGTTTTCTTTTATATCTCTGTTATTAATTAAAAAATGTTCATAAGTAATACATCATTTGAAAGCTTTGTTGAGTTGATACACATTTTAAAGTACTTTTACATTATCGAAAATGGAATTCGAGATTTCACCCGATTTACACGTTTTGAGGTGTCCTGATTAGGTTTTCTTTTGTATCTCAGCTACTAATTAAAATAATTTCATAAGTAATACATAATTAGAAAGCTTTTTTGATTTGGAATCGAACAGTGGAATACAGAAATTTGTACCGCCAGATGGCGCTGTGATATTTTAAAATTTAAATATTTCAATTTCTAATTATGATTAAATTATTTTTAATACATCATTCGAAAGATATTTTAAAGTTCTTTTAAATTATCGAAAGTTTTCACCAGATTTACACGTTTTGAGGTCTCCTGAATCAGTTTTCTTTTATATCTCTGTTATTAATTAAAAAATGTTCATAAGTAATACATCATTTGAAAGCTTTGTTGAGTTGATACACATTTTAAAGTACTTTTACATTATCGAAAATGGAATTCGAGATTTCACCCGATTTACACGTTTTGAGGTGTCCTGATTAGGTTTTCTTTTGTATCTCAGCTACTAATTAAAATAATTTCATAAGTAATACATCATTAGAAAGCTTTTTTGATTTGGAATCGAACAGTGGAATACAGAAATTTGTACCGCCAGATGGCGCTGTAATATTTTAAAATTTCAATATTTCAATTTCTAATTATGATTAAATTATTTTTAATACATCATTCGAAAGATATTTTAAAGTTCTTTTAAATTATCGAAAGTTTTCGCCAGATTTACACGTTTTGAGGTCTCCTGAATCAGTTTTCTTTTATATCTCTGTTATTAATTAAAAAATGTTCATAAGTAATACATCATTTGAAAGCTTTGTTGAGTTGATACACATTTTAAAGTACTTTTACATTATCGAAAATGGAATTCGAGATTTCACCCGATTTACACGTTTTGAGGTTTCTTGATTAGGTTTTTTTTTTTGTATCTCAGCTACTAATTAAAATAATTTCATAAGTAATACATCATTAGAAAGCTTTTTTGATTTGGAATCGAACAGTGGAATACAGAAATTTGTACCGCCAGATGGCGCTGTACTATTTTAAAATTTCAATATTTCAATTTCTAATTATGATTAAATTATTTTTAATACATCATTCGAAAGATATTTTAAAGTTCTTTTAAATTATCGAAAGTTTTCACCAGATTTACACGTTTTGAGGTTTCCTGAATCAGTTTTCTTTTGTATCTCAGCTAATAATTAAAATAATTTCATAAGTAACACATTATTTGAAAGCTTTGTTGATTTGGAATTGAACAGTAGATAACAGAAATTTCTACCGCCAGATATTTTAAAATTTCGATATTTCAAATTCTTATTAAATTATTTTTAATACATCATTCGAAAGATATTTTAAAGTTCTTTTAAATTATCGAAAGTTTTCACCAGATTTACACGTTTTGAGGTATTCCTGAATCAGTTTTCTATTGTATCTCAGCTACAAATTAAAGTAATTTCATAAGTAATACATCATTAGACAGCTTTTTTGATTTGGAATCGAACAGTGGAATACAGAAATTTGTACCGCCAGATGGCGCTGTAATATTTTAAAATTTCAATATTTCAATTTCTAATTATGATTAAATTATTTTTAATACATCATTCGAAAGATATTTTAAAGTTCTTTTAAATTATCGAAAGTTTTCCCCAGATTTACACGTTTTGAGGTCTCCTGAATCAGTTTTCTTTTATATCTCTGTTATTAATTAAAAAATGTTCATAAGTAATACATCATTTGAAAGCTTTGTTGAGTTGATACACATTTTAAAGTACTTTTACATTATCGAAAATGGAATTCGAGATTTCACCCGATTTACACGTTTTGAGGTGTCCTGATTAGGTTTTCTTTTGTATCTCAGCTACTAATTAAAATAATTTCATAAGTAATACATCATTAGAAAGCTTTTTTGATTTGGAATCGAACAGTGGAATACAGAAATTTGTACCGCCAGATGGCGCTGTAATATTTTAAAATTTCAATATTTCAATTTCTAATTATGATTAAATTGTTTTTAATACATCATTCGAAAGATATTATAAAGTTCTTTTAAATTATCGAAAGTTTTCACCAGATTTACACGTTTTGAGGTTTCCTGAATCAGTTTTCTTTTGTATCTCAGCTACTAATTAAAATAATTTCATAAGTAATACATCATTAGAAAGCTTTTTGATTTGGAATCGAACAGTGGAATACAGAAATTTGTACCGCCAGATGGCGCTGTAATATTTTAAAATTTCAATATTTCAATTTCTAATTATGATTAAATTGTTTTTAATACATCATTCGAAAGATATTATAAAGTTCTTTTAAATTATCGAAAGTTTTCACCAGATTTACACGTTTTGAGGTTTCCTGAATCAGTTTTCTTTTGTATCTCAGCTACTAATTAAAATAATTTCATAAGTAATACATCATTAGAAAGCTTTTTGATTTGGAATCGAACAGTGGAATACAGAAATTTGTACTGCCAGATGGCGCTCTAATATTTTAAAATTTCAATATTTCAATTTCTAATTATGATTAAATTATTTTTAATACATCATTTGAAAGATATTTTAAAGTTTTTTCAATTATCGAAAGTTTTCACAAGATTTACACGTTTTGAGGTGTCCTGAAACAGTTTTCTTTTGTATCTCAGCTACTAATTAAAATAATTTCATAAGTAATAAATCATTAGAAAGCTTTTTTGATTTGGAATCGAACATTGGAATATAGAAATTTCTGCCGCCAGATGGCGCTGAATTATTTTAAAATTTCAATTTCTAATTTTGATTAAATTATTTTTAATACATCATTCGAAAGATATTTTAATGTTCTTTTAAATTATCGAAAATTTTCCCCAGATTTTCACGTTTTGAGGTGTCCTGAATTAGTTTTTTTTCTTTATCTCAGTTATTAATTAAAAAAAGTTCATAAGTAAGACATCATTTGAAAGCTTATTTGAGTTGATACACATTTTAAAGTACTTTTACATAATTGAAAATGGAATTCGAGATTTCACCCGATTTACGCGTTTTGAGGTGTCCTGATTAGGTTTTCTTTTGTATCTCATCTACTAATTAAAATAATTTCATGAGTAACACATCATTTGAAAGCTTTGTTGATCTGTAATGGAACAATAGATTACAGAAATTTCTTCCGCCAGATGGCGCTATAATATTTTTAAATTTCAATATTTCAAATTCTAATTATGATTAAATTATTTTTAATACATCATTCGAAAGATATTTTAAAGTTCTTTTATATTATCGAAAGTAGAATTCGAGATTTCAACTGATTTACAGTTTTAAGGTGTCCTGATCAGGTTTTCTTTTGCATCTCAGCTAAATGAGTAAGACCGTTCAAAATTGGTATATGTAGATTAATTAGGAGGGGCTAGAAGGGTGGGGGAGGAATTGGCGCGCAGCGCGCAGGAGACTACGCTGCCGAAGGCAGTGGGGACCCGGTCCGACCATTTACCTGATGAGAAATGATTTTTTAAATTTTCTTTTCTTAAGAATAAGAGTTTGATTTCAGAAGGAATATGTGCGCTCACCGCACGTATATCTTAACATGTGCGCGCGCAGCGCGCATGGGTTTGGGACCCGGTGCGAGTTTTTACCCGATGATAAAAGATTTTTTTTACATTTTATTTCCTTAATAATAAAAGTTTGAGTTGAGGAGGAATATACGTGTACAGCGCACGTATATCGTGCGAACGGGTCTGCACTGCCGAAGGCAGTGGGGTCCCGGTGAGAGTTTTTATCCGATGCTAAATGATATATTTTTTAATTCCTTTCCTTAAGAATGAAAGTTTATGAGTAATAACATAGAATTTCGGGAAGTCATAAGGGTGAAGAAAGAATACGTGCGCGCAGCTCACGGGTCTACGCTGCCGAAGGCAGTGGGGACCCGGTGCGACATTTTTCCTGATCAGAAATTTTTTTTCTTTTTTTTTTTTATCACATGATAAAACTTAATGCAATTTTGAGAATTCATTAATTATTGTGATTCATTTTAAAATAGTGACCAGCGAAGCGGGCGTAGCCTGCTAGTATTACATATAGAAGAAAGTAAAAAAGGTATGGTAAAACCCATTCCTAATTCTTTTAAGTAGTTTCCATTCAATGCCCCTCAAAATATTAAATGTTTAAGGTCATGAATTCATGAAAAAATGTAAACTGGTAGAACACAATTTAAAGATTTCAGATCTGTAAAAAATATATCAAAAACCATTAGAAGTGTTCTGAATATATATTTTATTGAATAAACCAGAAGTAATTTAATTTATAAATGTTAAATGGAAATATAAGCTTTTACATGAAGCCTATTTCAGTGATGCTGTCAAAGATACCAAGTCCCCTTAAATGTTCCGAATATTTCACTTGAAAAGATCTTGTACGGTTGCAAAAAAAGTTGCTCCTGTTTATCTAATTTCGAGCACAATGTTTATTAGAAAAGTTCTCGAGAAGAAACATATATAACTTATTTTTGCATTTTTGGAGCAATTTTCTTAATGACACTAGTGTCAGAAAATATAATCTATAATAATAAATGGAAAGGTTTGTCTGTCTGTCTGTCTGTCTATCTGTCTGTCTGTCTGTCTGTCTGTTCTTTTATACGTTCAGCCCCTATTGAACGCAGAAGTACAAGAATTGACATACGGATTCTCTGGAGCCTTTCCGATGTTTTCCTCGAAACAGAATTTAAAAATCTTAATTACTTTCGGAGATATTAATTAAAATGCTGACCCATATCGATCGCGAAAATGACCAAAAATCCTTATTGCTTAAAAAGAGGCATTCTATCAGCATTCAGCAGACGATTTTAACGTCTGTCTCTAACGGAAAAAAAACATGTGCAAGTCATTAATGTCACATGATCTTTAACTGGGGTTAAAAATTGCAAATTTCAAAGTGCTTCAAATTTTCTTTTTCGTACACAACACTTAATATACAACCTATTCAGCACAAAACCAACCTGCAGTTAAAATTTCATCAAATTTCATTAATAAACAAAGCAGTTACATTTTAATTGCTAATTAAATTTTGTTCTAACACGTAATCTTTCTTTCAATAGACGATAGGAGTTTCCATAGCAAAAAATACATTTGAAGGAACTAAAAAATACTTTTTCTTTTTCTTTTTACTTCCATTACCCGACTACCGTGGTATATATATAGGTTTTGGCGAAATAAAAAATATTTATTTTTCTTTTTACTCCCATTAATAAAACTACCGTAGATAATGGAATTAGAGATTTCACGTGATTTACATGTTTTAGAATGTCCTGATTAGGTTTTCTTTTGTATCACAGCTACTAATTAAAATAATTTCATAAGTAACACATTATTTGAAAGCTTTGTTGATTTGGAATTGAACAGTAGATTACAGAAATTTCTACCGCCAGATATTTTAAAATTTCGATATTTCAAATCCCAATTAAATTATTTTTGATACATCATTCGGAAGATATTTTCAAGTTCTTTTAAATTATCGAAAGTTTTCACCAGATTTACACGCTTTGGGGTCTCCTGAATTAGTTTTCTTTTGTATCTCTGCTACTAATTAAAATAATTTCATGAGTAATGCATCATTAGAAAGCTTTTTTAGATTTGGAATCGAACAGTGGAATACAGAAATTTGTACCGCCAGATGGCGCTGTAATTTTTTAAAATTTCAAAATTTCAATTTCTAATTATGATTAAATTATTTTTAATACATCATTCGAAAGATATTTTAAAGTTCTTTTAAATTATCGAAAGTTTTCACCAGATTTACACGTTTTGAGGTGTCCTGAATCAGTTTTTTTTTTTTTTTTTTTTTTTTTTTTTTTTTTTTTATCTCAGTTATTAATTAAAAAAAGTTCATAAGTAATACATCATTTGAAAGCTTATTTTAGTTGATACACATTTTAAAGTACTTTTACATTATCGAAAAATGGAATTCGAGATTTCACCCGATTTACACGTTTTGAGGTGTCCTGATTAGGTTTTCTTTTGTATCTCATCTACTAATTAAAATAATTTCATGAGTAATACATCATTTGAAAGCTTTGTTGACTTGATACACATTTTAAAGTACTTTTACATTATCGAAAATGGAATTCGAGATTTCACCCGATTTACACGTTTTGAGGTCTCCTGATTAGGTTTTCTTTTGTATCTCAGCTACTAATTAAAATAATTTTATAAGTAATACATCATTAGAAAGCTTTTTTTATTTGGAATCGAACAGTGGATTACAGAAATTTCTACCGCCAGATGGCGCTGTAATATTTTCAAATTTCAATATTTCAATTTCTAATTATGATTAAATTATTTTTAATGCATCATTCGAAAGATATTTTAAAGTTCTTTTATATTATCGACAGTTTTCACCAGATTTACACGTTTTGAGGTTTCCTGAATCAGTTTTCTTTTGTATCTCAGCTAATAATTAAAATAATTTCATAAGTAACACATTATTTGAAAGCTTTGTTGATTTGGAATTGAACAGTAGATAACAGAAATTTCTACCGCCAGATATTTTAAAATTTCGATATTTCAAATTCTTATTAAATTATTTTTAATACATCATTCGAAAGATATTTTAAAGTTCTTTTAAATTATCGAAAGTTTTCACCAGATTTACACGTTTTGAGGTATTCCTGAATCAGTTTTCTATTGTATCTCAGCTACTAATTAAAGTAATTTCATAAGTAATACATCATTAGACAGCTTTTTTGATTTGGAATCGAACAGTGGAATACAGAAATTTGTACCGCCAGATGGCGCTGTAATATTTTAAAATTTCAATATTTCAATTTCTAATTATGATTAAATTATTTTTAATACATCATTCGAAAGATATTTTAAAGTTCTTTTAAATTATCGAAAGTTTTCCCCAGATTTACACGTTTTGAGGTCTCCTGAATCAGTTTTCTTTTATATCTCTGTTATTAATTAAAAAATGTTCATAAGTAATACATCATTTGAAAGCTTTGTTGAGTTGATACACATTTTAAAGTACTTTTACATTATCGAAAATGGAATTCGAGATTTCACCCGATTTACACGTTTTGAGGTGTCCTGATTAGGTTTTCTTTTGTATCTCAGCTACTAATTAAAATAATTTCATAAGTAATACATCATTAGAAAGCTTTTTTGATTTGGAATCGAACAGTGGAATACAGAAATTTGTACCGCCAGATGGCGCTGTAATATTTTAAAATTTCAATATTTCAATTTCTAATTATGATTAAATTGTTTTTAATACATCATTCGAAAGATATTATAAAGTTCTTTTAAATTATCGAAAGTTTTCACCAGATTTACACGTTTTGAGGTTTCCTGAATCAGTTTTCTTTTGTATCTCAGCTACTAATTAAAATAATTTCATAAGTAATACATCATTAGAAAGCTTTTTGATTTGGAATCGAACAGTGGAATACAGAAATTTGTACTGCCAGATGGCGCTCTAATATTTTAAAATTTCAATATTTCAATTTCTAATTATGATTAAATTATTTTTAATACATCATTTGAAAGATATTTTAAAGTTTTTTCAATTATCGAAAGTTTTCACAAGATTTACACGTTTTGAGGTGTCCTGAAACAGTTTTCTTTTGTATCTCAGCTACTAATTAAAATAATTTCATAAGTAATAAATCATTAGAAAGCTTTTTTGATTTGGAATCGAACATTGGAATATAGAAATTTCTGCCGCCAGATGGCGCTGAATTATTTTAAAATTTCAATTTCTAATTTTGATTAAATTATTTTTAATACATCATTCGAAAGATATTTTAATGTTCTTTTAAATTATCGAAAATTTTCCCCAGATTTTCACGTTTTGAGGTGTCCTGAATTAGTTTTTTTTCTTTATCTCAGTTATTAATTAAAAAAAGTTCATAAGTAAGACATCATTTGAAAGCTTATTTGAGTTGATACACATTTTAAAGTACTTTTACATAATTGAAAATGGAATTCGAGATTTCACCCGATTTACGCGTTTTGAGGTGTCCTGATTAGGTTTTCTTTTGTATCTCATCTACTAATTAAAATAATTTCATGAGTAACACATCATTTGAAAGCTTTGTTGATCTGTAATGGAACAATAGATTACAGAAATTTCTTCCGCCAGATGGCGCTATAATATTTTTAAATTTCAATATTTCAAATTCTAATTATGATTAAATTATTTTTAATACATCATTCGAAAGATATTTTAAAGTTCTTTTATATTATCGAAAGTAGAATTCGAGATTTCAACTGATTTACAGTTTTAAGGTGTCCTGATCAGGTTTTCTTTTGCATCTCAGCTAAATGAGTAAGACCGTTCAAAATTGGTATATGTAGATTAATTAGGAGGGGCTAGAAGGGTGGGGGAGGAATTGGCGCGCAGCGCGCAGGAGACTACGCTGCCGAAGGCAGTGGGGACCCGGTCCGACCATTTACCTGATGAGAAATGATTTTTTAAATTTTCTTTTCTTAAGAATAAGAGTTTGATTTCAGAAGGAATATGTGCGCTCACCGCACGTATATCTTAACATGTGCGCGCGCAGCGCGCATGGGTTTGGGACCCGGTGCGAGTTTTTACCCGATGATAAAAGATTTTTTTTACATTTTATTTCCTTAATAATAAAAGTTTGAGTTGAGGAGGAATATACGTGTACAGCGCACGTATATCGTGCGAACGGGTCTGCACTGCCGAAGGCAGTGGGGTCCCGGTGAGAGTTTTTATCCGATGCTAAATGATATATTTTTTAATTCCTTTCCTTAAGAATGAAAGTTTATGAGTAATAACATAGAATTTCGGGAAGTCATAAGGGTGAAGAAAGAATACGTGCGCGCAGCTCACGGGTCTACGCTGCCGAAGGCAGTGGGGACCCGGTGCGACATTTTTCCTGATCAGAAATTTTTTTTCTTTTTTTTTTTTTATCACATGATAAAACTTAATGCAATTTTGAGAATTCATTAATTATTGTGATTCATTTTAAAATAGTGACCAGCGAAGCGGGCGTAGCCTGCTAGTATTACATATAGAAGAAAGTAAAAAAGGTATGGTAAAACCCATTCCTAATTCTTTTAAGTAGTTTCCATTCAATGCCCCTCAAAATATTAAATGTTTAAGGTCATGAATTCATGAAAAAATGTAAACTGGTAGAACACAATTTAAAGATTTCAGATCTGTAAAAAATATATCAAAAACCATTAGAAGTGTTCTGAATATATATTTTATTGAATAAACCAGAAGTAATTTAATTTATAAATGTTAAATGGAAATATAAGCTTTTACATGAAGCCTATTTCAGTGATGCTGTCAAAGATACCAAGTCCCCTTAAATGTTCCGAATATTTCACTTGAAAAGATCTTGTACGGTTGCAAAAAAAGTTGCTCCTGTTTATCTAATTTCGAGCACAATGTTTATTAGAAAAGTTCTCGAGAAGAAACATATATAACTTATTTTTGCATTTTTGGAGCAATTTTCTTAATGACACTAGTGTCAGAAAATATAATCTATAATAATAAATGGAAAGGTTTGTCTGTCTGTCTGTCTGTCTATCTGTCTGTCTGTCTGTTCTTTTATACGTTCAGCCCCTATTGAACGCAGAAGTACAAGAATTGACATACGGATTCTCTGGAGCCTTTCCGATGTTTTCCTCGAAACAGAATTTAAAAATCTTAATTACTTTCGGAGATATTAATTAAAATGCTGACCCATATCGATCGCGAAAATGACCAAAAATCCTTATTGCTTAAAAAGAGGCATTCTATCAGCATTCAGCAGACGATTTTAACGTCTGTCTCTAACGGAAAAAAAACATGTGCAAGTCATTAATGTCACATGATCTTTAACTGGGGTTAAAAATTGCAAATTTCAAAGTGCTTCAAATTTTCTTTTTCGTACACAACACTTAATATACAACCTATTCAGCACAAAACCAACCTGCAGTTAAAATTTCATCAAATTTCATTAATAAACAAAGCAGTTACATTTTAATTGCTAATTAAATTTTGTTCTAACACGTAATCTTTCTTTCAATAGACGATAGGAGTTTCCATAGCAAAAAATACATTTGAAGGAACTAAAAAATACTTTTTCTTTTTCTTTTTACTTCCATTACCCGACTACCGTGGTATATATATAGGTTTTGGCGAAATAAAAAATATTTATTTTTCTTTTTACTCCCATTAATAAAACTACCGTAGATAATGGAATTAGAGATTTCACGTGATTTACATGTTTTAGAATGTCCTGATTAGGTTTTCTTTTGTATCACAGCTACTAATTAAAATAATTTCATAAGTAACACATTATTTGAAAGCTTTGTTGATTTGGAATTGAACAGTAGATTACAGAAATTTCTACCGCCAGATATTTTAAAATTTCGATATTTCAAATCCCAATTAAATTATTTTTGATACATCATTCGGAAGATATTTTCAAGTTCTTTTAAATTATCGAAAGTTTTCACCAGATTTACACGCTTTGGGGTCTCCTGAATTAGTTTTCTTTTGTATCTCTGCTACTAATTAAAATAATTTCATGAGTAATGCATCATTAGAAAGCTTTTTTAGATTTGGAATCGAACAGTGGAATACAGAAATTTGTACCGCCAGATGGCGCTGTAATTTTTTAAAATTTCAAAATTTCAATTTCTAATTATGATTAAATTATTTTTAATACATCATTCGAAAGATATTTTAAAGTTCTTTTAAATTATCGAAAGTTTTCACCAGATTTACACGTTTTGAGGTGTCCTGAATCAGTTTTTTTTTTTTTTTTTTTTTTTTTTTTTTTTTTATCTCAGTTATTAATTAAAAAAAGTTCATAAGTAATACATCATTTGAAAGCTTATTTTAGTTGATACACATTTTAAAGTACTTTTACATTATCGAAAAATGGAATTCGAGATTTCACCCGATTTACACGTTTTGAGGTGTCCTGATTAGGTTTTCTTTTGTATCTCATCTACTAATTAAAATAATTTCATGAGTAATACATCATTTGAAAGCTTTGTTGACTTGATACACATTTTAAAGTACTTTTACATTATCGAAAATGGAATTCGAGATTTCACCCGATTTACACGTTTTGAGGTCTCCTGATTAGGTTTTCTTTTGTATCTCAGCTACTAATTAAAATAATTTTATAAGTAATACATCATTAGAAAGCTTTTTTTTATTTGGAATCGAACAGTGGATTACAGAAATTTCTACCGCCAGATGGCGCTGTAATATTTTCAAATTTCAATATTTCAATTTCTAATTATGATTAAATTATTTTTAATGCATCATTCGAAAGATATTTTAAAGTTCTTTTATATTATCGACAGTTTTCACCAGATTTACACGTTTTGAGGTCTCCTGAATTAGTTTTCTTTTGTATCTCAACTACTAATTAAAATAATTTCGTAAGTAGTACATCATTAGAAAGCTTTTTTGATTTGGAATCGAACAGTGGAATACAGAAATTTGTACCGCCAGATGGCGCTGTAATATATTAAAATTTCAATATTTCAATTTCTAATTATGATTAAATTATTTTTAATACATCATTCGAAAGATATTTTAAAGTTCTTTTAAATTATCGAAAGTTTTCACCAGATTTACACGTTTTGAGGTGTCCTGAATCAGTTTTTTTTTTGTATCTCAGTTATTAATTAAAAAATGTTCATAAGTAATACATCATTTGAAAGCTTATTTTAGTTGATACACATTTTAAAGTACTTTTACATTATCGAAAAATGGAATTCGAGATTTCACCCGATTTATACGTTTTGAGGTGTCCTGATTAGGTTCTCTTTTGTATCTCATCTACTAATTAAAATAATTTCATGAGTAATACATCATTTGAAAGCTTTGTTGACTTGATACACATTTTAAAGTACTTTTACATTATCGAAAAATGGAATTCGAGATTTCACCCGATTTACACGTTTTGAGGTGTCCTGATTAGGTTCTCTTTTGTATCTCATCTACTAATTAAAATAATTTCATGAGTAATACATCATTTGAAAGCTTTGTTGACTTGATACACATTTTAAAGTACTTTTACATTACCGAAAATGGAATTCGAGATTTCACCCGATTTACACGTTTTGAGGTGTCCTGATTAGGTTTTCTTTTGTATCTCAGCTACTAATTAAAATAATTTTATAAGTAATACATCATTAGAAAGCTTTTTTGATTTAGAATCGAACAGTGGATTACAGAAATTTCTTCCGCCAGATGGCGCTGTAATATTTTCAAATTTCAATATTTCAATTTCTAATTATGATTAAATTATTTTTAATGCATCATTCGAAAGATATTTTAAAGTTCTTTTATATTATCGACAGTTTTCACCAGATTTACACGTTTTGAGGTCTCCTGAATTAGTTTTCTTTTGTATCTCAGCTACTAATTAAAATAATTTCGTAAGTAGTACATCATTAGAAAGCTTTTTTGATTTGGAATCAAACAGTGGAATACAGAAATTTGTACCGCCAGATGGCGCTGTAATATTTTAAAATTTCAATATTTCAATTTCTAATTATTTTTAAATTATTTTTACTACATCATTCGAAAGATATTTTAAAGTTCTTTTAAATTATCGAAAGTTTTCACCAGATTTACACGTTTTGAGGTGTCCTGAATCAGTTTTCTTTTATATCTCAGCTACTAATTAAAATAATTTCATAAGTAATACATCATTAGAAAGCTTTTTTGATTTGGAATCGAACAGTGGAATACAGAAATTTGTACCGCCAGATGGCCCTGTAATATTTTAAAATTTCAATATTTCAATTTCTAATTATGATTTAATTATTTGTAATGCATAATTCGAAAGATATTTTAAAGTTCTTTTAAATTATCGAAAGTTTTCACCAGATTTACACGTTTTGAGGTGTCCTGAATCAGTTTTTTTTTTGTATCTCAGTTATTAATTAAAAAATGTTCATAAGTAATACATCATTTGAAAGCTTATTTTAGTTGATACACATTTTAAAGTACTTTTACATTATCGAAAAATGGAATTCGAGATTTCACCCGATTTACACGTTTTGAGGTGTCCTGATTAGGTTTTCTTTTGTATCTCATCTACTAATTAAAATAATTTCATGAGTAATACATCATTTGAAAGCTTTGTTAATCTGGAATGGAACAATAGATTACAGAAATTTCTACCGCCAGATGGCGCTGTAATATTTTTAAACTTCAATATTTCATATTCTAATTATGATTAAATTATTTCTAATACATCATTCGAAAGATATTTTAAAGTTCTTTTACATTATCGAAAGTGGAATTCGAGATTTCACCTGATTTACAATTTAAAGTGTCCTGATCAGGTTTTCTTATTTACAATTTAAAGTGTCCTGATCAGGTTTTCTTTTCTATCTCAGCTAATTGAGTAAGACCGTTCAAAATTGGTATATGCAAGTTAATTAGGAGGGGCTGGAACGGTGGGGAAGGAATAGGCGCGCAGCGCGCATGGGTTTGGGACCCGGTGCGAGTTTTTACCCGATGATAAAAGATTTTTTTTTTTTAATTTTATTTTTTTAATAATAAAATTTTGAGTTGAGAAGGAATATGCGTGTACAGCGCACGTATATCCTCAAGCGTGCGCGCGCAGCGCGCATGGGTCTGCGCTGCCGAAGGCAGTGGCGTCCCGGTGTGAGTTTATACCCGATGCTAAATGATATATTTTTTAATTAATTTTCTTGAGAATGAAAGTTTATGAGTAATAACATTGAATTTTGAGAAGTCATAAGGATAGTGAAGGAATACGTGCGCGCAGCGCACGGGGCTACACTGCCGAAGGCAGTGGGGACCCGGTGCGACATTTTTCCCGATCAGAATTTTTTTTTCTCTTTTTTTATCACATGATACAAATTAATGCAATTTTGAGATTTCATTAATTATTGTGATTCATTTAAAAATAGTGACCAGCGAAGCGGGCGTAGCCTGCTAGTCAATAATAATTATAGAAGTTCTAAAAAAAAAATTGAGATTCCTAAACGCTTTGATCCTGGCATGTTATTTAAAGCAGGATGTTTATTAGAAAATTTACAGAAAACATCTATGAGTTTCCCGTTCCATCCAAGATATCCGGGCCAGAGAACGCAAAATAAATAAAGAGAAACCAATGTTCTAATGTTTGTCTTATTTTTCTTATTTACTGTTGTACTTGTATGTTGTATCTTATCTTATAACTGGTGGCATCTTCCCTGTATACATGGGGGAAGAAAGATGTCACAATTTTACGAGTTTATTTAACATTAAATTTATCAGTCGGGTACACACATACTGGAAAAGGAATTAATAAACATACATTATTAATTAAACATTGAAGAACATTGTGTATTTTTTTTTCATTATTATATCATTTCAATTTTTTGTTGTGCTATGTAAAACATCCTTATGTATGGCATCTTCCCCAAATTTACCTTATATATATATAATAGATAAATTATGCTTTTTTTAGTGCAATTCCTTAATCTCATAATACATAAATGATTTCATTGCGAAAATACAGGCTATAAATTATGAAATTATTGTCTCTTGCACTTAGAAACAATATTGACCAATCGACAGTATAACTAATTCACATACAACCTGTTATTATACTAAATTGGAGACCATCCTCAGGTATTTTGAATAGCTCATTAAATGTTCCAAACATATCATCTGCTGTATTTTTGCTTTAGAAGATGAAATTTTTTTGCTCCTGTTTAGTTATTCCAAGCACGGTAGTTGTCTAAAGAGCAACATCTGTGAGTTTTTGCATTATAAAAGCATAAGCCTTTTGGAATGCTTATATTATCTATATCTATTAATTATCTTAAATAATATTTTTTTAGCTGTACCCTAATGAGCTTCACTTTTCAAATAATTTTTATGCATTTTTTCTTTAAAATTGAATAGCAGATGGAATTCAGATTGTAATAATTTAGTTATTATGATTGCAATTATCATTACTGAAGAAAGCTATTAGAATTATTTTATCCTAATTGGTACCGATTATTTCATAGCCTCATTCAAACTCCATTGAATGTCTGTAAACATTCAATTACCTATGAAGTATTTTTTGATTACTATTATAATTACATTAGTCAGTTTATCTTTCTTTCTACACTTATATGTATAAATTACAATTTTTATTTTTTTCTTAAATTCTTGAGACTTTTGTAATTTACTTCTTTCGAAAATGCTTCACTTTTATTTTTCTTGTCTTTGCTGTGCAGTAGCTGAGATGTTGAGAAGCAAAAATCAATTAAATGGGTGTTGACTTTAAAAACTTTGATTTGAGGAAATTTCACGTGTTAAAAAATGTCTGAAATTCTGATGCGTCAAACGTGTCAAATGAAAGTTACGTTTTTTTTTTTTTTTTTTTTTTTTTTTTTGTAATCAATAATAAAATAAAATAAAGCATATATATAAATAAAATATCCTTAGAGAGCAGATGCCAACAAAATGTTCAGTGTTGAATCTAGATTGCATCGTATTTGTATTATATACATTTTTTATACAGGATAGCTTAAAAAAACGTTATTATCCCAATAATTCTAATTACGTCACACTTTTCAAATTCCACGAAATTCACGTATAGGATGATTACACTAGTATAGTTAAACAACTAACAACATTTTTAGTTTTCAGGTGCATTTTCACTATCTAGCTAAAAATTTATTTTTATTTTCTAATTTGGTCTGTCTTATTTATTTTTATTTATTTATTTATTTATTTATTTATTACGATGTGGTGAAACATCCATAACATATTCGCTAATATTGCTACATTAACGGATGATTTTTTTCTAAGAGAAAAAAAAATAATAATAATACTTGACCACTAAATGTTTTATTGACAAAACTTATCAAGCTGTTCATTATTACTGTATTAACTAGTAAACATTTTCTAAGCATAAAAGCTCCCTTAGTACTTGATCACTAAATACCATGATGATAAGCGTTGATCAAGCTGCTGATTGTTGCTACGGTAATTAGTAATATTGTTTTAAGCATAAAAATTTCAGTTGTGATTAAATATTATCTATTGTAAACCTTGGTTATTTAATCTTACCTGAAGGGCGCAGTTATTCATGTATACATTCTTTCTGACAAGCGTATTCCTGATCCTTATAACAGAGCGTTTCTGTATTAGCTGCAATATCTTTTTACATAACAGAAGAAAAAAAAATTACGTCAAATTTTTAAGATAGCACGCGATCATGTTTTATATAAAAATTCAGTCATTAAATTCATTTTTTTTACTTCATCTTGCGCGCGCATTTTTTATTTCCTAATTCAAAATTATTAAAAAAAAAAAAAAAAAAAAAAACTTTTTCGATAGTGTTTGTTTCGATACTGATTGTTATTAATCAGTATCTTTTTTCTTTTCTTTTCTTTTTCTTTCCAGAAAAAAAAAAAAATAATCTGGTGTGTCACTCACACGACTTTCTCTTACCCTGAAATTTAATACTATAAATATAGGTTGCAGATTAATAGGTAAGATAACGAGTACTGTCATGTAAACCTATGTTAAACAATTCATATTAGGCTTCTGAAGAGTTTTATATGATAATTAGTTCTGTGTGAGGGGGGCTACCGCCCCTCTCAACCCCCCGTTTCATTAATGCACCTACATTTATATAGAATTTAATTCGGTTATTAAAAAATATTTCTCTTTTTAAAAAATAATTTATTAAAATTATTATTTAAAAAAATTATCTTTTATGATAAGGCAGACGATTTCCATATTAGAGAAGTAGTTTTCCACCAAATATAAAAAAAAAGTCCATTTTATTCTCAATATTAAAAAAAAAAAAAAAAAAAAAGTACGATTTTTTTTCAAAGTTTTTTTTTCGTTAAAAGTAAAAAAAATCGATAACTTTGTTTTAAATTATCGCAGATCGATGGTTCAACCATTCGTTTTAAAGGTATTTTCGAGCTCTTTTGAAAGATACCCATCATGAAAATTTACTCCCCTCGAGGGGGGACTTCCCCCCAGGGGAGGAGGCGAGGCTCCTACATACACAAAAAAATTCTCCCAGTTAACTGTCTCTATTACAAAAAATATATATTTGTTTCATTTGGTTTAGTGCAGTCTATAGACGTTAAACTCTACTTACCTGCAATTTCCCCCATAGACGTAATGTATTAGAATTCTCTAGATTGTCCCTGTACACGAACCATTTGCTTGATCTTAACGAAAAGCTTACTGTAGCATCCCTATATGATACACATTTAGAATACCAAGTTTGAACTTTCTGCCATAATTTGTTTTTGAGATATGCTGATAACAGACAGACACACACACACACAGACACACACACAGAGACACACAGACCATTTGCTAAAAACATGATTTTCGAATTCAGGGGACCTCAAAACGTGTAAATATAACAAAATCTCGCGTTCGAAAATTTGAGCCAAAAACAATACTTTCTCTACCTTATGGGTAAGAGAAAGTAAAAAGATGGTGAAATGCTGGCAAAAGCAGAATTTAGTTTAGGACGGAAGACTAGTATTTTTTTTTTTTTTTTTTTTTTTTCTTTATTATAACATTGCTTTCAAATTATTTCGATAAATTTTAGATTTCGATAAATGTCCAACTATCGGAAAATGACACTACAAAACTCCCAGATTGAGACTAATAGTCCTCAGTCCTAAAAAAATAAAATAATTAAAATTAAATTTCTAAACTACATTTAGAAATATTGTATTATGGATATATTTAAAACTAAAAGTTTGCATGTTGTTGTGCAAAAATATACAGAAGAAAGTAGGTGATTATGGAACATTATTTATATTTGAACTCATCCTAATAAACTGGAGTATTTTAAATTATTGTGGGTTGGACTATAGCAAACTTTCAAGTGTTTTAATGTGTTTTAATGGTTTGTTATTACAATAAATAGAGTTTACATACAAAATTTTTAGTAATGAAAAGAAAAACTATTTTCTGATAATATGGACCAAGCGGGTAATATGGAATACTTATGAAGGGAAATATGGAATACTAATTAAAGGATAATATTGAATAGGGCAGTATTTTTACAGAACATGATGAATAATTGTAATATAAACATTTTATTTTGAAATTGTTATTGAAAATAAACAGTATTCAAGAATTTATCAGCATTTAAGTTTTACAAAAATCGCAAATAAGTAATAAATAATTATAAGATTAAGAAAAAAACTTTTTATATACATGTTTTAAATTTTCTAATGAATCATAGAGCTCTTATCAATGTTCATAAAAAATTTAAAGAGACAATGACGTCAATTTTTGTGATATACATAATTTAACTTTTTATATATTTTTAGTGTTCACGTTTAATTAAATGTATTTGTTTTTATGTCGAAAGGAAAAGAACTCGTTTTTTTTCTTTTTTTTTTTTGGCAACAATTAAATTATAGCTAATATTTTAATGGCTATTTTAACGCTATTAGGATGTTATTATTTTTATATTTTAATTAATTATAAGAAAACTATTCGAAAATCGGACTTGGAAGTATTGTGTTGTCACCGGGTTCTGAGCTACTGTGAAAGATTCAAATGTCTAGCTAGTAGGGAAGTTCCTTAAAATTTGGTTGCAAGATTTGTACCGGACAAACAAACAAACAAACAAGAACGGAAGTTAATAAAAACATCGTAAAACAGTGGGTGTTCCATATTATCCGAATCACCTTCTTGGAGAATAAATCAACCTCAATCACCTGTTGGTAGAAATAAGTTCATGGGAATCAGATTGCTAACCACCTCAACATACCTACCGGAAATGACACTAGGTTTTTACTCATTTTACTGCTTCGTAAATAGATTACAAAATTCGTAATACTTAAGTCCGAAAAATTCTAAATCCTGACAAACCAAAGAAGCTGTATGACAGAAAAACTGTTCTCACTAACAAAAGGTGAAGCACCGTTTATATTTCAGGCCTAATGAAGGCATCTAACGTGCTTTCGATAAGTTACAGTACCTTACAGGTGAGATATAACAGTATTCCATTTTACACGACTATTCTATATTTCTCACCTTTCTTCTATATGTAATACATATGATTAAGTGTAATGATACTTATGTGTGTGTAATACATATGTATGAATGTGATAATATTTATACGTAATACATATGTATGCGTGTAATAGTATTTATATGTAAATGCATAATTATATTTAAATAATAATTTGAAGCCTTTGCTGGCATTAAGAAACTTGTTGGTTGGCAGAGTGCTTGATGTTTATTTTCTTTATTATTATTACTAACAAACCCGTGCGAAATATTCGCCCTTTATATCTTTTCTTATTTACCTTCAAAATTTGAAACTCATAAATGTTATACCAATTTCACCACTTAATTAAAATTTTAATGTACCAGAAGCCAAATAATTATTAAAACCAAATTAATATTGTACCATAATGAAACCAAACTAATTCAAAGAAAGGTTATCAAATAAAATTCATGGTTCACGACCCAATTTTTATACTTCCACAGGCAGTAAGGTTTTAATATAGGACTCCCACGACGCCTTTTAAATTTTTGTCGCCATGTTGGCGATGACTTTTTATTAATTTTGGTATATTCTTTTTGTTAATATATATATATATATATATATATATATATATTAAATAAAATAAAATAAAATAATTCTTATTTTGATTATATTTTTTATGATTGTGTTTTTTAGTCAATTTATGACACAAACGTTCATATTCGGTATATATCTTTAAAATATTGCTAGGTTTAAAATGACACTTGCAAAGATTCTGAAGAAACAACTGTTAAAAATACATTTTTTCGTAAAATAATCTTATCAGACAAATGTCGTCATTTTTTCTTATTATTCTATTAAGCTAAGTCCGCGTGCTTAAATAGTGCCCATGTATAAATATTATTTTTTTAATCCTCGCGTATCGTATCGTTTAGACAAAAAGTAATTAAAACTGGTCCACGTTAGAGAAATATTATATAGATTATCGTTAAGCGGATTTCAGGCACTACCCCCTCTACCGCGTAAAAAAAAAAAAAAAAAAAAAAAAAATCCTTTAATAATAATTTAATAACCTATTTTGAATATTGGATGTGGGGTCAAAAACCTTTTATTTCGATTGAAAAAAAAAAAAAAAAGAAAAGAAAGAAAAGTTATGTAAGGTGCTATTTGAGGGCGCTGCCTAGAAAAAAATTACAGAACTTTTTTTTTTTTTTTTTTGTATGTGCGTGTGAATTATGGAAGATGGCGACAGTTGTATGAAGGAAAAGATGGAACGGAATAAACGTGTGACACCAAATCTGAATTAATTTTTAACAAAAATTTTTCTATATAATATATGTTTTTGCAGTATTAATAACATGTTCGTTTTTTTTTTTTTTTTTTTTTTTTTTTTCAATCATCTGTTGATTTTTAATATGAATTTTATTTAAAAAAATAAAGCAAGCAAAACTTGTGTAAAACATTAAATTTTCAGCATTTCAGCTCTATTTTTTAAAATAATAATAGCAGTTATAAGCCTTTTACAAAATTAATTACTTAAAAAATATGAAATAATAAAATATGAAAAAATTTACCAGTGAAATATTATATAATTCATTAATATAAAACATTCTTTACAGTTTTTCACACAGCATCTAGAAACCATTGCTTGCGCCAAAATATGTTTTATATTCAAATCATTCAAACTTTCAAAAGGAAATACAGTAACTGCCGGTTAATAAATTCACTGGTTAATAAAATCAGGCGCTTAATATGATCAGATTGCTAGGCTCGGAGTCAAATCAATACAAACAATTTTAAAACCGCCGCTTAGTAAAATCAACATTGCCGGTTAATAAACTTATATCTTCAGCAGCAAAAATGTCATTTATGTACGCTAAAAACTTTTTTGATTTGCATATTTTTCTTTTTCAGTATAAAAATGAAAATAAAACACTATAGTCCCACGATATCTCCTCTTTATTGAAAATGTTACACTTTCACCATAGTTACATATTAAATATAGTTACATATTCACTTGTTTCAGTAACAGCTTCAAAGAACGTGTTCTTTTAAGCGCGATAATGAGTTAAATTCGATTTGAATCGTGGTTTTTTTTTTTTTTTTTTTTAAAGACAATGGACAATATTCCTGTGACGTCACAGTAGGTAAAATCGCCGAACACGTGGCCGATATTTTGTAAACAAATTAGATACAAGATGCCATTTTATTGTTACGCATAACATTTTCCTAAATATTTCTCCAGTTAAACTTAATAATCACATATCTGTTCAAACAAGAACAAAACAGAAATGTAAACAACTGAATCGAATGATAAAGTTAAGACTATTCCATATCGTAAAATTGCAGAACATTTTATGTATACACACACATATATATATAATGAATAAAAGATTAATAAGAACATTATACACACACACATATATATATAGAGAGAGAGAGACATCAAAGCTTAAATAATTAGAATTTCAATCACTTTAATAAAGGAATTTATTAAATGGAACATCCATTTAAATTTGTTAACATCGCCACAGTTCACATGGCAACTTTTAATATAACATATGTTGATTAATATTATAGTATAGTACTAAAACTGGATATGATTAAAAACAAAACAAAGGTATCACTATATCACTCTTACTTCAATTTCATATAATCTGTAACTCTTATAAATAATATTGCAAGATAAAAATTTGCAAACCACAATGCTTTGCTATGGTAGAGTTGAGGATTGTTTGCCTAACCAGCTGATATATTTGTAGCCTCGAACCCAAAGTGGGAATATGGTCCATTATTAAAAGACAATTTCTAATTCTTATATTGAAATAACTAAGAAAAAAGAAGTTTAAACGTAAGGATTTTAAATTTAAAAGAAATGTGTAACTTATTTCAGCAAAGTAATGATGATTTTCCTCAAAGAAAAGCGCATCTCGGAACTTGGATGTGTTAAATTTATTATATTGACGGAACGATTAATCAATTATCTTTCAAAAATTAATTAATATCGTGTAATAATTTAATTATTCGTAACCTTTTGAAAATTTTTTCTAAATTCAGAAAAGTAATACTTTCTTCTTATGTGCAGGAACGTTCGCCGGATATAAAAATCAGCCGCTTATTGAAATATCACTTTGGCTCAGGAGGAATGTGATTTTAATAAGCGGCGGGTACTGTATATATTTTAAAAAGAACTTTCAAAAATAAAGAAACATATCGTCTGCGTAAGAGAAAGCAGAATTTAAAACTTAGCGAAAAAATTTCAGTGTTGGCCAGTTTGGCTTACTATAATCGTGACTTTTTTATGAGTGATCTTTGCCACCCAAAAAGGTTGCCATTGCCTCGTCCATTGTAATAATACGACTATGGTTTTTATTTACGAAATTATTTTACGAGAGAAATAACATTGTTTCTGCTTCTATCAATGCATTTCAAATGGTAATAGGTTCCCGTTGAAATCCTATTACCACTACAAAAATTATACATTTGAGAGATGATGGAATGTTTGCAGAATTCCTAGTTATTCGGAGTTTTCTGTGGTTTTCACCGAATCTTGCGTAAATACGGGCTATGATTACACAAAAAGATCTCCCCGACGGATGCGTCCTATACAACCTGAAAGAAGAAAAATTTCAGTAGAAAATCTTAAATGAAATATCAGTTCAACATTTATTTAATATGTTAAAGGAGGTATGTGCACTGTTAAAACATACTTCTCAAATATAACCAGAATCTTCTCATTTTTGAGAAATTTCATTTCATATAATAGTTCCGTAGAATCTTCTCAGTTTTAAGATTTTCATTTCCTTTTTATTATTATCATTATTATTTAACTATTCATTTCAAATTTTACACCACTTTTTATACAACTGATGAATTTTCTAGAATTCGAAAAGTCTAGAAATACCATAACATTGAAAAATTAACCTAAACATAATTAACATAATTCCATAATTAATAAATGAAAAATTCACAATTTAGATTTAAACAAAAACCATTTTTAAAGACACCAAAACTAATTTACCTTAATCGTGATAAAATTGTCAATGAAAAATCTGATTCCACTTTGCTGTCTACAGCCTGGAAAAATTTGTTTAATTCAATTAAATAATTTCCTTCATTATGTTTATAACATAATAATAGTTATAATTAAATATTTCTAATTTAATAAATAAATAAATTTTATTAAATTTACTTATTAGTATAATATTAATTAAATAAATAAATAAAATAAAATAAATAAATAAATAAATAAATAAAAATAAATAAATAAATAAATAAAAATTAATTGATTACTCCTTCCCTCCCTCCCCCCCCCCCTTTTTTTGTGTGTCTGTGTACGTGTGTTCATTTCTGATTGGTCCTGCCCTGCATGATGCTTCCTATTGGTTGTTTGTGTTGCTCCTCCCCCTCTGGATTTTGCCCTGCTTTCAGTCTTGCTTTTGCCTCCAAGGCAGTAGCACGTGTTTGCACCTGATGAAGAAAGGCTACGTCTTTTCGAAACCGGTTGTGCTGATTTAAAATTTATGGTGTGTGAAGAAGTTTTAATTTCTTTCATTTTTAAAGAATCTCGCTTTATGGGGATCGACCCCACAATCTCTAGTTTCGTAGCCCGATGCATTACCTCGGAGTCACACCGCTCACAAACAAAATAATTTTCGTTACAATATTACAAAAATGAATATGAAATGAATATTTAAATGAGGAAAGAAAAAAAAAACTTAAAAATGAAAAGTTTCTACTTGGAGCTATAACAAGAAGTGAAACTTCTCAAAAAGGAGAAAATCCTGCTTGGTTTTGATAAGATTCAGTTTATTTCTGAGAAGTATTTTTTAACAGTGTACATTTTTTAAGAGATTTATAAAATAAATTAAAAGCATTTATCGTAACGATTTTCATGAAATCAAATTATTAGTAATTATACTTATTATTTTACCTTGTTTTTATTAACTTCTATTATTGTTTGTTTGTGTGTTTGTTTGTCCGGTACAAATCTTGCAATCTCTTTTTAACTAACTTTCCTACTAGCTAGACATTTGAAACTTTCACAGTAGCTCAGAACCCGGTGACAACACAATACTTCGAAGTCAGATTTTCGAATTTTCGAATAGTTTTCTTTTAATTAATTAAAATACGAAAATAATAAGCTCCTAATAGCAATAAAAATAGCCATTAAAATATTAGCTATAATTTAATTGTTGCCAAAAAAAAAAAACTTTACGAGTTCATTTTCTTTCGACATAAAAATAAATACATTTAATTAAACGTGAACCTTAAAAAATTAAACTTTTTTTTTTTTTTTCATTATTATTATTAACTCACTGAACTGAGTCCGCGTGCTTAAATATTGCTCATATATTATTTTTTATCCTCGCGTATTGTATTAATGATTCATGAGAAAATTTAAAAACATTGTATATAAAAAGTTTCTTTTATCTTATAATTATTTTTACTAACATTCCCTTTTTTTGAGAAAGCAACGGCTCTGCCGTTTTTGAAAAAACATTTCTGAAAAAGATATAAGGAGGCTCATCTTCTCATTTTTAAAAAGTTCATTTTTAACAGTGTGGAATTTAATAAGGAAGGTCTATTTTAATTGGGGTGATTAGATTTTTACTTCCTTCTATATTCAACAGAAGAAAGTATTGGATTCGGAAAAAAATTCGACTTCCGGTTTTCGACGAATTTACATGTTTTGAGAAGTCTAGAACCCGATTTTACCACTTTTAGAAAATATCTGTCTGTCTCTGAGCGTGTGTGTGTGACAAAAATTTTGTAGCAACTGTATCTTTCGAATTACAGTTCAGAATTGTATATAAATTTATATATGGATGCACCTTGACCGGAATTAGTGACTATCAGCTTTTGGTGTCAACTGCTCAACAGGTGGCGCTACTATTCAGCAATTTCTGCAATTTAAGGGAAGGCTATATCTCAGGTACTATTGCGTATAATCAAACAAAACTTGATATGTAAGAAGATCATTATGAGACATTATACTGATTCGATATGAATGCTTATCTGCCAAAAGGTGTAGCAATTTCCGCAATTTAAGGGAAGGCTATATCTCAGGAACTACAGCACAAAATTGCATATAAATTTATATGTCGATGCACCTTGACATAAATTAGTGCCCATCAACTTATGGTGGCAACCGCTCAACAGGTAGCGCTGCCACACAACGATTTCTGCAATTTAAGGAAAGACTATATCTCAGGTTCTATTGCATATAATTAAACAAAATTTGATATGTGATATGCCATTAAGAGACATTATGCTGATTCAAGTTGAATGCTTATAGGCTAATAGACGGCGCTGCCATACTGGAAATTTCTTGATAACGGAAAGGCTATATCTCAATTTGTATGGCATATAACTGTACGATATGTGAGATATCCATTATAAAAAAGCTTTTTTTAAGATGTTATATTTAGACAATAAAACTGTCTTTCTTTAGATATTTAATGTTAGTTTTCTCAAAGATAAAATCATTTGCATTCAACATGTTAGATAGTTTTATTAAATAATAGTTTTAATAAATTATTTGCCCTTAGTGAATTTGTATAGGAAAATATATAAGAAAGACTTGTTGTGACCACAACATACTAGTTTAAATTAAATTTGAGGACAAATATTGCGGCGTCCTCAAGTTTCGAGTACAAAATAAATAAACTACCTTAAATTGTAAAATTTTAGTAATTTTTATATATGATATATATATATATATATATATATATATGTAATTCGAATAATTTAATACCTTTTGTAACACTCAGCAAACAATAGATAGATGAAAATACCAACATATAATTAAATTTTAAATTAGATTTATTTTGAATAAAATTATTGTTACGGTGATAATTTAATTTGAGTACCATATATATGTATATATATATAACTCTTTTTCCCATGTTAAGTTATGAACACGATAACTGCAGTAATTTTTATTTAAATTTAACCAGCTCAGGATATGTTGTCAGGACAGTAAAAATCTCGGTCGAGCT
Source organism: Salticus scenicus (assembly GCA_963930645.1). Classification (NCBI taxonomy): domain Eukaryota; kingdom Metazoa; phylum Arthropoda; class Arachnida; order Araneae; family Salticidae; genus Salticus; species Salticus scenicus. The sequence goes on from OZ005660.1 coordinate 14,950,591, forward strand.
CGTATCCAGCTCAAAAGGGGTGGAAATATTCATTTGCCCATAATTTCTTTAATATTGAAAATGGGAAAAAAAAACTTCAAATCAGGCGAATTATCGCCTTACCCCAAAGAAAAATTTTTGTGCTTAAACTTATTTGATAGCTTCAGTTGCTTAAAAGTTACAAGTTAAAAAGTGATTTTTTGTCAATTGTGATGAAGCCGACGTTTTCTATAGCTTTAATTGCTTAAATTTATAATCTTATGCTTATGTGACGTGCAAACGATAATAAAAACGATTACTGAAAAAAAAAAAAAAAATAAATAAATAAAGGTAACCTCTTTAATTAATCATTTAAAAATATAAAATTAAAATAATATGTTAGTCTTAATAAAAATATAGTTTGTTGTGAATAGTTTATAACGCCGGTTTAGGCAAGAATTTTAAATTTATGATTAAAATTGACTTTTTATCTTGTGCAAACAAGATATTTGTCTGTGAAGAGATAGTATGAAGTTTTCGCATGGAAAGAAATTATAATGACATCATTGACATCATTGACAATTAACATTGAAATTTAGTGGTGCCCAAATGGTCCAATGTTAATTAATGTTAATGTTATAATTACAAGTTGAAATTGTAATTCCATACAACGTAAAGGAAGCTTAAAGACAAAGGTTTAAAGACTTTGTCTTTAAGCTTGCCGAAAAGGGAATTTTTTTATACATATATTGAATTATTCTAATAAAATATTAATAATTTTATAACCAGCATCCCCAAATGTGTTCGAATTTTTTGGGAACGAAGGTCGTTTTCGAGGACTGTCCTTGTTATTCGAGGAATTCTGGTCCCCCTGATTTTAAATATAACATATTCTTACAGAAATCCGTTTTATATATCGAAATTTTTTTATATAAAATTATTTCTCAGAATTTTTAATTTTAACATAGCAAAGCTCCCTTGTAATTTACATTGGTTAATAAGATATACACATTGCTGATATTGTAAAAAAAATTCTAAATTACCTTTTCACTCTCTTCTATACTGAATAGGAGAAACGATTTGTTTTAATGATTGGAAATTTTCAACTTCCGCTTTTTGATGCATTTATACATTTTAAGACGTCGAGAAGACTATTTGACTCTTTTTACTTTCTTCTATATATACAAGTATTAGGATCATGAAAATTTTCGACATCCCGTTTTCCATCCTGACTGTTTTTAGAAAATGCCTGCCAGTCTTTGTGTGTGTGTGTGTGTGTGTTTTGTTTTTTGGTATTTTTGTGGACGCTGTATCTCACTAACCAATTTAAGAAGTTCAACCAAATTTTTTATTCAGTTGGGCTTTGATTTAAACTGTTGTAATGATTAAATTTTGGGATCAATCACTCGACAGGTTGCGCTGACAACCCATGTTTAATAATTTTCAATATGGGAGTGTAGGACAAAATTTCGTACAAATGTACATATTGAGAATTACTTTTAAGTTTTCAACGTGAAATTAACAGAAAATATTTATAATAGTAGTAATCAACCAGAAAATTTCTTTTGTGTATGTAAAGGTATCGCTTTCCCCACAGTAGAGATGAAAATTTTCAATATGGATATCTTTCAAAAGAACTCGTCAGTACTTTTAAAACGAATGGTTGAACCATGGATCTATAACAATTTAAAGCGTAGATATCGTTGAGTAAGAAAATGCAGAATAACGTTTCGTGGTGCCCACAACATACTGGTTAGAAAATGTGTGTCTCTATCTGTGTGAGAGAAAATTTTATGGCAATTATATCTCAGGAGCTACAGCACAGAATTTCATATAAATTTATATGTAATTGCCTCTTAGTGCCTATTAACTTTTGGGGAAAATAACCCAACAGGTGATGTTGCCATCTTGTTTTTCTTAAATTTTTAATATACCAGTATGTGACAAAATTTCGTATAAATGTGTATAATGTGAATTGTTTTTAATAAAGTATTATTATGAAATTACAATAATAATAAGAATAATAATAATAAAATAAGTGATAATAATAATAATAATAATAATAATAATAATAATAATAATAGCTATGACCAACCGGAAAATAAATAAATAAAATATATATATATATATATATATATATATATTGGTGCATCACTGCCCCCTAGGATCACTTCCTCTATAAATTTTTAATATGAATATTTTTCAAACGAACTCGTCAATGTCTTTAAAATGTGTGGTTAAACCATAGATCTGTGATAATTTAAAACAAAATTATCGACGTTTGCAAGAACAACAACGGAAAAAAAAGAAAAAGTAAAAAAATGCTTTTTTGAGATGTTGCCTGCAGCGCACAAAACTGCCTTTTCTTTGAACATTTTGAGTTATATTTTATGAGATACAAGTCTACTGCATTCACCATGGAAAGTTTTTTTTGGTAAATAATAATCTTAATAAATAATTCGTACTGCGTGTATATGTATAAGGATATACAGAAGAAAGTTTTGTGATGACCACAACATACTACTTTAATAACTATTCGAATATCATTCTATTTGATTACTTTAGTGTCTCTTTTCAGTATTGGCATTCTTTTTCTCAAAAGTACCTTTGGCATAATAAATAATTTTTAAGGGAGTGGCATCTAGTTGATGAAATCGTGTCAATCACCAATTATTGTTTCACCCTCGTATTGCTGTATGTTATTAAAATAATTTATATTTAAAAATGCGTTTAGGTTTTTTTACAATGAAGACCCTATTGATTTTGATAAATAATTCTTTTTTAGAATATAATGTCCCACTTTTATTATGTAAGGAGAATAATGTCTTATGGAGTGAGTGAGTTGGGTTTTATGTCGCACTATTGCTACGCTATGGGCAATGCGTAATGCTCTGGAACACATTCCTAAAGGTGCTTCAGAGACATGCCATCACAATTTTGATCCTCTACGAATTTCGTATGAAAAATATCTGTGTGAAACACTATTCATATAAAAAGTAGCTTCGATTAGATTTTTCCGAAAATTCTTTTGATGAAAATCATAGTGACGGAAATTATAGTGAAAAATGGATTCTTTTATTGCAAGACATGTGTTTTTAGTGCAATCATGTTTCTCGCACCTAATACTGAAGACGATTCCAAAGACTCTGAGGGGTGCCAGATTGTCCTACAGGTTGGGATATGGTATACATCTAGTCAATTGTAGTTCCCGTATCGCTTCCAATGGACAATTTGCATACATGGGGGATTTGAACAAAATCTTATTTTTCTGGTAGTTTTAGGCTCATAAATTTCAAAAAGTTTATTAAAAATGCAAAAAAAGTTCTCATTAATTTCAAAAATAACTTTAAAATTAACCAAAAATCATGTGACTTCAAAACGCTGTCTGATGTGACACTTTATGATGCTTCAATGTTTACATTTTGTTAGCCTAGTTAGCAAGCAGCAATTCGTTTTAACTTTCGTAATTATTAATCATTTATGTGATTTCTGAGCATTTCTTTTTATATTTATAATCATTTAATGCCATTACTTATCATTATTTTCAATTGTTTTCTTTTCATGGCGGTTGTCCAATGTTTTCGTTTAATAGGATCCTGTGGAATGCTAAAGAATAGCGCATTTAGCCGTTGTATTAGTGCAGAGTGGTACAATATAATATTTATAATATGATTTTTTAATATCTATTTCACTGATTCAAGAAGCAAAGCGCAAAATCGAATGTAAACAACGATTACTCCCGTTTGTTGTCAAAAAGAGTGACGTCACGATATTTTATACTGCGTTTTCTCGATAAAGTAAATAGTGCGATGTTAAAATTGTTATAAATCAGTAATTAGATTTCAAATAAAGAAAACGTTTGTATTTATTTTCTTACCTTTTCATATTCTATTATATAAGAATAAAATCAGAAAACGTGCAAATTCTCTATTACAAAATTGGCACAATTTAAGAGTAGATTTCAGATATGGCATTTTTTTGTACAAGGAACTGTATACATATTATATAAGAATTTTAATTTTTATACGGCCCCTTCTATCATATGACTTATATTTAGAAATATGTTCTCCTCAATCTAAGGGGGGGGGGGGGGAAATCATGTTTCTAAGTGAAAATTTCGCTGAGTTATCGCAATTTAAATATTCTAGCATTTTCCGCTAAGTCTTAAGGGGCTGTATCAAAAGGGAGAAATTGTAATTACAGTGAAACTTGAATAATTCGAACTTGTTTAATTCGAAATTTTGGATAATTCGAATATTTTACACGGTCCCTTGAATTTTGTATTAAAATAATGTTAAAAAATCTGATGTGGGCACCACATGACTTCCTTATACACTTTTAGAAATATACATAATGTTAAAAAACATTGTCACTGGACCCGAAATAGTTGGCTAAAAATAGTTAAAAAAATGAATTATCACCGTGTTCTGAGCTTTTCTGAAAGTTAGTTAAAAACCGATGCAAGATTTGTACTGGTAACGCTGACGAAGGCAGCAGGTTCCCGAAAAAATTAGCTAAAAGTATTTAAAAAATGCATTTTCACCGTGTTCTGAACTATTCTGAAAGTTTCAAATGTCTAGCTAGTCGGGAAGTTAGTTAAACAAATTTTCTGTTGAACCATATAAACGCTGTCGATGGCAGCAGTCACCTGAAACAATTGGCTAAAAATATTTAAAAAATGCGTTCTCACCGTGTTCTGAGTTTTTCCAGAAGCTTTAAATGTCTAGCTAGTCGGGAAGTTAGTTAAAAATCGATTGCAAGATTTGTACTGGTAACGCTGCCGAAGACAGCAGGGACCCTAACAGTTGGCTAAAAGTATTTAAAAAATGCACTTTTACCGTGTTCTGATCTAGTCTGAAAACTTCAAATGTCCAGCTTGTCGAGAAGTTAGTTAAATAAATCTTCTGTTGAATCGCATAAACGCTGCTGAAGGCAGCAGGTATTAGAAACAGTTGGCTAAAAATATTTTTAAAAATGCATTGTCAACGTGTTCTGAACTTTTCTGAAAGTTTCAAATGTCTAGCTAGTCGGGAAGTCAGTTAAATTGCAAGATTTGTCCAAACCGTTTTTGAGTTATTACCGTTTTTTGACACATTTTGGCCATTATGAACCTAATTTTCCTAAGTATCTCTAAAACGAAAAATCATACAAAGTCCAAAAAGGGAGGTGCACAACTAGATGTTATAACAAACGTATGTACTAATTCGCAACTTTCTACGTCCAACCGTTTTTGAGTTATGCGACACACACACACAGACACACATACATACAGACGTCACGAAAAATCGTGTAAATTTCCTTATATCTCTAAAACGAGAGCTCGTGTTAAGAGGACACTTGCAGGTGTACAACTAGACATAAATTGGCAACATTCAGCGATCATTCGTTTTCGAGCAATGTGAAATGCAAAATCCATTTCGCAAATCGGGATTACTATACTTCCTTTGAAACCTTTGAACGGCCCCTGCCTGCCTGGGCTCGGCCAAGCTTAACGGGTTGGATGCCGTCCGCCGGAGCGAATAAATCGCCAGATCTCCGCGTGGAAGCTACTGGGCAGCAATGTGACTAGAACGCCAAAGCTCAGGAATTGCAGGGTATCGACCTCTGCCTTGGAGACACAGCTCGATTTGTACACCACACCCTCCAGGATAGCTACGGTGGAAACGCATAGACACGCTCCAGGATGTTAAGGAATTTGGAATAAGTGCACTTACTAGCTGAGAGTCGAAATAACCGGAATTATGCAAAATTAAAACAATTTTGAATTTAGGTAGGGAGGGAGGAAAAAAAAAACGCTGGGGAAGCCGCTAAAGTTAGTTGTGCATACAATAATTAAAGCCAAAAGAGGAGGCCATTTGAACAGGGGAAGGGGACAACACTTAAGAATTGAGAAAGACAAGCTGAACTAGGAAGGAACAATGAGATTATTATAATAATAAAAATAAAATAAAATAAAATAAAAAAATAATTACGTGAAGCCACTGGGGGATGGAAGATAGTTTTGGGCGCATAGCGAAAATTTTGAAGTTTTTGAAGTGGCAAGGCCTAAATAATCCTAATAGGGAGGGAAATTACTATGCGCAGGGAGGCCGAATGGAGAAGAGAAAGAGGGACCATCGCAATTTTGATCCACCACGGGGGGATGGTTCCCCGCGTTGGTAGCCCGACGACTGCTAAACGTTATACTTTGTATAAGGAAGTAAAAATCGTGAATAATTCGAATTCTATTTTGGATAATTCCAGTTTTTCATACGATTACCTTTAAAATATTACAGTAAAATTTGTTCCCGAGATTTTACTCATCTGAAGTGCATTATCAATTTTTATAGTCTTTCAAAAGAAGGATAAGGAAATACAATAGAAGCCCCCTAGCTAGTGCACCAGGAGATATAGTGCATATGTATGAACTTCGAAGTTTTTGTGAATTGAAAGTCATGTGTAATGTAGAAGATTCTATTTTTGTATCAGGTCATATGCTATGACACAAAGATTCTACTTAAAAAAGAAATGAAAAATATTTGACTATTTTTTAAAAAGTGTTAAATAATTAAGCTCGTAAAAAATATTGATTTAATGGAGGGCGGGGGGGGGGGGGTGAAAGGAGTAATGTAGCGGTATTCTTAGATATAAAGTTTATGTGTTAAATCTCTGATCGTAGTTTTAATTTTTTAATTTATCACTTTTTTTTGACAAAATAGTATATGTAATTCGAATTTTTGGGTATTGCGAATTTTTTTCTGGTCCCTTCAACTTCGAATTATCCAAGTTCTACTGTACTATACCATTTGTAATAAGGCATTTGGGGGGGGGGGGGGGTCATTCAGAGAAAGACGGCTATTTTAAACTGTAATATCTCTCTTTCCCCCTAGTGAATACACAGGAGAATACTCATTGATAATTTAACAAATGAAATTTATGAATAATTTATGTACTAAAAGGGAATTTTCAAATTCATTCTTCTTTCTTTCCCTTTATACATTCTCTTACCCATGTATAGAGAAAATACTGTTTTTGAGTCAAATTTCCGAAAATTAGATTTTGTTATATATGCAAGTTTTCAGATCCTCTGACGTCAAAAATCATGTTTTTAGCGGTTTGTCTCTCTCTCTCTTTCTCTGTGTGTTATTAGCATATCACAAGAACAAATATTAGTAGGAATTCCAAATTCGATATTCTAAATCCGAATCATATTGCGATGCTACACTAAGCTATTCGTTGCGATCACACAAAGGGTTGTGTACAGGGTCATCCAAGAGAATTCAAATACATTACGTCTGTGAGCGAAATTTCTCGTATGTGCAGTGTGACATCTATAGGCTACCCTAAACAAAATGAAAAGAACAGATTTCTTATACGCATAAAAGCATGTTTTGTGTAGATTATGGTATATCAATCATTCGCCATTCATTTACAGAGTTACTCAGAGTATTTGGATATATTGGAGCTATACTTGGGAATTGCTGGAAGTGTATTTCATTTTGTGTTACGTGTTTTACATATAACAGTAAATTTACATACACATAAAGCCATGCGTATATAGTTTATAGACAATATTCAGGGCTACCCAAAATTATTCTAAATATTTTTTTTTATTAAATGTCATTGACGTAAATGCTTTGCTGCATTCTTTTTTATGTCGAAGAACACTGCCGACACAGAACGGAAAATTAATTTCTCATACTCATACTGTAAACAAAGTAGTTCGGAGATCGATTTTTTTCTGTATAATATCACGATTTGAGGCCTCCTGAATAAGAAAGTCAAATTTTTAGCAGTTGATCTGTATATATATGAATTATCAGCATAATTTAACAACATATAACTACAGGAAATTCAAATTTGGTACTTTGGATTCTATATCTAGTTGCCACTTGAAAAGTTGATCAAGATTTGCAAGTTTCAAGAAAATTAATAAAAGACTTGATTTTTGTTTTAATAAATGTAGGCACTATAGTTAAACGGGGGTTGAGAAGTGCGGTAACCCTCCTGACGTAGAATTATACATCAATGCCATATCATATTCTATACAAAACATTATTTTAGAATATTAACAATAAATATGAATTTCTTATGATTTTTACAGTAGAAAGTTATTTAAATGTAATTTATAAGAATGTCTGTCCCAAAACGCAATACGATGGTATTTTTTGTGCATTCTTGGACATAAACCAATTGTAGAGGACCTATTAATGCCATTTTAAGTAAGCAATATTCCATAGTAAACCTGAATATATATATCATTTTTTTAAATTTCGGAAAATATTTACAATCGCTGGGGGTGAGCAGACGAACAGATAGATGGGTAGTCAGGCAAAAAAAAATATGCAAATTGAAATCATATTCCCAGCTAAAAATTGTTAGAAAACGTTTAATATAACCAAAAATGCAATTCCAGCAAATGTCCAATAATAACCCTTAACGTACTGAATATTTTTGCGCGCCCTCTAAATCTAATGCTAATCGTACTGTGCACTATATAAAGCATTCTTTTGCGCATATAAATAACATATTTCAGTTTCATTAATATTTATGCAAAGTAATTAAAATTTGGTTTATAGAAACATCTTTCATTGAACACGATGCTTTGGAATACTTTGGGGTGCCCCTGTATACAAACCAGTGATGGTGTTTATTCCATTTTCTATAGAAAATGTTCGATAGTGAACATTAATAACGTATTTCTATTTTATTAATACACGCATAAATTAAAGGTATTAAAATATGGTTTATAAAAAATACCTCTCATAGAATACAATGCTTTGAATACTTTCGGGTGTCCCTGTACACAAGCTAGCAGAGGTATTCACTCCATTTTCAATAAGGAACATCCGTTAGTGAACTCAAAACCACATATCAGTTTCAGGAAATTCCATGTATATTCACGGGAGTTAGAGCGCGGACAGATAGAAAGACGGATTGACAGACAGACAAATCGAAGTCATTAACACTTTTCAACCTTGTTGAAATTGTTAAACAGCCGAAGTCATTAAAAATTTTCAACCATGATGAAAACTGGTAAAAAGAAATAAAATGCGAAAATTTCACACGGTTTTGCTAGTCTTTTAGTTTTCTTCCTCTCTTAACGTGTTTTAATTTGCAGGTGACTCCCCTAAGAAATTTAACTAATAAATTTTTTAGCAATACGGAATAATTTAAATTTGCATTAAGTTCTTAAAAATGTTGATTTCATGTGTTTGAATGATTTTAGTTGCTATTTTAAAATGAAGGATATATTTTTTAATTTTTCTCATTTCATAGATAACCCCCTAAAGTGAGGCCGTTGGCATCGAAAAATAGATGCCAAAATTGAAAATAAAGTGGTATCAGTCATCATTTTCAATTGCAATAACGCAGATTTTTAATCAGAGAGATGATTTTTTCTTCTGCTTCTTCTTAGAGCGAGGAGAATATTTTTCTAAATATAAGTAGTCATATGATAGAAGGGACCGTATAAAAATTAAATTTCGTATTTTAATATGTATACTGCCCCTTGTACAAAACAAAACAAAAAAAAAAAAAAAAAAAAAAGCATGTTTCTATCTTTCTTAGTTTACGAGATAATCGCTGTAACATCTATTTTGAATCACCCGGTATAGGGCCACTACAAAATTTTGCTAAGCGTATACAGACAGATGGGCATGTTCTAAAACTAATCAAATCATACTTAGCAAATTTAAAAACGCGTAAATCAACAAAAACTGTAAGTGGAAAATTTTTACGAATCCAATATTTTATTCTATAAATATAGAAGAAAGTAAAAATCATAGCTTATATTAGAATAGACTCATATACCTTATAAAAATATAAGTTTTTACAATATATATTATGCAATTTAAAACGCTCTTGTCTTATAGTTATAGCTTCCCAGCAAAACCTCAGATGACGGCCAACATGAGGCCAAGTGCTGGTTGCCAACACTAGTTGCAGCTGGTCCGTCGGTGGCAAAAGTTACGGTGCCGCAGGGAATATGTTACGCCGGCCGTCAGTAGGCCATATTCAATCGATCCACTGTTGGCAATCTGCAGTAAGTTAAAAATAAGTTAGTGGGCCAGTGAATGGATCGCTGCTGGCAGCTAGCAGTATGATGAAAATAGGTAATGGGCCACTGTTGGTAACCGACATTAGGTTGGAAATTGTTAGTGGGCCAGTGTTGGGCTACCTGGTGGCAAACATAATTTTTCTATGTTATTGCTGGCAGCCTGCAGTAGGCCAGCTGTGGTAAACATAAAAAATTATATTACTGCCGGCAGTCTTCATTGGTCCTTTATATTTTCCCATTAAAGGCCCGCTTCACTCACCGTCGCCGGATGCCGAAGCCAATGTTATTCTATGGGAAATTTTCTTTACAAATAACTTATTGACTAAAACATATTTTTAAATTCTGTTTTCATATTATGAAAATTCCCAACTGTTAGATTGACGGACCTTTTTTAAAAAAATATTTTTATATATTTTTATATTTTATTTTGAAGCTGCAAAATACGAATTTTCAATATGTGAAATTTTTCATTTTGCAAATTCAAAATAAAATATTAAAAATTAAAAAAATACATTTTTAAAAAAGGTCCGTCAATTTAACAGTTAGGAATTTTCTGAATGTGAAAGCAGAATTTAAAAATACGTATTAGTTAATAAGTAATTTGTAAAGAAAATTTCCCATAGAATAACATTGCCTCGGACTTCCGGAGACGGTAAGTGAAGAGGGCCGTTAATAGGCCAGCAGGGATTTAGTTATAGCTAATATATTTATTTTATTGGTGATACCTTTAATTTTATTAGTGCTTTTATCTTTTTCTTTCTTTCTTTTTTCTTTTTCTTTTTTTTTTTCCTCTCTCTTTTTTCTGATGAAGTAGCAGCCAGTTTTTTCTATGCATCCTATATTTAATTTGATTTTGTACATATTCATTTTTAAATACTATTTACAAGTATTCGATTCATACACTATGGTTGTAAATTCAGGATTTCTAGTGCAGCATATAGGAAATATTCAGTTGATCCATTTTCCTTATGATAAAAGTTTAATTTTTTGTTTTCAGTGCAAATATTTCTCTATATTACATTTTTTGGAATAAAGGAGATTATTATTATTTTTTTTTTAAGTGTTCAAATTTCAATATGTTTAACTTTGTTACGCTATTTGATATAAATAAATGTAACTTTACATGTGAAAATTATAGAATATTGAAACAAAAATTGTTATAAAGAGAGCATTGTAAAAAACACCATAAACTAAAAATAAATAAATAAATAAATAAATAATAAAAAATTGCAGCAATTGTTTCCGGTTGAAATAGCACGAAGACCCTTCATCAGGCGAAACAAAGTGGGAACGAGTGTAGCAAAAGTAATTTGCTGCAATCGTGCTTTTTGTTAAACTCACGAAGGGATGTGTTATTATTTCAACCTAAAAGAACTGATGCATTTTTTTTTTCATTTATTTCATTTATTTATTTATTTATTATTATTATTATTTTTTTTTTTTTTTGGGGGGGGGGGGCAATGATTATGTTTATTTACAAATTTTTCTATTTATTATTACAGTACAAAATCTCAAATCCGGAATCGTCGGACCGTGGCCTTTCCGGATTTCGGACTTTTCCGGAATTTTAGGTCACTTTCTGATTTACGGCAACGAAAAAACGGACATCTCCATTCCGAACGCCCTTTTAGTTAATAACTAGTTTACGCCGCCCGAGGGTGCAATTTCTTAAGAAATTGGAGTATACTCTCGAGTAACATGTACAATACTTTGAATAAACACCATAAAATTTTGCAAACAAAACGCAGGCAGCAAAACTTACGCTTTGTTTGCCACACTCGTGCCTACTTCGTTTGCCTGATGAAGGATCATGTTTTCTTTCCATCCGAAACGATTGTTGCGAGCTCTTACATTTTATGGTGTTTACTCTTATTACTTTTAAACACCAATTCTGTGGTGCTTTTTTATTCTCAAGTATCCAGAAAATCTTGAATATATTTCTTTACCCCTACATTAAAATGGTACCCAATTGATAATTTTGTTTCCTTCTTTTTAAAACAGCAGGCAGATAATCAAGCTTTCTTTTCTTCTCTCTGTGTTTATCTTCAAAGTCGCACATTTGAAACCACAGAAATTATCACTGAGAAATGTAATCGGCTATTTAGAATTAATTATCACAGCTGTCAAACTTAACCAGGCCTCCGCAAAGAACTTTTTCGCGTTGTTGATAGTCCAATGGGATCTTTACTCTCTCCCCAACTCTCTTCAATGTCCTTGAGTGAATAATTTATCGACGTGCGATACCGAAAGATGATGTTGCAGTTTTATACAGATGACGTTAGATGCAATAAGAAATGGTTCCGATCAAAAATGATAAAATAAATATTTGTGGTTCATTTAATAGTGATGCTCAAAAATATTCTTATACGTTACGGGAAATTGAGGGGGAAAGTATTTCAGTTTCGTAAAAGTGAAATTATTTTTCTCACTTGCATTTAAAAAATAATAATTAATAAATAAATAAAATAAAACAGTTTGTTATGGCTACCACTTTTTTTTTCTTTTCCTATAATAGTTTATAGAAATTACATATGAAAATTATTATTTATGAAAATTATTTTCTATAATGGAGGGTTTTGAGATTCTTGAACACGATTTGACCATTTTTAGAAAGTTTCACTCTGTAAGTGTGTATAAAAAAAAATTGTAGACGCTGTATCTCACGAACCAATGGACGAAATTTAATCAAATTTATTATTTAACCAAACTTGATTAAAATCATTCCCGATTACATTTGTGGATCATTCACTCAGCACATGGCTCTATATTTCTACTTCTTCGTAATTTTCAATATGACACAGTATAGGAAGAAATTTTACATAAATGATTTCAAATAAATGATAATTATTTTTTTATTTTTTATTATGAATTAAAAAATAAATATTTAAATAACTTACAACAAACCAGGAAATTTTTTTTGTATAAGTTGAAGAATCGCTCGCCCTTCCCCATGAGGGGTATATTTTCAATGCTGGTACTTTTCAAAAGAAACTCATCAATAACTTTCAAGTAAATGACTGAATTAAATTTGTGGAAAATTAAAGCAAAGTTATAAATTATTAAAAAAAAAAAAAAAAAAATACAAGAAGAAGAAGAAAGCATTTTTTCAGAAGTTGGTACAAAAATGATTCATTATTATTATTATTATTATTATTATTATTATTGAGAAACACTGTTCTAAAATGAAAATCGTTTGCATGCATTCAGGAAAATGATTTTAAAAAATTATTTGCACTACGCGAATTTGCACAATAAAAACTATAAAAGAATATTTTGTGGTGCCACATCATACTAGTTTTTGTCAAATATTAAAAAATCAATAAATTTGCTTTAAAATATCACAGATGTATAATATAATCGTTCGTTTAAAGATACTGGTGAATTCTTTTCAAGAATACCCATAATGGAAATTTACGCTATCTGGGTATACTTCTCCCTCAGGGGTGAAGGAAGCGATGCTTGTACATAAAAAAAAAAAAAAAAAAAAAAACGCGGAAGAAGTAAACTTTTTAGACTACTATCACTTTCATAAATTTTTACGACACAAAGAGACAGACAGACAATTTGAAAATATGTTCATCAGAAAAACCCAAAACGTGTAAAATCTATCGAAAACCGGATGTCGAAAATTTTCCCGAATCTAATGCTTTCTTCTTAACTACACTGAAGGAAGAAAAAATAAATAAAACATACACTATAAATACTTCTAATTGTTCTAATAACTTTCTCCCGTCCATATAGTATAAATATACAAATTAAGATCCATAATTTTTATTTTATTAAATCAATTAAAATAATAATAACAATAATAAAATACTAGAAAGTTAGCGACTATCATAATTTACTAAAACGGATCAACTGGGTATTTGTTATACATTTCTAGAAATCCTTTTGTTATAACAATGGCTTTAGAGTCAAATATTTAAAAATAATAGTATTTAAAAATAATACAAAAACAAATTAATAATTGAATTACTTACTCATATATTCTTTTTACGAGATTTTCAATCTCGCACCCGCAGACTACAACAACGAACAAGTACTTCGTATGAAATGGCGGACAGCGAGGGAATTTCAAATCAACAGAAAAAGAATCAAAGCGCCCTCTATACATACAAATTGGTTATGGCCTAATGATTTGTGGCTACAACATGAAAAACATGATGTTGGCTGTGTGGTTATAGCCTGCATAAGGCCAACTGTGTTTATGCCACTTCTGGGCCACCGACCATTTTACTTTAGGCTTCCATCACTGCTGGCAGCCACAAACGGCCCGCTACTGGAGTTATATGGGGCAACCGGCAACTGATGGCAAGTGCAGGATGCCAGCAGTAGGCCATAACGAGCCCACCAGTATAAGTTTTGCTGGGTTACATTATCTAAAATTATGATCAGTATTTCTTCCTTTATAGATCGACTTCTCCATTTACCTGCAACCCTTTTAACAATAACCCTTCTTTAATAGAAAACATTCGTGAAATGACGAAATAACAATATTACATAGCTTATTAATGTAATGGCAGTTATAATTTTGATGAAAAGAAAAACAAATAAAATTATTTTTATCATTGAAAATTTTATTTTAGTAAATAATTCACAGATATATGTGTAGAAAATGTTTGTGTGTAGAAAAAAATTGTAAACTAGTAAGTTGAAACGTTGAAAAATGAAATGTTCGTGATGTTGTCCGTGACTATTCGTGATGTTTTAACTGTTCATGAAATGTTGAAATAATTATATTACATAGCTTATTAATGTAATCGCAGTTATAATTCTGCTGAAAAGAAAAACAAATCAAATTATTACTATTATTATTATTATTGAAAATTTTATTTTAGTATATAATTCACAGATATAAATGTTTGTGTGTAGAAAGAAAAAATTATAAACTAGTAAATTGAAATGTTGAAAAATGAAATGTTCGTGATGTTGTCCGTGACTATTCGTGATGTTTTAACTGTTCATGAAATGTTGAAATAATTATATTACATAGCTTATTAATGTAATCGCAGTTATAATTCTGGTGAAAAGAAAAACAAATCAAATTATTACTATTATTATTATTATTGAAAATTTTATTTTAGTATATAATTCACAGATATAAATGTTTGTGTGTAGAAAAAAAATTATAAACTAGTAAATTGAAATGTTGAAAAATGAAATGTTCGTGATGTTGTCCGTGACTATTCGTGATGTTTTAACTGTTCATGAAATGTTGAAATAATTATATTACATAGCTTATTAATGTAATCGCAGTTATAATTCTGGTGAAAAGAAAAACAAATCAAATTATTATTATTATTATTATTGAAAATTTTATTTTAGTATATAATTCACAGATATAAATGTTTGTGTGTAGAAAAAAAATTATAAACTAGTAAATTGAAATGTTGAAAAATGAAATGTTCGTGATGTTGTCCGTGACTATTCGTGATGTTTTAACTGTTCATGAAATGTTGAAATAATTATATTACATAGCTTATTAATGTAATCGCAGTTATAATTCTGGTGAAAAGAAAAACAAATCAAATTATTATTATTATTATTATTATTGAAAATTTTATTTTAGTATATAATTCACAGATATAAATGTTTGTGTGTAGAAAAAAAAATTATAAACTAGTAAATTGAAATGTTGAAAAATGAAATGTTCGTGATGTTGTCCGTGACTATTCGTGATGTTTTAACTGTTCGTAAAATGTTGAAATAATTATATTACATAGCTTATTAATGTAATCGCAGTTATAATTCTGGTGAAAAGAAAAACAAATCAAACTACTATTATTATTATTATTGAAAATTTTATTTTAGTAAATAATTCACAGATATAAATGTTTGTGTATAGAAAAAAAAATTATAAACTAGTAAGTTGAAATGTTGAAAAATGAAATGTTCGTGATGTGGTCCGTGACTATTCGTGATGTTAACTGTTCGTGAAATGTTGGAATAACTATATTACATAGCTCATTAATGTAATCGCAGTTATAATTTTGGTAAAAAGAAAAACAAATCAAATTATTATTATTGAAAATTTTATTTTAGTAAATAATTCACAGATATAAATGTTTGTGTGTAGAACAAAAATTATAAACTATAAATTGAAATGTTGAAAAATGGAATATTCGTGATGTTGTCCGTGACTATTCGTGATATTTTAACTGTTCGTGAAATGTTGTTACATAGCTTATTAATGTAATCACAGTTACAATTTTGATGGAAAAAAAAATCAAATTATTATTATTATTATTGAAAATTTTATTTTAGTAAATAATTCACAGATATAAATGTTTGTGTGTACAATATATATATACACACACATATATATATATATATATGGGTCATTCTCTGAAAAGTGGGCTTTTGTTAAAAATAAAGTTAGCTCAAATAAAATTGCTTCAGTTTTTTTTTAATTTTGTGCATATACACGTTAATAAAAATAATAAAAATACATACACAGTTAATAAAAAATAATATTAACCAAGCTGTATCTGATAATTTTTGAAATAGTAATTATTTGTATTAATTAGAAAAATAAGGGAATGTTCGTGAGGGAATGACAAATTTCTTCTAGAAACTACTTTATAAAAATATTATTAGGTTTAGCTATATTTTCAAACACTAAATATTTATTAAAACATATTTTATTAATATAATAGCATAAAAAAGCAAATTTGATTTCTTTTAGTTAACTTTATAATGAGTGAGGGAATGACATATAATAAAAGTACTGTATTTCAATCTAACATTTGAGAGCCATATGCTATTCATTGTAAAATGTTTCCAACAGAACACAAAATGTTTTCTTTACTTTGTTTCCATATAAATTAAGTAATTAAGTTTGCCTTATATAAAGTACGTGCTGCTATTAATGGAGTAAGTAGGGGTATAATTACAGTTTGATGAGGGAACGATATCTATTACCAGGGACAACAATAATAAGCGTTCTTCATTACATAATATATAAATGTAGTATAATGGATAAATATATATTAAAGTATGTTTAATAAATTTTCACTTCATATAATCTAAATATAGATGCTTTAATACCATAGAAACCATTTTATTTACTTACATGTGGGAATGGGGACACAGTGAGGGAATGATATTTTGCATTTCAAAAAATATTTTAAAATTATATTTGAATTCCAATAACCAAATAATAACAGTTTATATGCAAAACCAATTAATATTAGTAGCTGTGAAGGTGGGGGTTTAAGCGCACCCAAATTGCGCTGGCGCTGGCGCAGGTGGGGTTCAAGTGCACCCAGATTGCGCTGGCGCAGGTGGGGTTCAAGTGCACCCAAAACGCGCTGGTACTGGTTCTAGCGCACCTGGGGTTCTAGCGCATCCAATACGCGTCGGTGATATTCTCCCCGCCGTGGTGGAGTTCTAATGCACCCAATGCGTTGGTTGTGGGTGATGGATGAGGATGACAAAGATGGTAAATGGGACAGGTGAAATGAGTAACTGGATTGGTGAAAATTCGATTTGTTAAATTTATTGTGTAAGAGGATGGATTTAGATTATTTTCCGATTTGTGAGGTGTGCAATATGTCATCTCACTGACGAGGTGATAAGAGTTTTATTGAAACGGACTCTGAAATATTTTGGAAATAATTTATTTTGGCTCACTTATTTCCAATTTAGAAACAGAATATATTGAACTTAGAAAATATTTTTAGAATGATTTTGATGTTGCCATCTGTTGGTGATTGTTACCAGTAAAAAGTTAAAATGAACTGTACTTATCGAAAAGTGATTAAATTTACTTTTATTTGGAAAACTTAAAAATAATAAAAATAAAAATTTCTTTTACTGTGATCATTAATTTTTAATGTGAAGTTGAAATAAAACTTAATAAATAAATGAATAAATAAATTCTTTTATACAATAAAAACTCAATTTTATTTAATCATTTTATACAAGTTTCTACAATTTCATATGCATTTTTGAATTAAAAAAGGAAACATAATTTTTTACATAAATTGAGATACATTATAAGAGTAAGTTACATAATTTCATTAAATTAACAGTCAAACAATGTTATTTAACAATATTATTTACTGAAACCAATATAAAGCATAAGATAAAACTAAATTTTGTAATGTCCATATGCAAGAGATTCCACTCCATCATCCAATATATATCTTTTGTCATCAAAACTGCTTAGTGCAATTTTGTTTGTTTTTACGCTATATAGCTCATGCTTAAAACTTTGTATTCTAGATTGAAATCCTCTCGATCTAACAAATTCGAATAAACTTTTTTTATAATGTTCATGTTTCACATGTTTTTTGATAAATGTTTTTGTTACACCTTTTGCCGTTTTCTTTTCACAGTCCTTGGTTAATATGGAATACATTTTTGAGCGCAAGCCGACAAATTCTAGAATGCACTCTGAATTTGTTTCATCTTTGAAACATCCAATCTTTTCTTACAATATAAATTCATTCCTTACATTACCTTTGAATAAACTTTACCCGCTACAACACTTAGTATTTTGTAGAATAATCTTATTGATTATTTGATACACAATATGGGAATATAATAACTTTTAATAATAGACATTTTCAGTAGATTTTTACAACTTCAGAAAATCAAAAGTTTTTAGGTATAAATTGGAACTTTTTCGAATAATCCTTCACATATTAGACTAATGATCACTCAGTTCAATGTATTTTTTATCTAAAGTTTAACCATTTTTTCTGTAACTCCCTTCCATTTCTTTAGTGTAAACCCGTGAAATTTTTCTAATAAATTCAGAAATAGGGTCGTAAAAATAAGAATTTGGCATGATTTTTAATAAATTTTAGGATATATCTACAAAAATTTTAGAGTATTTGGCGATAATTCAGATTTGGTGAGAAACACCTAGTATTAATTTCGAGTGGAGTAAAATTTTGTCACATGCTAACTTATCTTTGCGGAGTGAAGACATCTGTTTTTTAACCTGAATTCAGTACTACATAATAATTATTTTTTCAAGATGGATGTCAGAACAGATATCATTTTGTTAAACGCATTTACTCATATATTCAATAGATCACACATTCGCAATTCAGAACTAGAAATTATTAACCAGCTTAAATTTCGAATGAATGAATTTATCAATTCAGAAATTAGCAATCAACTTTATGAAAATGTTGATATGTTATCCGAGGAAAATTTTTACACCTGTTTAGATATTGTCTTAAAAGAAATGATAAAAAATGAAATTAATTGGGACAAAGTTGTAATTTACTGAGTATTTTCAAGTGAGCTTATGGCAAAGCGCTTTAAGAGATCTGGAGACGTTATCATACTTTGGATAAAATTTTTTAATATCTTCCAGAAGTATTTAGGTAACTGGATTATTGATAATCAGGAATGTATAAAAGTTAAAGAAGTAAAGAAATCATTTTTTCAAAGAATGTGGAGTTTTATCAGTTGATCATAATATGAAAATTGTAAAAATATTATCTGCTATGTTGAATTATGTTCAGTTCAATCTGTATAAGAACAATGTTCAAGAAAAATGTATGTAATGTGAAATTGAAAGAAAATAAAAGAACTTTAAATGGGAATTTTGTTTAAGAAAAAATTATTTGAAGTAAAATTCATCTTTAAAAATTAAATTAATTAAAATAAAAATAAGTTGATCAATGTAAAAAACTGAAAAATTCACTGTTTGAAAAGAAGTCTTGATAAGTTTAAGAAAATATCGTAACATATTGTATTAAATTTTACATAAGAGAGTGAAGCTATCATTTTTCAGAAGTTACTTTACTGCAAAAAATAGCTGATGTCAAAAATTTCTCTACCTAAACAGTTATACTTTAGATATAACTTTTTGGAATCTTCTTATCACTGTCATCGAACATATGTGTATACTTAAAAGTTTTTACAAAGTGATATTTAATTATAAATTTTCTTTAAATTTTCTTACACTCGTTAAAATATTGTAAGTATTTTTATTTAAAGTTTTATGTTATACTAGAAATCTTCCAACATTCTTAGAATAATATAAGTTTTCGAACAGAGTGATAATTAGAAATTACCATTTTTTTTTTTTTTAGTTTTTAACGCAATCTGGAATCGAACCTGGCACATCTCTAATGTCAGCGTTTGATTTTTTGTAATTCATTCCCAACAATAGTTATTTTAAGGTATATTTGCTAAGAATTATTTAACAATCTGTGTCAAATAAAGACTTCCCAACTTCATTTATTACTACTTTTCAACCCTTTACCATAGTGAAATGGTCCATGTCAATGCTACATTCACTCAGTTTTTCTTTTCCAGATACCAAGTTTGTAAATGATGATTGCTAACTTTGAAAAAATTCAGAGCTGAAAAAATATTAATATATGTTTTATTAAATACATTCATGTTCACAGATGCATACTTAAGTTTTCTAAAGTGTATTTAAACATACTAAAAAAATATTTTAACCAAGTATTATCGATTACAAACATATGTATATAAACTGAAAATGTTTTTGTACAAAGTATTTTAGAAATTTAGATAACTTGTTCTTGAATAAAAATATAAGAAACTTATTTTCACAATAATAAGATTATAAATGTAAGATAAAATCACAAAATTACCAGCTTAAGAGGTTGTAGGTATTCGAAAAAATCACAAAGTCAACAATTTTGGTGTTAACAACACATCTTATTTTACAAAGTGCTAAGTTTTTTAGACATTTAGTTTGAAGTTTTTCAGACATATGCTTATAAACTGAAATTTTTTTTTAATGAAAAATTTTTTACACAAAGTATTTTAGAAAAAATATCATCTCAGAAATTAATTAACTTATTTTTAGAATAAAAATATATGAAACTTATTTTTTCTAATGATAAGAATGAAAATGTGAGATAAAAACTCATTCTTACCAATTTAAGAGACTGCAAGTATTAAAAAAATTATGAAGTATGCGATTTTAAAGTTTCACTGCATTCATCACATCTAGTTTGCATTGAAGATTTTTTATGCATATTTCTTTTATGTTTTAAAAACTGTCGTCTGTTTGAAAAAGTATCAGTACATTCGTCACAACAGTATGTATGTAAAGTCTTTTTATGACTTTTTCGCTTATGGTTTGAAAAAGCATGTTTTGTTGTAAAGGTTATAGAACATTCCTCACATAGATACTTAGGTTTACGATAATGCACCCTCTTGTGTTTTTCCAATTCATACTTGTGTTTAAAAGCATCTTTACAAATAATACATAGATGTTCAGGTAAGACTTTTTGATGAAATAATCTCTTATGTTTAAATAAATCACACTTGCGATTGAAATTTTCATTACAATATTCACATTTGTATCTTATGGAAATTTTTCTATGGGTTTCTATATGTCTTTTTAAACGATGTAAAGTAACAAATCCTTTCTCACACACGTAACAAATATTAGGTTTAATATCATTGTGAACCTTGACATGTCTAGTAAGATAGGATTTTTTTAAAAATGGCTTCTTACAAGTTGGACAAATAAAAAGTTTAGATAACTTCTCATCCTCAAAACTTGATGAAGGGGTTTGTTGAACGGAAACGTGTGTCTCCACAGATGGTAAAGTATTATTCATTTTGTACTTCAGTTTAGCGAAGTATAAAAAATCACTCTAAAAGTAAGACTTTAAAAACTACTAAGTATGAGAACTTAGACAACTCTACAGCGAGAAAAGATTGTAACTAATTCAAATTTTTTCTTCGTTCATCAGTTTTACTTAAGAATTTACGCCAAATTCTCTTATTTCATGCCAAATTTTTATAACTATCGCCAATATTAGTGGAAATTTAGCCAAATATTATCCCATACCTTGCTATAATACTCGAATCTTGTGGAAAATTCTAGTTTATCAACATGTCTAAACAGATAATTTGTACACTTTCACTCTGTATTTTTATGGATGTAGCATCTACGTTAAACATTTTAGGGAAAAAATATTCTATGTTTTTTAACAGTTCATTATAGATTTGTCGAAACTTGTGGTTTAGTATTTTCAAAGAAGGTAGGTTGTTAATACTTAAAGTTTCAAGTTCATGATTTCATCATACATCTGCAGCTTCTAAATTTGATAAGTGTTAGATTTTTATCTTACATTTTCAATCTAAAAAGAAAAAGTTAATTTTCTGAGATAGAATTTGTATTAAAATAATTTGTGTAAAAATTTTTCATTTACAAAAGGTTCGTTTATAAGCATATGTGTGAAAAACTTCAAACCAAATGACTTTTAAAAACTTAGTACTTTGTAAACTAAGATGCGTTATTAACACACGTGAAACATTAAAATCGCATACTTCATAATTTTTTTAATACTTGCAGTCTCTTAAATTGGTAAGAATGAGTTTTTATCTCACATTTTCATTCTTATCATTAGAAAAAATAAGTTTCATATATTTTTATTCTAAAAATAAGTTAATTAATTTCTGAGATGATATTTTTTCTAAAATACTTTGTGTAAAAAATTTTTCATTAAAAAAAAATTTCAGTTTATAAGCATATGTCTGAAAAACTTCAAACTAAATGTCTAAAAAACTTAGCACTTTGTAAAATAAGATGTGTTGTTAACACCAAAATTGTTGACTTTGTGATTTTTTCGAATACCTACAACCTCTTAAGCTGGTAATTTTGTGATTTTATCTTACATTTATAATCTTATTATTGTGAAAATAAGTTTCTTATATTTTTATTCAAGAACAAGTTATCTAAATTTCTAAAATACTTTGTACAAAAACATTTTCAGTTTATATACATATGTTTGTAATCGATAATACTTGGTTAAAATATTTTTTTAGTATGTTTAAATACACTTTAGAAAACTTAAGTATGCATCTGTGAACATGAATGTATTTAATAAAACATATATTAATATTTTTTCAGCTCTGAATTTTTTCAAAGTTAGCGTTCATCATTTACAAACTTGGTATCTGGAAAAGAAAAACTGAGTGAATGTAGCATTGACATGGACCATTTCACTATGGTAAAGGGTTGAAAAGTAGTAATAAATGAAGTTGGGAAGTCTTTATTTGACACAGATTGTTAAATAATTCTTAGCAAATATACCTTAAAATAACTATTGTTGGGAATGAATTACAAAAAATCAAACGCTGACATTAGAGATGTGCCAGGTTCGATTCCAGATTGCGTTAAAAACTAAAAAAAAAAAAAATGGTAATTTCTAATTATCACTCTGTTTGAAAACTTATATTATTCTAAGAATGTTGGAAGATTTCTAGTATAACATAAAACTTTAAATAAAAATACTTACAATATTTTAACGAGTGTAAGAAAATTTAAAGAAAATTTATAATTAAATATCACTTTGTAAAAACTTTTAAGTATACACATATGTTCGATGACAGTGATAAGAAGATTCCAAAAAGTTATATCTAAAGTATAACTGTTTAGGTAGAGAAATTTTTGACATCAGCTATTTTTTGCAGTAAAGTAACTTCTGAAAAATGATAGCTTCACTCTCTTATGTAAAATTTAATACAATATGTTACGATATTTTCTTAAACTTATCAAGACTTCTTTTCAAACAGTGAATTTTTCAGTTTTTTACATTGATCAACTTATTTTTATTTTAATTAATTTAATTTTTAAAGATGAATTTTACTTCAAATAATTTTTTCTTAAACAAAATTCCCATTTAAAGTTCTTTTATTTTCTTTCAATTTCACATTACATACATTTTTCTTGAACATTGTTCTTATACAGATTGAACTGAACATAATTCAACATAGCAGATAATATTTTTACAATTTTCATATTATGATCAAGTGATAAAACTCCACATTCTTTGAAAAAATGATTTCTTTACTTCTTTAACTTTTATACATTCCTGATTATCAATAATCCAGTTACCTAAATACTTCTGGAAGATATTAAAAAATTTTATCCAAAGTATGATAACGTCTCCAGATCTCTTAAAGCGCTTTGCCATAAGCTCACTTGAAAATACTCAGTAAATTACAACTTTGTCCCAATTAATTTCATTTTTTATCATTTCTTTTAAGACAATATCTAAACAGGTGTAAAAATTTTCCTCGGATAACATATCAACATTTTCATAAAGTTGATTGCTAATTTCTGAATTGATAAATTCATTCATTCGAAATTTAAGCTGGTTAATAATTTCTAGTTCTGAATTGCGAATGTGTGATCTATTGAATATATGAGTAAATGCGTTTAACAAAATGATATCTGTTCTGACATCCATCTTGAAAAAATAATTATTATGTAGTACTGAATTCAGGTTAAAAAACAGATGTCTTCACTCCGCAAAGATAAGTTAGCATGTGACAAAATTTTACTCCACTCGAAATTAATACTAGGTGTTTCTCACCAAATCTGAATTATCGCCAAATACTCTAAAATTTTTGTAGATATATCCTAAAATTTATTAAAAATCATGCCAAATTCTTATTTTTACGACCCTATTTCTGAATTTATTAGAAAAATTTCACGGGTTTACACTAAAGAAATGGAAGGGAGTTACAGAAAAAATGGTTAAACTTTAGATAAAAAATACATTGAACTGAGTGATCATTAGTCTAATATGTGAAGGATTATTCGAAAAAGTTCCAATTTATACCTAAAAACTTTTGATTTTCTGAAGTTGTAAAAATCTACTGAAAATGTCTATTATTAAAAGTTATTATATTCCCATATTGTGTATCAAATAATCAATAAGATTATTCTACAAAATACTAAGTGTTGTAGCGGGTAAAGTTTATTCAAAGGTAATGTAAGGAATGAATTTATATTGTAAGAAAAGATTGGATGTTTCAAAGATGAAACAAATTCAGAGTGCATTCTAGAATTTGTCGGCTTGCGCTCAAAAATGTATTCCATATTAACCAAGGACTGTGAAAAGAAAACGGCAAAAGGTGTAACAAAAACATTTATCAAAAAACATGTGAAACATGAACATTATAAAAAAAGTTTATTCGAATTTGTTAGATCGAGAGGATTTCAATCTAGAATACAAAGTTTTAAGCATGAGCTATATAGCGTAAAAACAAACAAAATTGCACTAAGCAGTTTTGATGACAAAAGATATATATTGGATGATGGAGTGGAATCTCTTGCATATGGACATTACAAAATTTAGTTTTATCTTATGCTTTATATTGGTTTCAGTAAATAATATTGTTAAATAACATTGTTTGACTGTTAATTTAATGAAATTATGTAACTTACTCTTATAATGTATCTCAATTTATGTAAAAAATTATGTTTCCTTTTTTAATTCAAAAATGCATATGAAATTGTAGAAACTTGTATAAAATGATTAAATAAAATTGAGTTTTTATTGTATAAAAGAATTTATTTATTCATTTATTTATTAAGTTTTATTTCAACTTCACATTAAAAATTAATGATCACAGTAAAAGAAATTTTTATTTTTATTATTTTTAAGTTTTCCAAATAAAAGTAAATTTAATCACTTTTCGATAAGTACAGTTCATTTTAACTTTTTACTGGTAACAATCACCAACAGATGGCAACATCAAAATCATTCTAAAAATATTTTCTAAGTTCAATATATTCTGTTTCTAAATTGGAAATAAGTGAACCAAAATAAATTATTTCCAAAATATTTCAGAGTCCGTTTCAATAAAACTCTTATCACCTCGTCAGTGAGATGACATATTGCACACCTCACAAATCGGAAAATAATCTAAATCCATCCTCTTACACAATAAATTTAACAAATCGAATTTTCACCAATCCAGTTACTCATTTCACCTGTCCCATTTACCATCTTTGTCATCCTCATCCATCACCCACAACCAACGCATTGGGTGCATTAGAACTCCACCACGGCGGGGAGAATATCACCGACGCGTATTGGATGCGCTAGAACCCCAGGTGCGCTAGAACCAGTACCAGCGCGTTTTGGGTGCACTTGAACCCCACCTGCGCCAGCGCAATCTGGGTGCACTTGAACCCCACCTGCGCCAGCGCCAGCGCAATTTGGGTGCGCTTAAACCCCCACCTTCACAGCTACTAATATTGATAGTTTGGACTGCTTTTTGTTTTTGTGCTTTTAAAAATTTGCTCTCAAGACTACTGGGACATGAAATGACCACTTTTCAGAGAATTACTCATATAAACTACTAAGTTGGGGGTCATCACAAAACATTCCTTTATATCATTCTATATAACAGCACTGCTTGCCATTTAACAGAGACTGCGACAACTTGGTTGGTAGAGTGCCAAGCCCGAAATTGGAAGATTTCGGGTTCGATACTCGAACCAGCCGAAGACAATCGTGTACATTGATGACTGGTGTACGTAAAATCTGTCGTGATTGCAATGTTCTGAAATCAATAATTCTGGAAATGAAGCGGGAAAACCATGCTCTCCGTAGAGGATAAAAATTGTGATGGCACATTCTCGGAACACCCTTAGAGGTGAATCCCTAGGTTGGTTGGTTAGTTGGGTTTTTATGTCGCACTAGGCTGCGCAATGGGCAATTGGCAACGGTCTGGGACTCACCCCTAGAGATGGTCCGGAGACATGCCATCACAATTTTGGACCTCCGCTGAAGTGATGGCTCTCCAGCTTCTGTAACCCCCAGAGATATAATTTTTGATGGGAACATGGAGGACATTGCGGCCACGACAGATTTTACGTGCACCAGCCACCATTAGTGTACACGACGGTCTTTAGCCGACTCGAGTTAACCCGCAACCTCCAATTACGAGCCCGGCACTCTACCGACAGAGCTACCGCGGCCTGTGAAACTCTAAGTATGAATTACTCACTGCGTGGCTATTTTGTAACGTTACACCCACTTACCTCATCTATCTTACCGGTTAACACGAACAAATATTTAATTATAGATTTCCTCGATAAAGATTTTATAAATGAAGTTTGACACAATTTCAATGAATAATTGCTGATAGGAGCCATATGGGGAAGAAAAATTACTCTCATTCCACTGATTAATCCTTATGAAGAATTCGGGTTCAATCAAGTAATGTGTAAACTTAACAAATGCATGCTATGAGAACATAAATGGATTACTACCAAATAGCGAATAATATATACTATTGGAAACGTAGGAATAATTAAAATAAAGAAATTTTATATCTTATTGAAAAAAAAAAAAAAAAAATGACTACATAATGACAGATTGTCGCAAACAGAAACCAATAAATTACTTTAAGTATGTGTACAGAATACATCTAAATTAATCATTTGATGGAGAATATGTAATTTCAAATAAACCCATTGAATTTGGAATAATTTTATAATTTGCATTAAGTAGATTTTATTTTATTTTATTTATTTTATTTATTTATTTATTTACCTATTTATTACTTTCTCTTACC
Organism: Salticus scenicus; assembly: GCA_963930645.1. Lineage (NCBI taxonomy): Eukaryota > Metazoa > Arthropoda > Arachnida > Araneae > Salticidae > Salticus > Salticus scenicus. Next base: position 14,977,919 of record OZ005660.1, read on the forward strand.
CATAAGGTAGAGAAAGTATTGTTTTTGGGTCAAATTTTCAAACGCGAGATTTTGTTATATTTACACGTTTTGAGGTCCCCTGAATACGAAAAACATGTTTTTAGCAAATGGTCTGTGCGTATGTCTGTGTGTCTGTGTGTCTGTGTGTGTGTCTGTCTGTTATCAGCATATCTCAAGAATAAATAATAGCAGAAAGTTCAAACTTAGTATTCTAAATGTGTATCATATATAGATGCTACAGTAAGCTTTTCGTTAAGATCAAGCAAATGGTTCGTGTACAGGGACAATCAAGAGAATTCTAATACATTACGTCTATGGGGGAAATTGCAGGTAAGTAGAGTTTAACGTCTATAGACTGCACTAAACCAAATGAAACGAATATATATATTTTGTAATAGAGATAGTCAACTGGGAAATTTTTTTTGTGTATGTAGGAGCCTCGCATCCCCCTCTGGGGGGGAAATCCCCCCTCGAGGGTAGTAAATTTTCATGATGGGTATCTTTCAAAAGAGCTCAACAATACCTTTAAAACGAATGGTTGAGCCATCGATCTGCGATAATTTTCAATAAAGTTATCGATTTTTTTTCACTTTTAACGAAAAAAAAAAAAAAAAAAAAAAAAGAAAAAAAAATCGTAATTTTTTTTTTCAATATTGAGAATAAAATGGACTTTTTTTATATATTTAGTGTTATACCACTTCTCTAATATGGAAATCGTCTGCATTATAATAAAAGATAAATTTTTTAAATAATGATTTTAATAAATTATTTAAAAAAAAAAAGATTTTTTTTTTTAATATCCGAATTAAATTCTATATAAATCTAGGTGCATTAATGAAACAGGGGGTTGAGGGGGGCGGTAGCCCCCCTCGCACAGAAAAAATTATCATATAAAACTCTTCCGAAGCCTAATTTGAATTGTTTAAGATTGGTTTACATAACAGTACTCGTTATCTTACCTTTTAATCTCCAACCTGTATTTATAATATTAAATTTAAAGATAAGAGAAAGTCGTGTGAGTGACACACCAGATTATTTACTTATTATTATTAGTCGGCATTTGCCCCGCCTAGCTGTCTATAGTTCAAAATTAAGTTATTTTCAAATTCAGTGCTTGCATATTTGCCAAATCAATTATAGTGATCAAAGGGCGTAATAAATAATCAGTAATAATGATAAGTGCCTGGATGACACGGCTCACTCAGTCTTATTGTAAAAATCATTCGTAGTGCAGATACTGTGATTTGTTTTCAGATAATAATATTTATTATTTGATTGCCTATGGCGGAGCGCTGGTTACCACTGAAAGCTAATTTTCCTAAAGATAAGGAAAATTCAAATCGAATAATCATATCAAATCTTTAATTATAATTTCTTATCAAAACCATTCAAGCAACTTCCTAGAAGACAGGATTTCTGCAATATATTGTCAAACACTCTATTATGGTTTTCTCTCTTTTGTTTGTTTAACAACTCATCTTTCTTTACTTTTTTTAATAAAATCACACGATCAACTGTGGAAGAAAATCATATTAATTGAATTTTTTTTTTTTTTTTTTCCGACTGAGTGAAAATAATGCCTGGACCGGGAGTCGAACCCCGGTTTTCTGCCCAAAGGTTGTCTGAGTGAGTAATGTCGACCGGCTGTCGGCCTGGATAGCTCAATTGGTAGAATCAATGATCCGGGGTTCGACTCCCGGTCCAGGCATTATTTTCACTCAGTCGGAAAAATAAAAAAAAAAATCTATTTCTTTACTTTATCTACAAAACTGTTAATCACTCTATGTTCGGAAAGTCGAGTGGAGTCACTCCAGATTTTTTTCAGTAAAATTTGCATAGATTATGTGAGTTTTATTTAATAAAATGTTATTAGTTCATTGAAAATGTGTTTAAATGAAATTTTTTGGAACAGTTTTTTGCTTTCCCTTACTCATATATATGGCAGAGAAAATGTTGTTTTTGGATCAAATTTTCAAAACTGAATTCTTGTAATATTTACACGTTTTGAGGTCAAATGAATCCGAAAATCATGTTTTTAATGGTAGGTCTGTGTGTGTCTGTTATTAGAATATCTCACGAACAAATAGTAGCAGGCAGTCCAAACTCTGTATTCTAAATGTGTATCATATAGTGATTCCACACTTAACTTTTTGTTGAGATCAAGTAAATGGTTCGTGTACAGGGACATCCAAGAGAATTCAAATACATTACGTCTATGGGGGAAATTTTTGGTAAGTCTGCCCTATACAAAACGGAATAAACATATTTTTTATACGCATAAATACATGCTTCGTGCAGATTGTGGAATGGAAATCATTCATCCTTAGTTCACAGTTCTACTTAAAGTATTTGGATATATTGGGACTATATTTGGTAATTGCTGAAAAGTTATTTCATTTTGTGTTAGGTGTTTTTCCTACAAAACTAAATTTAAGAACACAATACGATGTGTATATAGAGACAATATACAGGGCTACCTAAAATTCAGCTGAAAATTATTTTCTATTGAACTAAATTTATAAAAATGCTTTGCTATATTTCACTATGTTCACGAACACTGCCTATCAATTTTCCTGTAGAAACCGACTAATACAATAACGAACAGATATCTGAAAGGGGCTTTATATAACGACATTGAAAAAAAAATTATTACAGCTTTGTTTGAGATGCAGATTTGTCTTTTTTCGAGTTTCAATATCCCATTTCTAGTTTTTTTTTTTTTTTTTCACCAAAAGTTGAAATATGAAGTTTTAATTATAAAGTTCCGTCGTTCTATCTTTAGATTTAGAAGATTCATCAGTCCTTGTCAGAAGGTACACGCCCACCCCTACACACACATAAACATATATACACAATGAATAATTTCCAAAAACCACTTTTTTGGACCTTAAAACATGTAAATCAGTGAAAAATCGATATGGAAACCGAATACCTTACTTCGATTACATACGGTAAATGGGTTATGGAAGAAAAATTGTTATATATGTACTTAATTATTATAGATTTTTCAAAGATCCGTATGCGTATCCGTATCCGCAGATCTTGAAATAAAAGATCTGTATCTGTATCCGCGGATATAGAAAAACTGATATTCGTATTCATATCCGCATACGCGGATCACAGTTTTTGACGATCCGGCACATCCCTAATATATAGATATATAGGTAAACCAAGTGATTGCAATAGGTCGATGTCTAAAAAAAACAACCTAAAAAACCACGTCGATAAATGACGGTCCTTATATAGCGTTACATCTATTCTTTAAAATTATCTTTTAGAGATTTGTTACGAATAGTAAATTTTAAATCACAAATGTAATTCAATTTCTCTCAATGCATTGTTGCAATTGTGACGTCATTTTTTTCTGCTAAATTACCCTTCTGCCATTAATTTATTCATTTCTCCAATCCAAGGGTTGCAATTTATTTTCTTTATTTCAACACATTTTTCAAAAAAAATGATCTTTTCGTCTCGTAAATATGATAGATCCATTGACGCAGGGTTTGTCATGCCTTTCCTTATAGCGGTCGGAAAAGCTACCTTGCAGTGACAGGTTGGGATGGATTTAAGTATTTGGTCGCAAATGCTACGATTTGAACCCCGGTCGGAAATGCGACGTAATCAAATTTTGTGCGAAGAAAATGTTTTATATCAGTTCTTTCCTTTTATTTGTGAGCTCCTATATGTGTGTATATGTATATGTAATTTTTTTTAATGTATATATATATATATATACGTATATATTTCGGTAAGGGTTAAAATCGTAACTAAGGGCGTTTATAAATCTCCAGAAATTTAATATTCTATTATTTATATTAATTTACACATGCCGTTATATTTTACAGATGATTCTTTTTTCGAATGATATCATTTCAGGAGATTCGAATACATAAGCCCCCTCCCTTTCTTTGGGAACGGCCTTCCTGAGAGTGTGTGTATGTATATATATATATATATATATACGTATATATTTCGGTAAGGGTTAAAATCGTAACTAAGGGCGTTTATAAATGTCCAGAAATTTAATATTCTATTATTTATATTAATTTATACATGTTGTTATATTTTACAGATAATTCTTTTTTCAAATGATATCATTTAAGGAGATTCGAATACATAAGCCCCATCCCTTTCTTTGGGAACGGCCTTCCTGAGAGTGTGTGTATGTATATATTTGTTTGTATATGTGTTGAATCTAAACCCAAGCTTAGACAAATCTGAAATAAAGTTTATATATGACTGTGGAAATTAGTTTTGGATAAAAAAAAAATTAATAAAAGTTATCAATTATGTAAAAATTATTTTCATTAAAAAAAGAAAAAAAAATCTGCCAAGTATGTAATTATTTTTGTTATTTCTGAATTTTTTTTTTTTTTTAATAACTTCTACCCAAGAGCCATAATTCAGCTTTTCTGTATCCTACTCTACCGTAATTACTTCATTTATTATTCTGAGTTGATGATTTAGATGTCACTTTTGAGCAATAACACTTTATTTCTCAAAAATGGCTTTGACGCACGCAGACGATTTTTTTAAGGGAGCGGCACCTTGTTGTTTGCAATTGGTGGGAATGGTGTCAGTCACAAGCTATTATTTTGACCCGTTTGCCCTGAGGATATCGGGGCCAAAAGGTGAAAATAGAGATTTATCCCACTTAAAAAGCGATGTAACACTTGCTAATGAGCATTTACAATAAGTACTTTAGTGGGGTGACTAAATGACACTTGGGTGAAAATTGTTCTTGAAGCAAAAACACAATTAAGTACAAAAGAAAAATTACATGTCATACATTATTTATTGGGCAATTTTAGTTTATTATAAAAAAATCACCACAGAACCGGCATTTAAAACTAATAAACACAAAACTTTGAATAAACACTATAAATGCAAAAACTCGCAACAATTGTTTCTGGTCATCAGACGGACAAAATATGCACAAGTTCTGCAAACAAAGCGGCAGTTTTGATGCGTTGCTGCTTTGTTTGCAGCACTCGTGCCTACATTGTTCGCTTGACTGAGGACTGTGTCTTCTTTCGACCCGATATGTCCGTTGGTGCTTTCTTATTACACTCGTACCTACATGTTTTTGTCCGACAAAGGGATGTACTTAATTCTTTTGACAGAAACAACTGTCTTTTTTTTTCAATTTATTGTGCTTAAAAAAAAAAAAAAAACTTTTATTTATGATTTATACAAATTATTTATTAACTATATATCGTTGTTTAAATTTTTTTTTTTTTTAATTAAATACATCAGTTAAAAAAGAAAAAAAAAAAAAAAACATGAAATTTAATGTTTATATCTATATGTGTAAAGGTTTCATTATTTCCTTCTTAATTTTTACTGCTCCAGTTATTTTTAAGTATCCCAATCTTTCAACGCCTTGAAACGTTTTAAAGTTATAAAATGAAGTTATTATAGGAAATTGGTTATTTATAATGAGAATAATATAGTTAATGTAGAATTGTTTCTTTATCCTAGAATGTATATATATATTGTACAGGGTTTCCTAAAAAGACTGAGACGTGGTTTAATTTTTTACTTGATCTGAGTAATGTAAATCGCAAAAGTGTTTAAAATAAGATATAGGAAATAACACCGCTTAATAAAGATTTCTTACCATTAATTTTCGAAAAGTTATGCTTTTTAAATTTGTATATGACCTCTATAAACAAATTTAGCAACTGGAAAGTATTTATTTTTAATGCAACATTATTACAAAAAACTGGATAACTGTAACTTCAAAATTGAGTGAGTTGTACTTCACTGAAATTTGAAAGCTGAATATGGGAACCATATACCAAAACAGCTATTCTTCCACATAAAGGCATGCAGTAACTGCGTTTCATTCTCTAGCATCGGTTGTTAGATTCATTTCATAAAATTTCTTTGGTATAGCTATAGCATAGGCTTTAAAATGTTTATTGTCGTTTTGACGATGAATGAAAATGGCTATCGCAAATGCGTAAGTAAAGATTTTGACGAGTAACGTTTGAGCTACTTTAACGCAAAATTTCAAATTTAGCCAAAGAGTTCTATATTGAAGCTGTTCCATTTCTTTAGTACAATTTTTCTCAATTTTATTTTAATTATAAAAAAAAAAAAAAAAAAAAAAAAGTTTCCACGTGTGTTCATTTTTTCCCCCGACATTATATATACAGAGTGTTTCAGTGAACCGTTTCAGAACTTTTAAGAGGGGTAGGGTACATCCTGACAACTCGGAATCATATAGCAATGTGGGGTCGGAAATGCTTTCCTGAAGCGGTGTTGTACACAGAAGCCCCATAAAGAAAAGAGACCGTGAGTGAGAAATCGTTTTAATAATACATGAAAAGAAGCAAAAGGTACATGGATTAAAGTAAGTGTTCGAAGTTTCTTCCACGGGCTACAATGCACGCCTCACATCTCCGACGCATGGACATCCGGAGGACAATGACGAAAGCTCGGGATTTTCGCACAACGCCATCTACCGCGTCAGGAAAGCATTTCTGACTGCCCATTGGTATATGATTTTGGTTCGTCCGGATGTACCCTACCCCTGTTAGAAGTTCTGAAACGGTTCACTGAAACACCCTGTATAGCAACACTTTCGAATTTAAACATTTTGTCACATATCTAGAAAAGTTCTTTCGGAATCATCTTGAAACTTTGGTAGAGTAAAGAACACGTTATACATCATATATTTCAGCAAAAGTTGTGTCCTGAAAAGGAAAAAGGGACCAATAAAAAATTAAAGAAAAATCAAAATATTTTGAATCCCCCTGTTAAAAGTAATGCCTCAAATGCATTTTGGCTGTAAAATTTGATTAAGAAGAATTTTCTCATTATCTGCATAAGTTTTTAAGAGGCTACCACATATATTCATGGAGATATAACTTTTTTTTTTTTTTTTTTTTTTTTTTTTTAACATTCCCAAAAAAAAAAAAAAAAAAAAAAAAAATTCACATTTTTAATTGTAACACGTAGGGTATTAGACCCAGAGCAAAGACATATTCAGAAAATTTGACATACCACATTAGACACAGCATACCGCAGTCAGAATGCAAAAACGTTAAATATCTTACGAAATATGAGCATTTTTACTAGATAATTTTTATCTACGCATGCGAAAAAATTTTATTTGCATAATTAGCATGTATTGAGCAACATATATGAAAACCTCAAACAAATATCGTGTACATTTAAAGAATTATGAGAGACAGAATAAGTAGAATTTCAGTTCCTCTCTCTCTCTCAGAAAAAAAAATCTGGAGTGACTCCACTCGACTTTCCGAACATTGAGTAATTAACAGTTTTGTAGATAAATTAAAGAAAGAGGAGTTGATAAACAAACAAAAGAGAGAAAACCATAATAGAGTGTTTGAGTATTTTTCTCCATATATTACACGATGTTTTATTTAACGCTACTGAACTTTGAGCCCGTAGATCATAATGATAAAGAATTTTTCGTTGTGTCCCTGTAAAAACCTATAAATGCTAAATTTACCAAAATGCTTATAGTTAGTGCAACAGTGATTTATAATATTCATATAAATTTTCAGCTCAATTGAATGAGGCGTTTAGATGCTATCGCACTTTTAAAAAATTTGGTCCCATAGGCCATAATGATAAAGAATTTTTCTTTGTGTCCCTGTAAAAAAACTGTAAGTGCTAGATTCACCAAAGTCTATACAGTTAGTTCAACTGTGATCTATAACATGCGTACAATTTTTTTGCTCAGATTAATAAGGCGTTTAGGCGCTATCACACTTTTAAAAATTTGGCCCCATAGGCATAATGATAAAGAATTTTTCTTTGTGTCCCTGTAAAAAAACTATAAGTGCTAGATTCACCAAAATCTATAGGGTTCGTACTATGGTGACTTACAATATGCGTACCAACTTTCAGGTTAATTGAACAAAGCGTTTAGACGCTAGCGTGTTCACTCACAGACATACACACATACACACACACACACATACATACATCATCGTAAAAATAGTGAAAACGGACTCAGGTGACCTCGAAACGTATAGAAACATCAAAATCTCGAATTCAGATTTTTGACATGATTACAATACCTTCCTCACTATAGTGTTCGGAAAGTAAAAAGGAAGATGATAGGGGCAGTATTTATGCACAGTCAGCGAACACTGTATAGCCATTGGGCATTCATTGAATCAAAGTAAAAATGTGAGTAAAACCCTTATAGTGTAGCTTTTATTTTGAGAGAACTGAAATTCTGTTCATTCTATCTCTCATAACTCTTTAAATTTACAAGATATTTGTTTGGGGTTTTCAAATAAGTTGCTCATTACATGCTAATAAATTATGCAAATGATTTTTTTTTAAAGCTGGCACATGCGTAGATAAAAATTGTTTAGTAAATTACTCATATTTCGTAAGCTATTTAACATTTTTGATTCTGATTGCAGTATGCTCTATGTCTAATGAAGTATGCCAAATTTTTTGAAAATGTCTTTTCTCTAGGTCTAATACCCACGTGTTATAATTAAAAAAGTGGATTTTTTTTTTTTTCCAAATGTTTAAAAAAAAAAAAAAAAAAACTGTTATATCTGCATGGATATACGTGGTAGCCTCTTAAAAATTTATACACATAATGAGAATATTACTTTTAATCCCATGCTTCAGGCAAAATGCATTTCAAGAATCACTTTTAGTTCCCCCATCATACTATAGGTATAGGGAACTTAAGTAATCGTAAAAAAATTTCGACCTCGGTTTTTTGACTTTTTTATACGTTTTCACTTGTGAAGAATCCGAAAATGACAAAATTTGTATGGTGTCTGTCTATAGGGTGTCTGTTAGTGTGTTAGTCCGTTAGTTTGTTAGTCTGTTTACACGATATCTCACGAACAAATTATCACAGAGAGGTCAGATCAGTTTTAAAATATTACTTTCGATCGTACATTAGATAGAAACTTTTTACTGTAAAAATGTCAGACCAGTTTTAAAATATCAGTTTTGATGCCGGAATGAACATCAGTAACTATAAATATGCTACTTTGAAAATTTCGCAAGTTATTGGAAATTTACGAATTTCTTAACATGGCAGTATATGGCAAAATTTCACATAAACGTCAATTTTGAGAGATATTTTCACCGTAAAGATGTCAGACTACTTTTGAAATATTATTTAGAACACTGGCATGAATATTAATGACTATGATTTTTCCAATATAAACATTTCGTAAGTTATTGGAAACTTACGAATTTCTTAATATGGCAGAATAGAGCAAAATTTCACATAAACGTCAATCTTGAGGGATATTTTCATCGTAAAGATGTCAAACCACTTTTTAAATATTATTTTGGATACTGGCATGAATATCATAGACTATGATTTTTCCAATTTAAAAAATTCGTAATTTATTTGGAATTTATGATTTACTAAACATGTCAGAATAAGGCAAAATTGAGCATAAACTTCCATTTTGAGGATCCTAAATACATTAGACAACTTCAAAATTACATTTATGATATTTGTTTGTACACGATTGAATATACAAATATTCTAATAGGAAAATTTCGTAAATTATTAGTAATTTACGATTTTATCAACATAGCGAAATTGTAAATTTTTCATATAAATATGAATTTTGAGGATTATTGCATTGGAAATAGTAACATGAAAACTAAACAACGGAATTGACCCTGATAAAATAAATTAATAGATTAGAATAAGATAAATATATCGAAGTGAACGGTGAATAGCCTATTAGGCGGGGATTTCATTCTGTCACTGTATCAAGCTTTGGTCAAATTCATTTTTTTTAACATGATTATAATATGTCTCGCACTAGAAATTTATTAGAACATAAATATGGTGGGGAACTGAGCAGAGTCCACCTATGCCAACTAGTTTACAAGGTCGTTCAAAACATTTTGATTTTTTTTTTTTTTTTTTTTTTCAGGATACAACTTTTACTGTAATATGTGAGGTATAGCGTGTTCTTCACGTTACCAAAGTTTCAAGATGATTCCCAAAGATTTTCTAGATATTTGACAAAATGTCTAAATTCGGAAATGTCCAAATACTTATTGGTAGGTAGTGTGTGTGTGTGTGTATATATATATAAAGTGAGGAATTTTAGAACGTTATAAAATTAGCAATTAATAGATACATAACAAAATTCAAATAAAAGTGAATTTAATTCAATTTAAATGCTAGCACTCACTTTTACTTCCATTACTCTACTACCGTAGGTAATGGAAGTATTGTATTTGGTCCGAAAATGCGATATCGAGTTTTCACGTGATTTACACGTTGTAAGGTCTCCTGAGTCCAAAAAAGTATTTTTTGGCCATTGGCCAGTGTGTGTGTGTGTGGGGGGGGGGGGGGGGAGAAGGAGGAGGAGGAGTGTGTGTGCATGCATGTGCGGAATCGTCTAGCTATCATATCTCCGAAATATAATGAAGATAGAACTACGAAACTTCAGAACTGATACAGATCTGGTGTATAGATGAATTTTCCAAATTGTGGTAAAAATTAGAAAACCGGATGTGGGACCATAAGTCCGTATCTCAAAAACAACTCTAATGATTTTCTTCAAAATTGCATTATAGATACTCTATTAGATGTCCTTTTGAATGATATAGTTGGTTGGTTCAGGAAAATTGATAAGCGCTTATATAAATAGCTCAATTTCAGATCTCGCAAGTGCGTTCCTTTAAAACGACTGTACGGATTTTTTTTCAAACTCACCATATTAATTCCCTTTTAAATATTCTTTTGTATGTAATTATTATTTTCTATGGTGAATAATTGAATATGCCATGTTTTGGTATCAGTTGGTATCTCATAGACGGCTCTAACGGTTTTCTTGAAAATTGTTACATAAATCCATTTTAGATAATCTTTCTCATGTATTACGTGGTTATTACAGGAAAATTAAGAGTCATCCTGATTAGGTAGGTCAATTTTAGATCTCGGAAATTGATGTTTCAAAAATAACTCTACCATTTTTTTTTTTCTTATTTTTTAACTCGCTATGAAAACTCTGTTTTATATGTCTTTATATATATACACAGTGGTGGACATAATTTTAAGACACCTATCTAATTTGACAAATAGTGAAATAAAAGATTCAGAGCTTAAAAATGTTTTATCAAATACGTCAAAAACATAAATGTATTCTGTTATCACACGTAATTGTTTTACAGAAATGATATTTTTGTAGAGTTTAATAAAAAAAAAATTAAAAATACCATGGACAAAATTATAAGACACCCTAACATTTTAATTAAAACACCTGCTTTTTTTCGAAAATAATGAGCAATATGTAAATATTCTGCACGCTGTTATGACGTCAGCAGTTGATTAAAGCAGACGATAACCGACTTCACGCATTTACAAACATGCCACGAGGTACAGAATTAAAAGAAAGTGAAATTCGCGAAATTTAGAGATTAAATGGAACTGGTGCTTCAATTAATAATATTTCAAAAGTTATTAAACGCTCTAGATGTGCAATTAGAAATGTTTTGAAAAGAGGAATTAATGGATCGGTAATCAAAAGATCTGGACGTACTCCTTGCTTGTCCTCGAGAGACAGATGCCATGTGCTTTCGCTCGCTACACAGAATAAGATGACCACTACAGGCATTAAAAATGCTTTGAAACTGAATTGTTCAAGGAGAACCATTCGCAGGGCGTTGCATAATGCATCCTATATGAAATATAAAAAATTGAAGAAAAAACTACCGCTTCTAAGCCGGCACAAAATGGAGCGTCTAAACTTCGCTAAACAAACTATGGCCTGGACCTCCAAATGGTACTCTGTGTTATTTTCTGATGAAAAAATGTTTAACCTGGATGGTCCTAACGGGTTTCAATATTATTGGCATGATTTACGGAAGTCTCCTCATGTACTTATGAGCCGCCAAATGGGTGGAGGCTGAGTAATGGTTTGAACTGATTTTTCGGCTCAAGGGAAAACGGATATTGTTTTTGTGCATTCAAGAATGAATTCCGAAAAGTATAAGAATCTTCTTAAAGATCAACTAGCCATATACGGTGAACTTCTTTGTGGCGAAAACTACACTTTCCAGCACGATAACGCGCCGATTCATGCATCACATGAAACAAAAAAGTGGCTTTCAGAGCAAAGTATCAATGTTCTCCAGTGGCCTTCTCGCTCCACAGACTTAAATCTCATCGAAAACTTGTGGGGGGGGGGGGGGTCTTAGCTCGTGCGGTTTACCGAAAGGGGAAGCAGTTTATATGTGTCGAAGACCTAAAGAATGCTATAAAATGTGCTTGGGAAGAACTGTTTTGCGATATTTTGTTAGAATTGATAGATTCGATGCCGAATCGCATCTTTCATGTTATAAAAAACAATGGCGGCTCCACCAAATATTTGAATAACCATGTTAGAGGATTTTCTTTTAGACCATTAGTGTCTGCTAATTATGTTGACCAATGTATTTGGAAAAAACGGTTGGTGTCTTATAATTTTGTCCATTATGTTTTTAATTTCTTTCATTAAATTGTATGAAAATATCATTATTATAAAATAATTATATATGATAATAGAATAAATTTATGTTTTTGACGTATCTGATAAAACATATTTAAGCTCTGAATCTTTTCTTTCACTATTTGTCAAATTAGATAGGTGTCTTATAATTATGTTCACCACTGTATATATCAGCTTTCTCTTATAAGAAATTTGTTAAGTTTCTACTTCTTATATATATAATCTTGGTTCCGTTTAATAGTAAAATATTGCATATCGATTTTAAGATAATAATGGTGGAATAAAGTTACGGTAAGTTTGTTATGAATTAATTTAAATTATCTAAATTATTAAAACTTTCAGTCTTGAATGTTTTCATTTCTGTACTATAGTCTTCACAGGTTATTTAATTTAGTTGAAATATAGTTCTTATTGGTCATTGTGGTATTCAGTGGTATTTATTTAATCTTCTGTTTTTTTTTTTTTTTTTTTTTTTTTTTTTTTACTACGTTCTTAATATTTATATATATACTATATATATATATATATATGACGAAAACCTTTAAAATTTTTCACCAGAAGAAATGAAAAATATCACTGATTTAATTAAAAGAAAAACGACAACCAGAATCTAAAAAATGAAAGTATATAATACCCAATACGTCAACAGGGACCATTTATTAAATAGACTATGTGTGCGTGGTCAATCTTTTTTATCCCATCCTATATTTTCTGTTTTCTGTTTAAAAGTAAAGCTATAACAATAATTTTGTAAGATTTCTTCCTCCATAATTAAAAGCAAAAAATATTTTATAGTGGGATCTCAGAAGTAAAAACATCGAGGTTTAAAAGACAAAATTAATAAGTTTAGTTGTTTTAAAAATCAATGCGAACCATGGGATTTTTCTTTCTTGTTATATTCATAAAAGCCATGCATACAACGGACATCGCACGTTTTTCAGCTACTTGTCATAGGATCTCGTGACTAAAAGTTTGACCTTATTATAGGTCATGGATGAGAAATTATTTTTAAGTGACTGGTAAATGCTAAGGTAAAGATATAGCATAATTCTTTTTCGTTCAATGAAAAGTCTAACCTAAGCTAAACAATTTTAAGCCATATTTCTTAAATACCATAAAAGAAAAAAAAAGATTTTTCTTTTTTTTTATTATCAATTATAATGGTATGTTTTGATTTTTGTGTTCATTAATTTTTCGTACACGTATCTATAATTATATTTACTCTCAAAATCACAAATCACGGAATCATTTCTAATCTATAAGCTCAGAACATATATTTTATATAAAAATGCTTACTATATCTTCCTTTATAAGTCAAATCAACAGATTAGAAGATTCCCCCCCCCCTCCCTTCCTATAATTAATTATTTGAAACCTGAAAAAAAAAAAAAAAAAAAAAAAAATCCCTTCCGTGGAAGATCAAAATTGTGATTACATGTCTCTGGATCACATCTAGGGGCGAGTAATAGACCGTCGTCAATTAACCAACCAACCAACGAACCAACCAACCTGAAATAAAAAATGTTTTATTAAAGAAGGTGATAAAGTAAACTTTTTAGGTTTAAATTTGTAAAAGTTAAAAATATTGAAAAAGTTATTATTTTTCGCTTTATAACGTTTCATTCCTTTTTAATTGTTTACTACACACTGTTAAAAATTTCAACAGAAAACTCTGTGTAATGTATTATCTTAAGTCTTACGTAAAATTACAGAGAAAAATAAACGGAGTTGTTAAAAAACTTATTTTATACATTCATTTTAATAAGTAATATTAATTTAATTAATTATTGGTGAGAATATATTTTGGACTTGGAATGCTTTTTCTAAAGTAGAAACAGTCATTTTTAATTTTAATTAAAAAATTAAATAATAAAATTCAGTAAAAATACAGAATGAAGATTGAGATTCTCGATTATTCACTTTTAACTAAGAATTACTGTAAATTTACAGAGACTCTGGATAAATATTTAGATTAAATTTACAGAAATTTTTAACCGTGCACGGTGGATTTTCATCCAATTCTCTATACTCATTGCAATACCATTTTGGTATTAGTTCTGTATTACAGTACGGAGTCTTTATTATAGTTTCACATTTATTCCAGTGTGTTATCTTTATTATCCTTATTCTACTTAGTGAGACATGTAATTAATCGCTTCAATACATGAGTAATTAGCAGCTTGCGCAAATATGTGCGTGAGTGTTTAGGGAATTTGACCGTAGGTTAACTGCAGGCCGTAATTTAGTAGCTGATCAATCTACTTCCAACCTTAAGTGTAGAAATGCGTCAGTTTCCAATAAGAGAGTTTAAATACATTTAATAACATAATTACTGCTCTCTGATCTAAATTTGGATAAAAAATTCTGGAGTGACTCCACTCGACTTTCCGAAAATTAAGTCTAATTAACGGTTGTATAAATATATTAAAGTAAGTTGTTAACTAAACAAAAATGAAAATTATAATAGGGTGTTTGATTATTTTTTTCCATATAGTATTTTGCTTAATTTAACGTCCGTACACTTAAAAAAATTCGACCCTGTAAGCCATAGTTATAAAGATTTTTTTAGTACGGAGGACTACTAGTCTCAATTTACGGATCTACGGATAAAACGTTGTCACTAGTTTTACGATGGTTGGACCTTTATCGAAATCGAAAATTTATCAAAAATATAATTGAATAATTTGAAAGCGATGTTATAATTTGAAAAAAAAAAAAAAAAAACTAATAGTCCTCCGTACTAAACTAAATTCTGCTTTTGCCAAAATTTCATCAAATTCTTCTTTTTTTTTTTGAAAGAAAAAGGAAAAAAAAAAAAATAATAATAATCAGTATCGAAAAAGTTGAAAAAACCGTTTTTTAGACAAAAAATACGTAATTTTTTTTTAATAAATTTTTATTATTGCCAAAAAAGTTTACAAGTTGATTTTAATTTTTTTTTTTCTTGAAATGAAAAGAAATTTACGCGTAAATATTAAAATGGATATAAAACTTTGAGAAAAATTAAATTTGCGGGGTAAAATTGACGTCATTATAGCTCTAAAGGCTTTTTTTTTTTTTTTTTTTTTTTTTTTTTCTAATATTATTATTATTATTATTTTGTGTGTGTATGCCCCTGTAAAATATCTTTAAGTAGTAGATTCACCAAAATATATGCAGTTCGTATGAAGGTGCCCTTATAACATGCATATAAATTCTCAGCTCAATTGAATTAAGAATTTAGATGCTATTGAACTTTAAAAAATTTAAGCCCATAGGCCAAAATAATAAATATTTTTCTTTGTGTCCTTAAAATAATAATAATAATAACAAGTGCAAGATTCATCAAAATCTATACGGTTTGCGCGACTGTGACTTATAATATGTGTATAAATATTTAGCTAAATTTAGATGCTATCACACTTTAAAAAATTTAAACCCATAAGGCATAATGATAAGGACCTTTTTTGTACATGTGTGTCCCTGTAAAAAATTTGTAAATGCTGAAATCACCAAAATCTATATAGTTTGTGCGACGGTGACTTATATGAGCAGAAAAAAATATATATATATAAATATATATATATATATATATATATATACTAGTTGGTACTCGTCAAAATTTGACGGCTTTAATAACATTTAAAAGTTCAACTGAAATCCTCCTATAACACACCAGCTAAAAACCACTATTTTAAACAAACTCATTTAAATAAATCGTAAAGTGGGTGTGTTGGTTTTTTAGTGAGTTCTCGCTCTGTGACAGAATTCGACAAAGTCAATCTTTTGAATATAATTGTAGCATACTTTGAAATATTCAATCGAAGAAAAATAAGTTGAACGTTTATGAAATATTTATTTTAAGAAAATCTTATATGTAACAACCTTATGAATTCCATTAGGCTCTATTAAGCATACTGTAAACCAGGAATGAAACTAACAAATCTGCAAAATTCCAGAAAACTGTTACTTGCATGCAGATTTAATAGCGAGTGGAGACTTTATAATGATATATCATATAGTTATTATTAAAAATGTTTATTTATCGAAGTTCGTAAAAAAATAATGCTCTGTCATCTGTACCGTCCTCAGTGGCCGGTGATGCTGGAACCAAGTGAGGTTTCCCTCTATCTTTTAATTTTTCTCCAGTAGGAGGCATTACAGTCTAAGCAAGCTTTTGATTTGTTGCCATTATAGAAATTGCTATTATTAACTATTTCCACCACTTTAGGTTGGGTTTTACGTCGCACTAGTGTTGCGCAATGGGCTATTGGCGACGGTCTGGTACTCACCCCTAGAGGTGGTCCGGAGACATGCCATCACAATTTTGATACTACACGGAGAGGATGGCTCCCCCGTTTCGGTAACCCTCAGAGGTATAGTTTTGATGGGAACATGGAGAACATTGCGGCCACGACAGATTTTACGTGAGGCTCCTTCACCATTTTACAAAAGAATGCGTAATCATGGTTATTGTAATTTGCAATTTTTCTATTTTCATTAAATTTAATATCAATATTATTATTGTCTTGGTATGTTTTATTTACGGAGTTGGTGATTTTTCCGTATCTTATATCGTTTTATGCTTCTTAAGTCTCGTGTTCATCTTTCACTTGGGCATTCGAATGTAGCAACTTTCTTAATTGTTAGAATATGTAAACGGGATTTTGTAGATACTTGCAGTCTTTCAAGGGGCGGGAGGGGGTTCTCGCTACAAATTATTTGATAAATATTGGGGTTGGGTATAACAGGTATATTTACATTGTATTTTCTAGCTGCATTTCTTATTTTCATTGAAGCTTTTATCCAATAGTTTGTAGTGACAAATATTCCCCCCCCCCCCCTCGAGACCACAGGTATCTACAAAATCCCGTTTACATACCCAAAAAATTAAGAATGTTGCTACATCAGAATGTCCTAGCGAAAGATTAACACTGGACATAAGGAGCATAAAAACGATATGAGATATGGAAAAATTATCAATGCCCTAACTATAACACATCAAGACAGTAATACTGATATTAAATTTAATGAAACTACAAAAATCGTAAATTACAACCTTGACTACACATTCTTTCGTGAAATGGTAAAAAATAGTTATTAATAGCAATTCCTATAATGGCAATTAATTGAAAACTGGCTCAGACTGATTTTCACGTCACCTACTAGTGATTTGAAAAAAACATCAATTTGCTCGAATGTCACCGACCACTGAGGAGAGTACTCAAAATGGAGGGGTTCCCCTTACGAAATCGGCTACACCAACTCCAAATATGAAGTTATAAAGTAAGGTTTGAACATTAATTTAGTTAAATTATGCTTCACTTAAAAATTAAAAAAAAAACGTGTTTATTCATACCAATAATAAATGATATTGCTGCGTTCTTTGGGATTCGTGAGTTGTCCTTGAATGAAAGGCGAAACTTTTGAAAGCTCAGTAGTTTATTTACAGAAAATTTCAGAAGAATACAGGTCTATAAACTAGGTACCAACTAGGTATCACCAGTAAACTAGTGCTGCCAGATTGCGCGACTTTTTTATTTAATAGTCACCAATAATTTTAAGAAGTGATGTTTGATATATATAATAGACGATTAATCGTCGATTACGTACATTAAATATCACTTCTCAACATTATTAGTGACTTTTGAATAAAATGTCGCGCAATCTGGCAACACTGCAGTAAACGCTGCTTAATTAACAGCTGTCAACAGCCAATTCATCTTACAGGCTGTATAGGAGCTTTAACATACAGCAATGCAACTGTACTTTCAAAGAGGCTGAGAGCTCTTTATCCAGCAAATGCTTTGGCGAAACTGTACTGCGACTGACTTGCTTTGGCGCATTCGGTCACCTTTCATACCAGTAGTGTAAAAAGGACAGTTCTGCAACAGGGTGGAGGGACGGAGGGTCCATGAGGGTCAGGGTGGAGGCGCGCCTCCACCCTAGACCCACCGTCCCTCCACCCTGTTGCAGAACGTGTCCTTTTTACACTACTTAGCCATCATCTTGGAGGAGGGGGTGTTGCCACCGGAAGAATAGAAACTTTTAGACCGTTGCCACCGGAAGAATAGAAACTTTGGGTATCACCTTTTACGAGGGTTTCCGCGATGAGTGCTGCCATCTATCGGGGAGAAGGGGGAATTTTGAGGAGTTAGATTTATTTTCCTAAATTTCGGGACTTAGTATTTTTTTCACAATTTCGGGGACTTCAAAATTTTTTCGAATTTTTGCAGGGGGATTAGATAACGTCACGATCTTTTGGGACTTTAATATTTAGGTGTTGCCACCGGAAGAATAGAAACTTTTGAAGAGTTGTCATTCGGGGATTATAAATTGATTACAGAATTAAATAGAAATTTTCCTATGTATTTCAGTGAATTTGACAAAATAAAACAAAGGGTTGGTGAGTATTATATAATTAAAAACATTGAATGTGAATGGTATAGACATTAAAATTTAGATGTTGCCATTGGAAGAGTATAAATAATTTCCGGTGGGACTTAACATTTTCGACTGAATGAAACAATGAATGACTGAAGTTAATTAACATCAGTAACAATTTATGAGTATTTTAGAAACTTAGCATTTTTAGAGATTAAAAATATATTGTGTTAAGATAATAAATAAGGAATTTAAATAGGAGTTCATACTTTTAGTGACATCATTACAAATTTATATTACGAAATTTTTACAGAATTAAATAGAAATTTTCGTATTTTGTGGATTAACACATAGATTTAAAAGCAAAACAAATAATAAATAATTTAACAATCATTAAAAGTGTAAGACACTTAAAAATTCTAACTTTATTTTAACACTAAATAAGTTTCACTTTTTAAATTTATTTAGACTATCTTAGAAATAATATTATTACATTCGTTAAAAATTGAACCCACATGCACTTTAAAAAATTACTATCATATAAATTAAACTAAATATAATAACAATTATGTAAATTAAACTTTATATTCTCACTAAAAAAGTTTAACATTTCTTTAAACTCTATCTTACATTCGTTAAAAATTTAACAGAAGTTTTTAATCAGTTAATTAATTTTGTATACAGTTATGGTATATAAACTTAATATAATAAAAATTATATAAAACACATACTGTTATTTAAGCTCTAACTTTGAAATACTATTTTTACATTCTTTAAAAATTGAACACTCATACACTTTAAAAAATTACTATCATATAAATTAAACTAAATATAATAAAAATTATGTAAATTAAACTTTATATTCTCACTAAATAAGTTTAACATTTTTTTAAACTCTATCTTACATTCGTTAAAAATTTAACAGAAGTTTTTAATCAGTTAATAAATTTTGTATACAGTTATGGTATATAAACTAAATATGATAAAAATTATATAAAACACATACTGTTATTTAACCTCTAACTTTGAAATACTATTTTTACATTCTTTAAAAATTGAACACACATACACTTTAAAAAATTACTATCATATAAATGAAACTAAATATAATAAAAATTATATAAAACACGTACTGTTATTTATGCTATAACTAAACAAATACGATAAACAAAAGTTTCAAAATCAGTAAATGAGGATATATATGTTATAAATTAAACTGAATACAATAAAAATTATTTAAACTAAACTAAATATAATAAAAATTATATAAATTAAACTTTATATCCTCACAAAACAAGTTTCACACTTATTTTAACTCTAACTTACATTCGTTAAAAATTGAACACATGCACTTTAAAAAATGACTATCATATAAATTTAAAAAAAAATTCTATCATATAATAATATTAATTAAAAAAATGCATACAAAGATATATAGTAAAGTTATAAATTTAAAAAAAAATACTATCATGTAATAATATTAATTAAAAAAAAATTACTATTATATAATAATATAAATTAAAAAAAATTACTTTCATATAATAATATAAATTAAAAAAAATGACTTTCATATAATAATATTAATTAAAAAATGCATACAAAGATATACAGTAAAGTTATAAAATAAATAAATAAATAAATAAATAAAATAAATAAAAATAAAAATAAAAATGACTATCCTATAATAATATTAATTTAAAAATACATACAATGTTTAAAATCAACAATTAAATTTTATATACATTATAATTAACTAAACTTTATGCTGTTACTATTAAATAAATTTATCCTAACACGAAAACTTTACATAAATTTTATAAGCAAAAAAGCTATAAGTACATGAATATGTTATTTAAATTAAACTTTATATTCTCACTAAATAAGTTTAACATTTATTCGAGTTTAACGCAGTAATATAATTTATACTATCTTGAATGAAACAGGTAAATACTTTTAAACTTGAACTAATAAAAATAAGTTCTTTTTTATCAATAATAAAAAGGATTAGTTATATTTAAAAACTATCAGTTACTAAAAGTTATTTTATATTAAACATTTCGAAATAAATTGCATAAAAATTCAATGCATCATTTTAAATGAAAATAAACAGTTTCCTTAAAAAACAGATAATACGGAATATTCTATGAGTCAGTTATCACCTGCAACGGAAAACCCCTACAGCTGATGAATCATGTGTAATCCACACTATCTCATATAAAGATTAAGTTAAAATCATTAAAACAATACAGCGAATAATTAGGAAAATGCAATAATTTTTTCACAAAGCATATCATACAATGAGTTTAAACGATTATTACCTATCTATCACTTAAACGGTATTGAAATAAATACATATAAAAGTAAGTTATAATTAAGCAATAAAAATTCGTTTGTGAAAGGAGTTTTATATATTGCAGAAATTAGTTTTACTCAAATAATTTCTAAACATACACAAGTTAAATGGAAACTTTTCTAGGTTTCATTTAAGCAATAATTTTCCATGTGTGAAAGTAGTTTTATTTATGCAAAATTTAGTTTTATATAAACAAAAAAGTTTATAGTGTAACAATAAAAAAAGTTTATAGCATAACAATAAAAAATTCCTTATAAGTAAATACCAATAAAAAATATTTTTTAAATTAATTTCTCTCTCTTCAATAAAACAATAAAAATTTCTTATATAACTTTCGTAAAGTTTTAATAAAATTTCTATTATAAACAAATATATTTACTAGAGTATACATATTAAGATATTACGTATAGAGATACATATTAAGTTAAATAAATTATCAAATAGTAATAATAAATTATAAAACTTACTTAAAATTGAAGAAATTTCCCTTAGCGAAGTGCAACCTTCAATCTTCCACACAAATGCGAGAAACTGTTTTATCGCTAGACGATAGTAGTGTAAAAAGGGTGATTCACCGCCACGGTGGAGGCGCGGAGGCGCGCTGAGGCGCGCGCGCCACCACCCTGTTGGAGAGCGCCTCCGCGCCTCCACCGTGTCGGTGAATACACCCTTTTTACACTACTTAGTCATCATCTTGGACGAGGGGGTGTTGCCACCGGAAGAATAGAAACTGTGTGTTGCCACCGGAAGAATAGAAACTTTGACTATCATCTTGGATGAGGTTTGGTGGTGCCATCTATAGGGAATTTTGAGGAGTTAGATTTATTTTCCTAAATTTCGGACTTAGTATTTTTTTTCACAAGTTTAGGGACTTCAAAATTTTTTCGAATTTTTGCGGGAAGTGAGATGACGTCACGATCTTTTGGGACTTAACCTGAAAAGAGATACATACAAAATTTACAATTAGAGAAATAAGTGAAAGGGAAATGTATAGAAAAAAGTTAGAAAGAGAATACAAATTTAAGAAAAAAGGTAGAAAGAATAAAGTTAGAAAAAAGAGAAGAGAGAGAAAGAAAGAGTTCACCTTGAGCGCCTGGGAGACTGCCCTCCCGAGGCCCTGCGGTGCCCCTTTTCACTCCGTAGAGCAAGGCGGGAGTTAGTTCCTTTAAAAAAAATAAAAATAAAAATAAATAAAAAATGTCAACCTGGTGAACTCATCACATAGTTTTCTGAGGTTGTCTTCAAAGCATGGGTTCAGGCAATCTTCATAGGTGCGAAACAATTGATATATACAGGGTGCAGGAACAATCTTCATAGGTGCGAAACAATTTAAAATATATACAGGAACAATCTTCATAGGTGCGAAACAATTTAAAATATATACAGGAACAATCTTCATAGGTGCGAAATAATTTAAAATATATACAGGGTGCAGGAACAATCTTCATAGGTGCAGAAACAATTGATATATACAGGGTGCAGGGACAATCTTCATGGATGCAGAAACAATTGATATATACAGGATGCAGGAACAATCTTCATAGGTGCAGAAACAATTGATATATACAGGATGCAGGAACAATCTTCATGGATGCAGAAACAATTGATATATACAGGATGCAGGAACAATCTTCATAGGTGCGAAACAATTTAAAATATATACATGAACAATCTTCATAGGTGCGAAATAATTTAAAATATATACAGGGTGCAGGAACAATCTTCATAGGTGCAGAAACAATTTAAAATATATACAGGAACAATCTTCATGGATGCAGAAACAATTGATATATACAGGATGCAGGAACAATCTTCATAGGTGCAGAAACAATTGATATATACAGGATGCAGGAACAATCTTCATGGATGCAGAAACAATTTAAAATATATACAGGATGCAGGAACAATCTTCATAGGTGCGAAACAATTTAAAATATATACAGGGTGCAGGGACAATCTTCATGGATGCAGAAACAATTGATATATACAGGGTGCAGGAACAATCTTCATAGGTGCGAAACAATTTAAAATATATACAGGATGCAGGAACAATCTTCATAGGTGCAGAAACAATTGATATATACAGGGTGCAGGAACAATCTTCATAGGTGCGAAACAATTTAAAATATATACAGGGTGCAGGGACAATCTTCATGGATGCAGAAACAATTGATATATACAGGGTGCAGGAACAATCTTCATAGGTGCGAAACAATTTAAAATATATACAGGATGCAGGAACAATCTTCATAGGTGCAGAAACAATTGATATATACAGGGTGCAGGAACAATCTTCATAGGTGCGAAACAATTTAAAATATATACAGGGTGCAGAAACAATCTTCATAGGTGCGAAACAATTTAAAATATATACAGGGTGCAGGAACAATCTTCATAGGTGCGAAACAATTTAAAATATATACAGGAACAATCTTCATGGATGCAGAAACAATTGATATATACAGGATGCAGGAACAATTTAAAAATATATACAAGGTGCAGGAACAATATATACAAAAATTTTCACTATGGATGCTGCGGTATTCTGTAATGGCCATAAGCCAGACTGGTGATTCCATCATCTAGCAGATACCTCTTGTCATCAAAAGGAGATAAACACTTTTTGTTTTGATTAACTGTATAAAGTTGATGACGTTCTTGTAGGATTCTGGTTTGTTGCTCATAAGTGGCTATCTCCTTTTGCAGGCACTCTTGGTAGTCTTGAACACTTAATTTTTTTCTAACAATGGAGGTTGATATGCCTTTTGCTGTCTTCTTTTCACCACCAGCTGACTGTATGGCATACATTTTGGGCTTTAATCCAATGAATTTGTAGGCAGCTTGACTGTGGAGCTCGTCTTTAAACTTTCCAAGGACCTTTTTATTTACATTAGAATGCAGCGGATGATTTTCTGGATACTCTGAGAAGTCAAAATGGTGCTGATCTTCCTTCATATCTTCGTACATGTTGGCTGTCTGGATACAGTACGTCAAGGAGTCTGTATCCGTGAACAACAAAGTTGCACGACTTTCATACTTTTTCATAACGAAATTGTAATGAAAGTCGTACATGAGCAACTTTGCTAATTCAAGGATACAGAAACCCACGTATATCGGTCTATTCATCAGGATGGTTGGTTTTGTTCTCTCCACAGCTACGAGGCTATTGCAAAATTCTTTAAAAGTTGTAAAATTCGGTGATGCAACTAATTTTTGGGCTCTGACTTCATTGTTACACAGTTCTATGTTACGACGTTTTCTCAAATTTTCGATGGTCTTTCCATAGACGCTATTGTTCAACAGTTTAAAGAAATCTTTCTCAAAACTATTGTTTGCAGATTTTCGTTTATCTGTGTTGAAGTCTACATACTTTTTTAGCCAGGGTGCTTGTCGAAATTTCAAAACCTTGTTCACTTTTAATAGCTTCATTCCAAGTTTTAGGTATAACTGTAGATTTCTGTAATGTACAACATATTCTGATTTATTGTAGAGGTTTGGAATGAGTTTGGGTGTTCCTGAATATTTTTGGTTCTGCAACAAGGACTTGGCATAGGTGGAGAGCATTTCTTCTGTCACGGTCATTCTTTCTGGTGCAAGTGGGTAGCTATTGTGGAGGTCATGCAGATGAGATGGGTACTCCAAATTCACTTCAAAAATGAACCCTTCAGCTGCATCTTCGGGTATGTTCATGATGAATTCTTCAGTAATGTGAGAGGGATCCATCCATTGAAACTTGCCATAAGGCATGTACTGGGACATAGCCCAACCGTAAAGGTTGTTCGCATCCCAGTACATGATATAACTAGAAGGTTTACGTGAGTCGTAGTGAGGAGTGTGCGGGTTGTTTGCAACAACAAAACGGTGTGAAATCTGCGACACACCCCCGCGCACCCCTTTTTCAATAAACAGCAGCATGTTGATATCCGTAAGCAGCTCTAGCTTAACATCAGTCATCTTCAGACAGGCTTGCCAGGACAGTCCAGGAGAGGTGTATAAATGGGCAGCATCGATGTTATAATAGTGTAGGCAAAGACTTCTGAAATTTTGGAACACATCGGCAAGAAGCAAAACATCTGTCTTCACATACAGGTCGTGATACTCGCCGAGGTTTCTTATCTGGAAGATTTCCCATACGTTTTTTGCATGTTGATAATCAGCCTCTTCAACGGCTTCATTCGTAAGTGAGTTGAAAAACGCTGAAGGAGGCGGCAACACTGTTTCTTGGAATTTGTCAAATCCGGTGATGTAGTCATAGGGATATACGCCTTTTCTGGTGAGGAGACTTAGATCGGTACTTGATTCAAACTGGTCTTTTAGAATTTTAAACTGACTAATATCCAAATTCTTCACCAACTTTTCTAACGAAGCAGGCAAAAATTGGTACGAGTCAAGAAAGACGAGCTGTACAGGACTGTCTGGTTTCTTTAAAGTGAATGATATATATTTTTCTAATGTTGTTGCGATGACTTGTATCTGATGGTCTTGAAAATGGCCTAATTCTGTCATGATATGATGGGCATCATAGTTCTTCAAGTTGTGGAAAACCACGGGAATCTTCTTTGGCTGCTTAAAATTGAGATTGCAGCTAGCATGGGCGGCACCTCTAAAAACTCCAGTTTCGTGATTGTGATCTCGAACTTTAATGCATCCGGGTAACAGGGGTTGACGACATATGCAGCACCTTGTTGCATTTTGGAAGGCCTCCTCTTCTTGGGCAGAGAGCTTCATTGGCTTAATTTCTTGGAGTTTTTCTTCAAGGATATCTTTTTCCATGAGGATATTTTCTAGAAAATGCTTGACTGCATTCTCTCCTCGATAGCTAAAGATGGGCTTCACAGCTTTTCCATCAGACCCTACGATTACATAAGCGTAACCGCAGGCTGTATGACGGGCTGTATGTTGCAAGTAAGAGTTGGATGAGGATGGAACAGCAGATGCAATAGGCTCGAGCAAACTTTCAAAATCCGCATAGATGATATAGCTGATGGGATGTTGAAGATGGGTTCCCGTGAACTCTAGTATATTTTTATCCTTGCTGGGCATCTCAATGGCTTGAGCAGTGTGTTTTTTGCAGTTTGTTTCATGGTCTTTTAACAAAAGTTCTGTCGAAAAACCATGCAGGCACCTATAACAATAATACTGTTTGCAGCAGTGTTTTGTTCGACCACCCATCAGTCTGGAAAAGTCCCGGATTAAACAGTAGTGGTGGGCACCTTCTTCGTTCGTAATGAGTAATAAATTGATAGCTTCAACATCTTCTACTTCGGAAATTCTTAGAATAGTCACTTTAGAGTTTTCGTAGCCGAAGACGTTGATTCTAAGATTGTTCAGGTTTTCTATGAGGCCTATTTTTGAGATGGGAACAGGGTACTGAACATTACCCATCTTGATTTCCTCTTCATGAGGTAAATAGTGGGAGACTCGATGAGGATGGCTTGTGTAGTCTAAATTCAGTTTGTGTGCTAGCAGACACCATAGGAAGCACTTGTTATCTCTGTTCTGTATATTTAAGATAGCTTTCTTGGCAAGCAGTTTAGCTGGCAATTCTTGATAGCTACTCGCTCTCAAAGGGTTATATTTAGCAGACTTGAATTCTAGGTAGTAGATGTTTCTCAGCACCCAGCCGGAACCTCTCTCTAAAAACTCTTCGTAGTTTTGAATAATCTTCATAAATCCTACACTTATTTGATCGTCAATTAAGTCAGGAGTGTGTTGCTGGTAGCAGGGTGTTCTGAAGTACGCATCCATAATTTCCAGTTCTCCTTCAGCTGTCTCTCTTTCAAAGCAGACTTTTATTATCAGGTACCATTTGATCGAATCTTTCTCATACAATTCCTGTAGGATGTTTTCATGTATCTCGGCACGAATAGACTCTAAAAAGATTTTCACATCGTACCGAGTGGCTTCAGTAGGTTCAATGAGCACCGTCTTAAACGTGTTCAAGGCCTGTGTATAGGGTCGTCTTCGAGTGAGTGGTGGAGGAGTCGTTTTCGGTTTCTTCCGGCTCTCACTTAGGCTATTTGAATGCTGAAGTCGCATATGGTTCATTAATGATGACTTCGAGGAAAAGGTGGACTGGCATTCTTTACAGGGGTAGTTATGACTCTTTAGATGAGCGTTGTACTCGTCCAGGCGACTAAACTTTCTTTGGCATGTAGCACATTGATGAGTGGAAGTGTCAGCATCATGCAACTTCTTATGTCGGTTTAAGGCATCCTTTCTGGTGAACTCCTTCAAACACACAGAACAGGAGAAACCCTATAAAAGAATAAAAAAACGATTTTTTAATTAAAGTGTTACAATTTTTAATCAAAGTGTTACAATTTTTCGAAATATCACAAAAACTTTAAGAAATAATACATACTTTAGAAGGACCGGGCTGAGGATCTACAGATTCTTGTAATTCACTCGTGGACTGATGCGATTTTCGGTGCCTATTTAGGTTGTCCTTTCTGGAAAATTCCTTATGGCAAATGAGACACACGAACATTTTTTCTGTGTTGTGTGTTTTCTTGTGTCTAGTCAAATCCCGACTTCTAGAAAAAGATTTCCCACAAGTAGGGCAAACAGGTTGAACCTATAATAAGAAAGACATTTTTTTTTTTAACTTTTGTAAAAGGGACAATTTTTCAAACTTTTCTAAAAGGAAACACTCTCATTTTTAATGCAAAACAATACATACCTTAGAAGGCTCAGGTTGGGCTTCAGGTTGGGCCTCAGGTTGGGGTTCAGGTTGGGCGGCGTCGTCCCATTGGGGGTTTCGCCACTCCTCGTCATTCATCTCGGCAACATCACACAGCATATGAAATTCGTCATCGGGTATACCGAAGGAAATACCCAACTGAAAATAAACGAATAGGATGCAACTTTAAAAAATTTTAGAAAAATAAATT
This sequence comes from Salticus scenicus, assembly GCA_963930645.1. Classification (NCBI taxonomy): domain Eukaryota; kingdom Metazoa; phylum Arthropoda; class Arachnida; order Araneae; family Salticidae; genus Salticus; species Salticus scenicus. The sequence goes on from OZ005660.1 coordinate 15,006,007, forward strand.
CTTCTAGTTAAAGATTTCATATACAAAAGGTTATACAACATAAATAAATAAATCTATTCGATGAGTCATTAAATAAACGAATCATTTTATAAACATAGGATGCAACTTTAAAAATTTTTAGAAAAAATAAATTCTTCTAGTTAAAGATTTAATTAATCTAACTTTTATACATACACGCTACTATTTTAATAAACCAATACACTATTTTATCTAAACATAGGATTAGGTATGCAAATTTTAAAAATTTTTTAGAAAAATAAATACTCCTAGTTAAAGATTTAATAAATCTAACTTTTATACATACACGCTACTATTTTAATAAACCAATACACTATTTTAACTAAACATAGGATTAGGTATGCAAATTTTAGAAAAATAAATTCTCCTAGTTAAAGATTTAATAAACAAAAGGTTATGCAAATCTAACTTTTATACAACATAAATAAATTGAATAAGTATAATCTAATTGATAGCTTATCAAACGATGAGTCATCCTAAACATGTCTGAACACTAACATTTTATTGTATAAGCTATGCGATGACTCATCAAACGATGAGTCACCCTAAACATGACTGAACATGAATCTACTTGAACACTAACATTTTATTGTATAAGCGATAATTACTATATAAATCACAAAGTATAGGATGTTGGAAATTAAATAAACAACACTAGTTGATGAAAATTATAAGTAAACTGATTTTCTAGTTAATAATTAAATTTTTTTTTTATTTATAATGAATGCAAATTAAGTTTCTCATAAGTAAACAATAATAATAATAACTTTTTGATTTGAATAATATAAAAAGCACCTTTAAACGAAGTATGAGTCATAAATTTTGTAAGGAAATAAATTATTAGAATAATAAATTTTTAGTTTAAACTTATGAGAATAAGTTTTAATTAAATCTTCTAATTAAAAAGTTTTTCACTTACAAAATAATTTCTATGTTATATGATTGTAAAAAAATAAATAAACTTATTAAAATTTCTATACAAAGTTTTTCACTTATAGAATAAATAATTTCTCAGCATAAACAAGTTTTACACATACTTAAATTTCACTTTATGTAGTTTATTGAATGAAATAAAATAGATTTCGCATTTATCAAATTAAAGATTCGAAATTAAATTTATGTTTAACACATAATAAATAAAATAGATTTCCCATTTGTCAAAATAAAGATTCGAAATTCAATTTATTTTAAACACATATTATAAATAGATTTTCACTTATAGAATAAATAATTTCTAAGCATAAACAAGTTTTACACATACTTAAATTTCGCTTTATGTAGTTTATTGAATGAAATAAAATAGATTTCTCATTTATCAAATTAAAGATTCGAAATTAAATTTATGTTTACCACATTATAAATAAAATAGATTTCGCATTTGTCAAAATAAAGATTTGAAATTAAATTTATTTTTAACACATATTATAAATAGATTTTCACTTATAGAATAAATAATTTCTAAGCATAAACAGATTTTTCACATACTTAAATTTCATTTTATATAGTTTATCAAAATAAAGATTCGAAATTCGATTTATTTTAAACACATATTATAAATAGATTTTCACTTATAGAATAAATAATTTCTAAGCATAAACAAGTTTTACACATACTTAAATTTCACTTTATGTAGTTTATTGAATGAAATAAAATAGATTTCTCATTTATCAAATTTAAGATTCGAAATTAAATTTATGTTTACCACATTATAAATAAAATAGATTTCGCATTTGTCAAAATAAAGATTTGAAATTAAATTTATTTTTAACACATATTATAAATAGATTTTCACTTATAGAATAAATAATTTCTAAGCATAAACAGATTTTACACATACCTAAATTTCACTTTATGTAGTTTATTGAATGAAATAAAATAGATTTCGCATTTATCAAAATAAAGATTCGAAATTAAATTTATGTTTAACACATAATAAATAAAATAGATTTTCACTTTGTTAAAATAAAGATTTGAAATTAAATTTATTTTTAACACATATTATAAATAGATTTTCACTTATAGAATAAATAATTTCTATGCATAAACAGATTTTACACATACTTAAATTTCACTTTATATAGTTTATTGAATGAAATAAAATAGATTTCTCATTTATCAAAATAAAGATTCGAAATTCGATTTATTTTAAACACATATTATAAATAGATTTGAAACTCATTCTATTTTGCATAGTGTCAATCAAATTTATTTTTTAACATATCGTAAAAAGTAATAATAAATTAAAGAATTCTTATTACAATTTATAATCTCATATTTCACTAAAAATGATTAAACACAGTTAGAAAATCAATGATTACTAGATAAATATACTTACTGCATTTTCAACATCCATAGCTTGATTGTTGTTGGTGAATCCTTCCATTATAGAGGTACGGGAAAAGCACACTAAACGATGCGGTAAAAACACAGTAAATGTACGGGAAGAAAATTTCGCGAACGTCGGTAAAGGAGAGAAGTAAAAATGCGTGTTGTCAAGGCAGTAGATAATCTACGAATGACCTGAGAAATGAGTTGCAGCGGCTTATCTAGATAAGGGGTTTTCCCCATGCGTCACGCTGACTCACCCCCGTGGATCTTACGAGAAACTTCTCGAATTCTGATTCATCGTAGAGGTTGCTTCATTTGCATATTTCCCCTCGTGGATTTTCCAAGGTGAGTCACCTCCTCCGTGTTCGTACAGGTATAATATCTTACGGGAGATATGAAACATACTCATTTGCATATTTCTAATGAAGAGATAATGTCTACACTTTTAATTAATGGAAAATAACAATTATTATTTCAATTTGATTATTAAAAATTATTTTTTCAAGTGGATTGCTTTATGAATAAATGGTTTTATTGTATGTTTTACGAAATAAAATATATCTTTTCGAAACAATATTTTTCCCGAATATAAGTTATTAAATGCATAGGAAATGGTTTTATTATATGATTTAATAAATATATCTTTAAAATAAATTATTGAATCCCTAGAAAGTGAATCTCTGAAAAATATGTTTTATGAAATAAAATAGTCATTTCAAACTTATAAATTCATTGAATCTTTTATGAAATAAAATATTTCTAATTAAATCTTTTAAGAAATAAAATCAATAAAATATTTCAAAGACAGACAGACACAGATATTCAGTTTCAATCTATTTATTGAAATTCCATAAAAATAAATACACACATTACTTATTGGATACAATTGTCTAAAGAAGTCGTTTTCATAAACACACATTACTTTTTGGATAAAGAATCTTCAATATATTTTTCATACAAGGTCATATTTAATTGTTTAAAGAAACCGTCGTTGTAATGACAGGAACAATTAATTTTTTTAACAATAGCATGCATATTTAATTTTAAAAGTATTTCTTCACGATATAATTGATATTTTTCAAACATAGATTTCATTAAACACTCGTGTGAATTTTGATCGTCTGAATTAAAAACACATCCGTCACATTGAAATAAATTTTCAATTCCTAACTGAATTTCATACACGATAAAATCGAGTAAGATTTCCTTAGCACTTTGCTCATTTTCATGAGAAATACACACAAGAGGTTTATTTAGAATTAACATAGGAAGTTGAACGGTGAATATTGCATCAATAATAAAATGAGTTATTCTCATTTTGAGTTCTCTAAGCCTAAAAATTTGATCCTTCGCCAATTTAATGAGATTCGGTTTTAAATAAAAGCCAGAAGGATTTAAAGAAAACATTTGCTGTAAAGTACAATAATCCTCATCTATGTAAGCCATTATTAATTGATTGTTAGAAATAAAACTATCATTTACTGATTCAAAATTAAAATTTTCAATCTTACTTTGAAAATAATACCATGTCTGAGCTGTCATTACAACGCCTTCTTTAGTAGGTATCCATTGACCTGTATGTAATTCTTTAAAATTACGAATGTGGATTCTCACATTAAAATTCTTTTCTATTACAATTTGTAAAAAACTGCTAAAGTTTAAATTAAATTCACCTCGTATAGGATCCCAAGATTGTTCACGTATCCATTGGTTTAACCAATCATTCACATTCAATTCTTCACACATATCTTGAGAACAGTTTTTAACAGAAGTATCACAATGAGAGTTTTTCGAAGTATCACAATCAGAGTTTTTCAAAGTATCGCATGCACTGGATGAAGCATCACTTATATCAAGTCTTGGTTTCTTTAAAGGTGGCATGATAGGGTTGGGTATTAAGTGACGAAAAGTCAGGCTGATTCTCATATCTTTGATGATAGGATTCGGTGCAATGCCGTGGGTAAACAGTTCGTTCGTAGGCTTTAACATACTGTAGAGAGAACCATGTTCTAATGAAATCAAAGTCGAAGGTGTTTTAGGCTTCTTGAATTCAATTGTTCGTTCGGCACCAAAGCTGAGGACTACGATGGGGAAAGTTGCATCTAATCCACTTTCGTTGTCTTTATGTTGAGGTATGTAGCTGTATCCATTGCTGTAGAGGTTTAGCAGAACATAGTTGAAGGTAGAAGCCGTCCATTTTTCCACTCGATCCCGCAGCTCCAATACCAGACGTGTCCAAGGGTTAGCAGGCACATGAGTTCCGCTGAAGGCATAACTCAAAGTTGAATCGCCGTATCCCAGAACTTGTCTTTTAGGCTTAAAACTTTTTCCATGAATTCTAAAGGTTGGCGTGTAGAAAGGTAAAGTTTTTAACTCGGCAAAATACCGATCTGCTTGTTCCTTTTCGATGAAGTTTGAAACATACTGGACATTCAGTCCGTTTTCCGTGAAACTCACTGCAGACATGACGAGACAACCAACACACACGAAATCAAATGGTAGACTGAGCCGTGATCGCTGATAAGCAATCTCTGATAAGATAAGACTCTCGTCACGTGACCAGAGGTAGCCAATCAGATAACTCGTGACGTCACTCACCACGTGACTGAGCATAGCCAATCACATTACTCGTGACGTCACCCTAATCAGGTGACCTCGCGTTGCTGATAAGAACTCTCCTTATCATTCATTTCTCTCAAGGTAGCCGTTGGAGTAGGACGTGTTTTCAGGTAAGTGTATTTTATTCTATAAATAATCACACGTATGGATAGATACAAATTCATTTTATTTAGTATGTTTCCCAGGTTACAGGGTTGAGTTTAACAACAGGTTTTTTTACAATAAGTTTCTTTTTCGGTTTGACAATGTTTTTTCTTGAAGACAAATATCGATTCTTAATAATACTTTGGGGTACTCCCATATCTTTCAAGGCTTGCAAAAATTCCCTTTGTCCTGTAATAGGTGGTTTTTTATTCACAGAAAAGATGAAATGAAAGAGTTCCGCTAAATTAGAATGTTCCATGGTCCTTCCGTTGTAAGTAATCTCTCCTTTCGGGTTCCACTTAAACTTGTTTGAATGAGACTTGAGAAAATTTAATAAGGCTTCGGCTTGTTTCTTCATGGGTTTAGCTACAGATGATAACACAAAGGTTTCATAGTCTTCTTGGGGTTCTTGTTTTATAGACTCCACTTGTTTAGGTTCCACTTTTTCAGGTTCTTCTTCGAGTTGTTTAGACATCCAAGGCAAATTATATTCTTGCAAATCCATTTTTCTTTTTAAGAGTTCGTAGTAGTGTTGAATTTTTTCGTGATCCGGTAGAGAACTATTTAATATTTTAGCCATAGCTAAATCAAATTCCGTCATTTGCTTTTTAGAAGGCGTATGCTTAGAAAATTCTTCTTCCGGTACCAACGCATACTTAGCTGCGAATTCCATTGATGATGCCGGTTAAAACAGACAATGCAGCCGGGATTAAAATATTTAAAAATCCACCGTGTTGAACAATCAATTTTTTCTTGTTGAATAAACTTCCTTTCTTGGTACCAATTTTTCGAAGAGTCGTCTTATATTTCCTTAAAGACCTTTTCTGGTGAGAGGAGAGAGGCACGTTTCCTTTTAATACGTTCAGGGTACATTCGCAAATAGCCTTCACAGATCGAGTCGGTAATTTTTTTAACAAATGCTTGCGTAAGGTTTGAGGACAAGACTTTATAAGCTCCAAGTCTCGAAGTTGTTTCCTCGTTAACGTCATGATCCCAAATGAATTAAAATCGGTAGGGCTTTCCTTTTAAACCTTTTTTGGGCTCGTACACAAATTGGGTTTCCCCCGGTAATATACGCGTTCTGAGTCGCATTCCTTCGGGGGTTTCATTCCTTAAATCCACCAACAAATAAGAGAAGGGTTGTTTGGTAGCATCCTCGAACACTTCTTGAAAAAACTGAGTTGATCTCGGGTATAATTGTCTGCCCAAGTGCGTAATTTGACTCATGTCCCGACGATTTTTAAAAAGTACTAAGTATTGACTGTTTAAGGAAATACCTCTCATTTCTTTACCTTTATGAAAAAGGTTTTGAGTAATAAAAATAATACTTAAATTTAAATGGTGACTTCCTTTGGTAAAGAGGTGGGTTAATCGTTCATCACCCCCACATTCCACCATTAAATCATCTAAAATCATTAAAGAATGGGTACCTAAATATTCCCGATAATTAGAAGGAAACCCTTCCACGAATGTCACGTCGGGAATTTCCTCGTAAAGCTTTTGAGAGATACCGTAAAACCAAACGACTTTATCGGGAGGAGGGTTAAACATACGCCGTCGTTCTGCCAGTAAATCCCGCAGAAACCAACTCTTACCAACCCCCGTGGGGCCTGCTAAGAGCATTGTAAAAGGGTGTTGAAAGCGTGGAAACTCCATTCTAAATAAACACAGACACATAGGTTTACATTATAAATAGTTTTTTATTGATAAAAAGGAGCACGTGTGCGAAATCGTTTGGATACAAAATTATAGACTCTATGGTCGTTACATATATTTTCAGTTACAAACTGCTTTAAAAAATCTTTCAAAGTTTTGCCACGACATCGGCAATAAATATAATACACACAAAATTGACCACAAACAGCTGTCACATGACTTTGCAGCGGAAGTGGATTAAACACCACTCGTGAAAATTGAGATACATAGTTCGATATAGGTCCTTTAAAAAAGTTTGGCTTGTTTCCATAGGAATCAAAGAATTCCGCTTCTGTAGGGGAGGATAGGTAGAATGCCACCCAGTGGCTTCCGGCTTCTGTAGACTTGTCCACGTTGCATACAAAACATGCAGGATAACGCTCGATCTTCTTGGGTAATTGATCACTGGGGAAAACACCGGAAAAGTATTTCTTGGTTACTGGATCGTGGGATAAAATAGTCTCGATTTCTATAGAATTCATTTTCAGTTGGGGAAGTCACACAACACATGTCGTGTTTTACTAATTTCTATAATATTTTCAAATTCCGCATACACCAATACAGTCGTGGTTCTTTCTAAGGTGTCTGCAAACTTGATTTCAATTCGTAAATTTCCTTGTTGCTGTAGATTCAGATGGGGTCCGTCACACATGTCAGGGCTCAGGTCGAAAGCATACAAAGTATGCCCGTTCGCAAAGTCCTCTCGGGTTAGATAAATGCCGGTATCCCGGTTAAATCCCGAAAACAAACGATGATACGCTCTTATATAGTTATTTTCTTCAAAATCCAATTCCAAGGGTTTGCTGGGTACAGGTTGTCCATCCACGTAAACACTTAAAAAGTTGACCTTGTGATGATAGAAATAAAAGGGATTTAAATCATATTGTCCAGTGTAGGCACTATTTTCTAAAAGTCCAATAATAATTCTTTTCGGCATGGTTCCTAAAAACACATTGTCTTGCATAAAGGATTTACTTCCAGTTGAGATCGAATAGGTCTTGCATAACACTCGATCGATGGGATACTTTGCCGTACTTTTCTCTAAGGCCTTGGCATGACCCAGTAATACACCTGGGCTCACTTTCACTTTACGTATGAAAATAGAAGCATGTTCCAAAATCACTTTGTAGTTGGGAATGGGTTTCGCCGCATCGATTTTACACATTAAGGAAAATTCAGGCTTGCTTCGGGTCATCTTAATTTTCAAGTCAACCATATTCAATAGCAATCGATTTTGTTGAAAAATATCACAATGCAAAGGTCCAATCATATCTAACGTTTTGCTTTTATTCGTGAGTGCGTAACGTATCTTCAATCCGGGGTTGTCTCCAGCAGGATCTGTAGCAGCCAAATTCTCATCTTTGTAAAAACATTCGCAGGTCAATAAACTTTTCTTGGCATCTTCTCCATAATTCAACAGCGTTTCAATATAGGCGCGGTAGGGGTAGGTGTTACTCGACGAGGAGATCACTCTTTCGTTCAGGCTAATATCCACTTGAGAAAACAAGGCGTGTAAAAATAAATTCACGGGGGCAACTGCATCCGTTTCCGCTAAGGGTGATCCATCAAACTTGGTAATTTTCACTTTCACATACAGGTAGGAAGCCGATAAATCAATATAGTCTTCACCATTTCCGGAAATATTAAATTCCACAGGTCCTCCGTCTCGAATATTCGCAAGAGGGTGGTACTCAACAAAGTATCCCTTTTCAATAGCCGTTTGCGTGGGTGGGATCAAAAATAAATCCAATTCGGATTTCGCACAGGCAGCAGAATCTTTATGGATAAGTCCAGACATCTTTAAGCGAAAATATCTTGTACCTTCACTTTCTTGGCTTTACGTCGAATGACTGCTTTGGTAGAACGCTTCCTCTTTTTATACCGGCGGCCCGATCCTATCATCGTCTTCACTTTAGTAGCGGCTTTGTCGGTTAAGGTCTGTCCAGCTTCTTTTAATCTTCGCTTGGCGGCCATTTTAATGTCTTCTCCGCGAGACAGGTCACTTAACACGTTCACACCTGAATGAAACAACTGCTTGCCGACCGCTTTCGCTCCCGATTTGAAGAGGGGTACTGCTGCACGAAAAAGGGATCGAAACAGTCCACCGAATCCATATCCCTTTTGTAAAGTAGTGCCTTGATAATAATTTAGACCACTACCCGACTGATGGGAATAGTAATCTTCAAAAGATTTCGCACAACACTGGTAAGGAACAAACATCACGAGAGGTATTTTTGACGAAAGTGAAGCTTCACGTACGAGCGCCCACGTTCAAATGGCGTGAGTTCGCCGAGGTGGTTCCTTATAACGATTTCCAAAGAGTCGAACGATTTTCGGCTGACAGGTAAATAGTGTGGTCGGTCGAATGTCTCACAAATCATTTCTCCATCTTTTCCTCTCACATTAACAATTCGTAAAAGGGGTGCTAACACATCTCCGATAATTTGGGGTTCGACAATATCCGAATAAACCAGCAACACTCTATAATGCGCACAGGGATCTGCGACATAGGTACTAAAGATAGTTTGCTCGATATTTATATCCGGCGAGGCGATTTCACCTGGTTCGAATCCCAACATCTGCGCTATCCCCTCATGCAATATCAGTTTTGTTTTATCTTTCACGTTAATACACACCTTTTTCGTGTGCGGATCATAAGTGAAAGAAATTTTATTTTTAATCTCTTCAATAGACATTGCTTTTAAAATGTCATCAACCGATTCGTAAAAGCCAGGGGGAATTCTTCTACCAAACGGAGATTTCTGGTCATTCAAATCGAAACCAAATAAATTATTATTTTGATTCACATTATACCAGGTGTGAGGGTAAATAAATTCGACAAGGCCTACTTCCCATTCCCCTTTCAATTCAACGGGGGTGGGTAATCGCGTAATAAAATGAGAAATTTTATTCTCAGGAAAATAATTCCGGGAACTGTCCGAAGGTAACGTCACGTAGAACGACATGCTTTCAAATGATCTTTCAACAATCCAAACACTTGTTTTATAAGGCGAATAAATCAGAGGATGGAATCCATTGGTCAAATTTGCTGGGATAACCTTTAAATTTTACTTTGTATTCCACACGCTTTTTGCGTATCCGCTTATCTAAAATCTTTTCAATCGTATAATTCTCTTTTGGTTTCACTTTCTGAAGTTCTTGAGGGTAAAAGGTTCCTTTAATGGGTTCTTCTAACAGGTCCTTGATTCGGTAGACGGGAGGGTCTCTTCTCACACATTCAGTCACCACAAACACTTCTTCCGTCCAGTTCGTTTCATATCCTTTTTCGAAGGTTAATTTCTGCTTGGAAACTCGTACAACATCTCCCGGTTGAAACATGCAGGGTTTTCTTTTCGCATTTTGCATGTCACCGTATAAAGTATCCCATACATCGCTTTCATTTTCAGCGGTTACTTCAACTGGAGCTCTCTTGATACTTGAATGGTAAGTATGATTATAACTGTGTAACAACTGATCCAACACGTCTAAATAGCGGTAGGTATGATTATGGGTAAAATATTTCCACATTTTCGTTTTCAAAGTTCGGTTAAATCGCTCCACGACAGATGCTTTCGTATTGTTATTCGTCGTAAAAAACCGCACGCCTTCTTCTTTCAAAAATTTTTGAAAAAGTCTGTTTTGATACTCTTTTCCGTCATCCGATTGCAGGGACTTGGGTTTCCTCGTTGCAAAAATAGACCGGAACGCCTTTACAATATCTTCACCCCGTTTTTGCTTCAAAGGGACCGCCCACGCAAATTTAGACAGAATGTCTATACAAGTCAGGATGTAGCGGTACCCTTGATTGAACTTTTGCAAACTGCCGAGATCCACTAAGTCGGTCTGCCACTGTTGATCGATTGAATACACTATCACTCGATTGGTCGGGAACTTTCTTCGAACAGGTTTGTGCAACGTGTATGCATCGACTCCGCTCAGCCAGTCCTGAATCTTCTTCTTCGAGATTTTGCCTTTGGCAGCACGAAATAAGGCATTTACACCACCAAAACTTCCCTCGTGACTTGGATTCTGATACACCTCCATCGTTACAACACAAAATCTTATTATGACTCACATTCACACGAAAGCGCATCATACCTTCCTCGTACGAAGATACGTTTTACAATGACTCACTAACGCAACGTCTCTCTTTATATACCTTATAAGTGCACTCACAAGCATAGCTTCATGGCTTGATAAATAAAACCCTTATCCACTTATCAAGCCGTGAAACTATTTTACCTTCGGTTCGAATCTAACCCCTGCAAAAATTCGAAAAAATTTTGAAGTCCCTAAAATTGTGAAAAAAAAATACTAAGTCCGAAATTTATGAAAAATTCCCCTTCTCCCCGATAGATGGCACCACCAAACCTCATCCAAGATGATAGTCAAAGTTTCTATTCTTCCGGTGGCAACACACAGTTTCTATTCTTCCGGTGGCAACACCCCCTCGTCCAAGATGATGACTAAGTAGTGTAAAAAGGGTGTATTCACCGACACGGTGGAGGCGCGGAGGCGCTCTCCAACAGGGTGGTGGCGCGCGCGCCTCAGCGCGCCTCCGCGCCTCCACCGTGGCGGTGAATCACCCTTTTTACACTACTGACGATGACTCATACAGATAAGAATGTTGAATCATACCTATCTTAGTATAATGTTAGAGTTTTGTGTTTTTACAATAATATAAAATAGTTTATAGAGATCATTTATTTAATATCAGTTGTAAACTACATTTAAATAATGCAATAAGAGTTGAACTCTGCAATTAACCTATTAAAATATTGAAATATTTTTAATATTTTTATTTAATTTTACTTTTTTTAAATTATGCTAAGAAAATAATGAGATCAAAACAGAATTATTTTTCTATAAGACATCCTTTTTCATTCAATAAAATGTAACTGTAATTTTTTAATGAAAGGTTTTAAAATCACTTAATAGGATAAAATTAAAAACAGAAATCTTATTGTTTTAGTAATTATTTTATCAAGTTATAATTCTAAGTAATAAACTATCTATAAATAATCGGATAGCAAGAGAGAATTTTGTATAATAACTATATATTATTTTAATATATGCATTACATCGCAAGGTAAAATTTTCAACTTATTTATACGGATTGAACTATAAGTAATAAAAATTACTCATTTACATTTCTGCTAAATTTTATAAGTTGGATATGTGATTTAAAATACTAAACACTAATCCTTATGAGAGAATTTGGGTGACACTTTCACAGAAAGAAATTATCCTTTACAATAAGATTTGCTCATGATGTCTAAGTGAAAATAACTTACCGTGAATCATACTAGAATCATGCAGTTGTAATGAAATTCCCTGTTTTTAGTTAAAGAAACTTCTAATGAAACAATTATTTTTTACTAGCATATAAATGTACATTTTTATATTATTCCTGTATATATAAAATTTTAAATAATTCATTAAGTGTTAAACTTTGTATTTAATCGATTAAATAAATAAAGTTTTAGTAAAATATAAGAGTAATTTTTTAATGAATGGTTTTGAAATCACTTTAACTTTATAAGAAAAAAAAAAATAAAAAGAGGTTTTAAAATTACTTAATAGGATAAAATTAAAAATCTTATTGTTTTTAGCAATTATTTTATCTAGTTGTAAACTATATATTATTATTTTAATATACGCCTTATACTTAAGTCAGTTTTAGAGAAAAAACAAGAAAAAAAAAATCCCAAAGGGTAGGCTGATGAGTTGGAATATTCTATTATACTTAAAGAATCCAGGTACGGAAAAACCGAAATACATTATGCGGAAAAACAGGCGGGATTTTCGGCTAAAACTCCAAAGCAGTGGACGGTAAACATAACACACCGTAAAACAACCTACTCACACGACGACCAAACTAAGAATGAAGGGAAACGTTGAGTTGTAACACCTTATCTACTAGAGATAAGGGGGGAATTCCCAGAAAAGCTGAGTCACCCCTGTGGATCTTACGAGAAAGTTCGTGAAGGATGACTCATCGGTGACGAGTTTGAATAATTTGCATAACCGCTAAATATAAGTATTTTAGTAGTGATAAATTTATTTCATAATCGATAACTCATTTATACATAATCAGGTTCACACCTTATATAAAACAATACTATATTTAAAAGTTTTACTATACAATAGACATTCCCATATGGATATTCATAAGGCTTAAGACCAATTAATAAAACGAGGGTCCTATAAGCAAAATGCATGAGAGTCTTTCTAAGGAATCCTAATCTGTATTGAAGTCAGTTTTAGTGAAAACCAAGAAAAACTACAAACGGGTAGATTGATAAGCCGAATTTGAACCTAGCATTACACATAGATTCGTTTAGTCTTCCAAAATCCTTGTAACAACATGTTTATGAACTTTATAAGAAAATGCTTAATAGGGTTTGCATGCGTTAGCTATATTAAAGATCTATTAGATGTAATTTTTTTTTCACTATATATTGTTTAGCTATATTTATACACCATGCAATGTATAATATTTCCCAGAGTAAAAGTTTAAACTAAGTAACTAATCATCAACATAAGTGTTAAATTGAATACATAAGACAGTATATGAATAAACAGTTAGTAATGTGAAAATGCTGATCTGTAAAACTTTTTGAAAGTAGTAACTTATAAATTTATACTTATGCACACACATGGTTAAGAAACTTATATAAAACAATACTATGATTAAAAAAAATTTCAGTATACAATAAAATAAATCGTAATAGATATTCATTTACAATAAGTAATTTAATGATTTAATGCTTTCATTAAAAGATTAAAATTACTAGATTTCAGTTTTTGTTTAATATTTTATGTAATAATCTTTCACTAATAATATATTTCAATAGGTATAGGTTTAAAAAAATGTTTTAAAGTTTTACTTACCTGAAAACACGTCCTACTCCAACGGCTGCCTTGAGAGAAATGAACGATAAGGAGAGTTCTTATCAGCGACGCGAAGTCACGTGATTAGGGTGACGTCACGAGTGATGTGATTGGCTATGCTCAGTCACGTGGTGAGTGACCTCACGAGTTATCTGATTGGCTACCTCTGGTCACGTGACGAGAGTCTTATCTTATCAGAGATTGCTTATCAGCGATCACGGCTCATTCTACCATTTGATTTCGTGTGTGTTGGTTGTCTCGTCATGTCTGCAGTGAGTTTTATGGAAAACGGACTGAATGTCTACTATGTTTCAAACTTCATCGAAAAGGAACAAGCAGATCGGTATTTTGCCGAGTTAAAAACTTTACCTTTCTACACGCCAACGTTTAGAATTCATGGAAAAAGTATTAAACCTAAAAGGCAAGTTCTAGGATACGGCGATTCGACTTTAAGTTATGCCTTCAGCGGAACCCATGTGCCTGCTAACCCTTGGACACGTCTGATATTGGAGCTGCGGGACCGAGTGGAAAAATGGACGGCTTCTACCTTCAACTATGTTCTGCTAAACCTCTACAGCAATGGATACAGCTACATACCTCAACATAAAGACAACGAAAGTGGATTGGATACAACTTCTCTCATCGCAGTCCTCATCTTTGGTGCCGAACGAACAATTGAATTCAAGAAGCCTAAAACACCATCGACTTTGATTTCATTAGAACATGGTTCGCTCTACGGTATGTCAAAGCCTACGAACGAACTGTTTACCCATGGCATTGCACCGGACCCTAACATTAAAGATATGAGAATCAGCCTGACTTTTCGTCATTTAATATCCAACCCCATCATGTCACCTTTAAAGAAACCAAGACTTGATCTAAGTGATGCTTCATCCAGTGCATGTGATACACCAAAAAACTCTTTATTCAATGATCTGAATACTTTAAAAAACTCTCATTGTGATGTATCTACAACGAGTGATACTTCTACAAAAAACTGTTCAAAGGACTTGTGTGAAAAACTTACTCCAAACGATTGGTTAAGTCAATGGGTACGAGAACAACCTCTACATCCCATCTGTACTGAATGGAATTTAAAATGGAATACATTTTTACAAATTGTAATGGAAAATAACCTGAAACTAAGAATTCATATTCGTAATTTTAAAGAATTACCCACGGGTGAGTGGGTACACACTAAACAAGGTATTGTAATGCAAAATTTCAATTAAATCGCGACGAGATACTTTTAAAATTAAATATGTTTGCTATTGCTCAAAATATAACCTGTACATGTCATTACAATATTTCTTTCTCTAAAGAACTAAATATGAAACTGTATGAAAATCATATTGAAGCTGCTTTATCTAAATTGTAAATTAATCTGTGTATATGTTATGCATTTTTAATAAAGAAATAGAAACTATATATATTGTGTCAGTAGTCCTTTGTATATATTTACAACTATACATAATATTCAATTTTTATTAGTATTAATATAGTTAATCCAATAAATAATTTAAAAATAAGGTGTTAATAATTTTAAATAAACAAAAACTTAAATCCATATTTATTAGTTTTTATAAAACACACTAATGAAGCAAAGGTTTAACTCCAATTGCGAAAAACTTAAATATACAAACAAAGCCAAAAACATATCAATTAATTATTATTATTAGTTTTTTTATGTAAAAGATTGTTGAAGTAAACTTTTAAACGTACCGCAACATGCAGTGAAAAATATTCAAAGTCCACAGGACATTACTCGAAACGATTCCATTGTCTTATACGGTAAATTGAAATGTAACACGCGGAAAAAAAGATCGACATATACCGGAGAATCTATGCATACTGTCCGATGAAAATAAGCCGCACAGCTAAGGAGATGCTACCAGGATGAGAGTCAAAATCCAACTGAATTCAAACAAAGTGAGAAGGTCTATAAATCTCCCGTGTTGATTAGACGGTTTTGAAGAATGGGTTTTCCCCCAACACCTAAGCAGAATGGAGAAGGTCATAGGTTTTCCCTCACCTATCGCGAACATAACTCTTAATTAAGTACTCTTAATTAAGTTTAAATAATCTGTTCGATGACTCATCAAACGATGAGTCATCGAACAGATTATACTTATTAAATTTACTTATGTTGTATAAAAGTTAGGTTTATTAAATCTTTAACTAGGAGAGCATATGATACATAATTTTAATTAGAAAATATAATTAAGAGATATTTGAAAGGCTTACATAAAATTTGCATAATTTTAATTAAGAAACTTAATTAAGAGTTATGTTCGCGATAGGTGAGGGAAAACCTATGACCTTCTCCATTCTGCTTAGGTGTTGGGGGAAAACCCATTCTTCAAAACCGTCTAATCAACACGGGAGATTTATAGACCTTCTCACTTTGTTTGAATTCAGTTGGATTTTGACTCTCATCCTGGTAGCATCTCCTTAGCTGTGCGGCTTATTTTCATCGGACAGTATGCATAGATTCTCCGGTATATGTCGATCTTTTTTTCCGCGTGTTACATTTCAATTTACCGTATAAGACAATGGAATCGTTTCGAGTAATGTCCTGTGGACTTTGAATATTTTTCACTGCATGTTGCGGTACGTTTAAAAGTTTACTTCAACAATCTTTTACATAAAAAAACTAATAATAATAATTAATTGATATGTTTTTGGCTTTGTTTGTATATTTAAGTTTTTCGCAATTGGAGTTAAACCTTTGCTTCATTAGTGTGTTTTATAAAAACTAATAAATATGGATTTAAGTTTTTGTTTATTTAAAATTATTAACACCTTATTTTTAAATTATTTATTGGATTAACTATATTAATACTAATAAGAATTGAATATTATGTATAGTTGTAAATATATACAAAGGACTACTGACACAATATATATAGTTTCTATTTCTTTATTAAAAATGCATAACATATACACAGATTAATTTACAATTTAGATAAAGCAGCTTCAATATGATTTTCATACAGTTTCATATTTAGTTCTTTACAGAAAGAAATATTGTAATGACATGTACAGGTTATATTTTGAGCAATAGCAAACATATTTAATTTTAAAAGTATCTCGTCGCGATTTAATTGAAATTTTGCAAGTAATGATATCGTTGAATAATCTAGGGAACTTTGACCAGAAGAATTAAATAAACACTCATCACAGTGAAACAAATCTTCTATACATAATCGAACTTCATGAACAATAGACTTTAAAAAGATTCTCTTAGCATTTTCTTCATTAACATGATTTAAACAAAAGGGTGTTTTGCTTAGAATTAACATAGGAAGTTGAATTGTAAATATTGCATCAATGATAGAATCAGTTATTTTAATTTTGATTTCTCTAAGTTTCAAAATTTGCTCTTTAAATAATTTAATGACATTGGATTTTAAGTAAAATTCGCATGTGTTTAAGGTAAACATTTGTTGAAGTATACAGAAATTCTTATTAATACAAAGCATCAATAATTGGTTATTACTAATAAAACTATCACTTACTGAGTTGAAACTAAAATTTTCAATCAAATCTTGAAAATAATACCAAGTCTGAGCTGTCATTACAATACCTTGTTTAGTGTGTACCCACTCACCCGTGGGTAATTCTTTAAAATTACGAATATGAATTCTTAGTTTCAGGTTATTTTCCATTACAATTTGTAAAAATGTATTCCATTTTAAATTCCATTCAGTACAGATGGGATGTAGAGGTTGTTCTCGTACCCATTGACTTAACCAATCGTTTGGAGTAAGTTTTTCACACAAGTCCTTTGAACAGTTTTTTGTAGAAGTATCACTCGTTGTAGATACATCACAATGAGAGTTTTTTAAAGTATTCAGATCATTGAATAAAGAGTTTTTTGGTGTATCACATGCACTGGATGAAGCATCACTTAGATCAAGTCTTGGTTTCTTTAAAGGTGACATGATGGGGTTGGATATTAAATGACGAAAAGTCAGGCTGATTCTCATATCTTTAATGTTAGGGTCCGGTGCAATGCCATGGGTAAACAGTTCGTTCGTAGGCTTTAACATACCGTAGAGCGAACCATGTTCTAATGAAATCAAAGTCGATGGTGTTTTAGGCTTCTTGAATTCAATTGTTCGTTCGGCACCAAAGCTGAGGACTGCGATGGGGGAAGTTGTATCCAATCCAATTTCGTTGTCTTTATGTTGAGGTATGTAGCTGTATCCATTGCTGTAGAGGTTTAGCAGAACATAGTTGAAGGTAGAAGCCGTCCATTTTTCCACTCGGTCCCGCAGCTCCAATATCAGACGTGTCCAAGGGTTAGCAGGCACATGGGTTCCGCTGAAGGCATAACTTAAAGTCGAATCGCCGTATCCTAGAACTTGCCTTTTAGGTTTAATACTTTTTCCACGACTTCTAAACGTTGGCGTGTAGAAAGGTAAAGTTTTTAACTCGGCAAAATACCGATCTGCTTGTTCCTTTTCGATGAAGTTTGAAACATAGTAGACATTCAGTCCGTTTTCCATAAAACTCACTGCAGACATGACGAGACAACCAACACACACGAAATCAAATGGTAGAATGAGCCGTGATCGCTGATAAGCAATCTCTGATAAGATAAGACTCTCGTCACGTGACCAGAGGTAGCCAATCAGATAACTCGTGAGGTCACTCACCACGTGACTGAGCATAGCCAATCACATCACTCGTGACGTCACCCTAATCACGTGACTTCGCGTCGCTGATAAGAACTCTCCTTATCGTTCATTTCTCTCAAGGCAGCCGTTGGAGTAGGACGTGTTTTCAGGTAAGTAAAACTTTAAAACATTTTTTTAAACCTATACCTATTGAAATATATTATTAGTGAAAGATTATTACATAAAATATTAAACAAAAACTGAAATCTAGTAATTTTAATCTTTTAATGAAAGCATTAAATCATTAAATTACTTATTGTAAATGAATATCTATTACGATTTATTTTATTGTATAGTGAAATTTTTTTTAATCATAGTATTGTTTTATATAAGTTTCTTAACCATGTGTGTGCATAAGTATAAATTTATAAGTTACTACTTTCAAAAAGTTTTACAAATCAGCATTTTCACATTACTAACTGTTTATTCATATACTGTCTTATGTATTCAATTTAACACTTATGTTGATGATTAGTTACTTAGTTTAAACTTTTACTCTGGGAAATATTATACATTGCATGGTGTATAAATATAGCTAAACAATATATAGTGAAAAAAAAAATTACATCTAATAGATGTTTAATATAGCTAACGCATGCAAACCCTATTAAGCATTTTCTTATAAAGTTCATAAACATGTTGTTACAAGGATTTTGGAAGACTAAACGAATCTATGTGTAATGCTAGGTTCAAATTCGGCTTATCAATCTACCCGTTTGTAGTTTTTCTTGGTTTTCACTAAAACTGACTTCAATACAGATTAGGATTCCTTAGAAAGACTCTCATGCATTTTGCTTATAGGACACTCGTTTTATTAATTGGTCTTAAGCCTTATGAATATCCATATGGGAATGTCTATTGTATAGTAAAACTTTTAAATATAGTATTGTTTTATATAAGGTGTGAACCTGATTATGTATAAATGAGTTATCGATTATGAAATAAATTTATCACTACTAAAATACTTATATTTAGCGGTTATGCAAATTATTCAAACTCGTCACCGATGAGTCATCCTTCACGAACTTTCTCGTAAGATCCACAGGGGTGACTCAGCTTTTCTGGGAATTCCCCCCTTATCTCTAGTAGATAAGGTGTTACAACTCAACGTTTCCCTTCATTCTTAGTTTGGTCGTCGTGCGAGTAGGTTGTTTTACGGTGTGTTATGTTTACCGTCCACTGCTTTGGAGTTTTAGCCGAAAATCCCGCCTGTTTTTCCGCATAATGTATTTCGGTTTTTCCGTACCTGGATTCTTTAAGTATAATAGAATATTCCAACTCATCAGCCTACCCTTTGGGATTTTTTTTTCTTGGTTTTTCTCTAAAACTGACTTAAGTATAAGGCGTATATTAAAATAATAATATATAGTTTACAACTAGATAAAATAATTGCTAAAAACAATAAGATTTTTAATTTTATCCTATTAAGTAATTTTAAAACCTCTTTTTATTTATTTTTTTTTTCTTATAAAGTTAAAGTGATTTCAAAACCATTCATTAAAAAATTACTCTTATATTTTACTAAAACTTTATTTATTTAATCGATTAAATACAAAGTTTAACACTTAATGAATTATTTAAAATTTTATATATACAGGAATAATATAAAAATGTACATTTATATGCTAGTAAAAAATAATTGTTTCATTAGAAGTTTCTTTAACTAAAAACAGGGAATTTCATTACAACTGCATGATTCTAGTATGATTCACGGTAAGTTATTTTCACTTAGACATCATGAGCAAATCTTATTGTAAAGGATAATTTCTTTATGTGAAAGTGTCACCCAAATTCTCTCATAAGGATTATTGTTTAGTATTTTAAATCACATATCCAACTTATAAAATTTAGCAGTAATGTAAATGAGTAATTTTTATTACTTATAGTTCAATCCGTATAAATAAGTTAAAAATTTTACCTTGCGATGTAATGCATATATTAAAATAATATATAGTTATTATACAAAAATCTCTCTTGCCATCCGATTATTTATAGATAGTTTATTACTTAGAATTATAACTTGATAAAATAATTACTAAAACAATAAGATTTCTGTTTTTAATTTTATCCTATTAAGTGATTTTAAAACCTTTCATTAAAAAATTACAGTTACATTTTATTGAATGAAAAAGGATGTCTTATAGAAAAATAATTCTGTTTTGATCTCATTATTTTCTTAGCATAATTTAAAAAAAGTAAAATTAAATAAAAATATTAAAAATATTTCAATATTTTAATAGGTTAATTGCAGAGTTCAACTCTTATTGCATTATTTAAATGTAGTTTACAACTGATATTAAATAAATGATCTCTATAAACTATTTTATATTATTGTAAAAACACAAAACTCTAACATTATACTAAGATAGGTATGATTCAACATTCTTATCTGTATGAGTCATCGTCTAGCGATAAAACAGTTTCTCGCATTTGTGTGGAAGATTGAAGGTTGCACTTCGCTAAGGGAAATTTCTTCAATTTTAAGTAAGTTTTATAATTTATTATTACTATTTGATAATTTATTTAACTTAATATGTATCTCTATACGTAATATCTTAATATGTATACTCTAGTAAATATATTTGTTTATAATAGAAATTTTATTAAAACTTTACGAAAGTTATATAAGAAATTTTTATTGTTTTATTGAAGAGAGAGAAATTAATTTAAAAAATATTTTTTATTGGTATTTACTTATAAGGAATTTTTTATTGTTATGCTATAAACTTTTTTTATTGTTACACTATAAACTTTTTTGTTTATATAAAACTAAATTTTGCATAAATAAAACTACTTTCACACATGGAAAATTATTGCTTAAATGAAACCTAGAAAAGTTTCCATTTAACTTGTGTATGTTTAGAAATTATTTGAGTAAAACTAATTTCTGCAATATATAAAACTCCTTTCACAAACGAATTTTTATTGCTTAATTATAACTTACTTTTATATGTATTTATTTCAATACCGTTTAAGTGATAGATAGGTAATAATCGTTTAAACTCATTGTATGATATGCTTTGTGAAAAAATTATTGCATTTTCCTAATTATTCGCTGTATTGTTTTAATGATTTTAACTTAATCTTTATATGAGATAGTGTGGATTACACATGATTCATCAGCTGTAGGGGTTTTCCGTTGCAGGTGATAACTGACTCATAGAATATTCCGTATTATCTGTTTTTTAAGGAAACTGTTTATTTTCATTTAAAATGATGCATTGAATTTTTATGCAATTTATTTCGAAATGTTTAATATAAAATAACTTTTAGTAACTGATAGTTTTTAAATATAACTAATCCTTTTTATTATTGATAAAAAAGAACTTATTTTTATTAGTTCAAGTTTAAAAGTATTTACCTGTTTCATTCAAGATAGTATAAATTATATTACTGCGTTAAACTCGAATAAATGTTAAACTTATTTAGTGAGAATATAAAGTTTAATTTAAATAACATATTCATGTACTTATAGCTTTTTTGCTTATAAAATTTATGTAAAGTTTTCGTGTTAGGATAAATTTATTTAATAGTAACAGCATAAAGTTTAGTTAATTATAATGTATATAAAATTTAATTGTTGATTTTAAACATTGTATGTATTTTTAAATTAATATTATTATAGGATAGTCATTTTTATTTTTATTTTTATTTATTTTATTTATTTATTAATTTATTTATTTTATAAATTTACTGTATATCTTTGTATGCATTTTTTAATTAATATTATTATATGAAACTAATTTTTTTTAATTTATATTATTATATAATAGTAATTTTTTTTAATTAATATTATTACATGATAGTATTTTTTTTAAATTTATAACTTTACTATATATCTTTGTATGCATTTTTTTAATTAATATTATTATATGATAGAATTTTTTTTTAAATTTATATGATAGTCATTTTTTAAAGTGCATGTGTTCAATTTTTAACGAATGTAAGTTAGAGTTAAAATAAGTGTGAAACTTGTTTTGTGAGGATATAAAGTTTAATTTATATAATTTTTATTATATTTAGTTTAGTTTAAATAATTTTTATTGTATTCAGTTTAATTTATAACATATATATCCTCATTTACTGATTTTGAAACTTTTGTTTATCGTATTTGTTTAGTTATAGCATAAATAACAGTACGTGTTTTATATAATATTTAGTTTCATTTATATGATAGTAATTTTTTAAAGTGTATGTGTGTTCAATTTTTAAAGAATGTAAAAATAGTATTTCAAAGTTAGAGGTTAAATAACAGTATGTGTTTTATATAATTTTTATCATATTTAGTTTATATACCATAACTGTATACAAAATTTATTAACTGATTAAAAACTTCTGTTAAATTTTTAACGAATGTAAGATAGAGTTTAAAAAAATGTTAAACTTATTTAGTGAGAATATAAAGTTTAATTTACATAATTTTTATTATATTTAGTTTAATTTATATGATAGTAATTTTTTAAAGTGTATGAGTGTTCAATTTTTAAAGAATGTAAAAATAGTATTTCAAAGTTAGAGCTTAAATAACAGTATGTGTTTTATATAATTTTTATTATATTAAGTTTATATACCATAACTGTATACAAAATTAATTAACTGATTAAAAACTTCTGTTAAATTTTTAACGAATGTAAAATAGAGTTTAAAGAAATGTTAAACTTTTTTAGTGAGAATATAAAGTTTAATTTACATAATTTTTATTATATTTAGTTTAATTTATATGATAGTAATTTTTTAAAGTGCATGTGGGTTCAATTTTTAACGAATGTAATAATATTATTTCTAAGATAGTCTAAATAAATTTAAAAAGTGAAACTTATTTAGTGTTAAAATAAAGTTAGAATTTTTAAGTGTCTTACACTTTTAATGATTGTTAAATTATTTATTATTTGTTTTGCTTTTAAATCTATGTGTTAATCCACAAAATACGAAAATTTCTATTTAATTCTGTAAAAATTTCGTAATATAAATTTGTAATGATGTCACTAAAAGTATGAACTCCTATTTAAATTCCTTATTTATTATCTTAACACAATATATTTTTAATCTCTAAAAATGCTAAGTTTCTAAAATACTCATAAATTGTTACTGATGTTAATTAACTTCAGTCATTCATTGTTTCATTCAGTCGAAAATGTTAAGTCCCACCGGAAATTATTTATACTCTTCCAATGGCAACATCTAAATTTTAATGTCTATACCATTCACATTCAATGTTTTTAATTATATAATACTCACCAACCCTTTGTTTTATTTTGTCAAATTCACTGAAATACATAGGAAAATTTCTATTTAATTCTGTAATCAATTTATAATCCCCGAATGACAACTCTTCAAAAGTTTCTATTCTTCCGGTGGCAACACCTAAATATTAAAGTCCCAAAAGATCGTGACGTTATCTAATCCCCCTGCAAAAATTCGAAAAAATTTTGAAGTCCCCGAAATTGTGAAAAAAATACTAAGTCCCGAAATTTAGGAAAATAAATCTAACTCCTCAAAATTCCCCCTTCTCCCCGATAGATGGCAGCACTCATCGCGGAAACCCTCGTAAAAGGTGATACCCAAAGTTTCTATTCTTCCGGTGGCAACGGTCTAAAAGTTTCTATTCTTCCGGTGGCAACACCCCCTCCTCCAAGATGATGGCTAAGTAGTGTAAAAAGGACACGTTCTGCAACAGGGTGGAGGGACGGTGGGTCTAGGGTGGAGGCGCGCCTCCACCCTGACCCTCATGGACCTTCCGTCCCTCCACCCTGTTGCAGAACTGTCCTTTTTACACTACTCATACCCCTTTATCGAACCCAGAAAAATCTGGAAATTACTCATAACTAGTGATTCAGTCACGTCACAGCTTCCATCTTTGTTGTATCGATAATAACGATTTTCTCGCCAAAAGTCGCCAAGGGGAAAACTTGCCAAATTTGGCGCCAAATCCACTGCCTGCCTCAATGGAGCTTTTTAGAGCGTTTTTAAGGGAAAATTAGGCTATTTTAACGCTAAAACAAACTAGAAATGCCGAAAATTAACATTGTAACAATTTACTAAGCCACTTTGAAAGAATTTCTACAAAAATAAACAGAATTATTTACAAACTCTCAACACTGCCCCTTCCCAAGTACTGCACGTTCCGGGCAGTACTTGGGTCAGGAGGCGAAACAAAGTCTCCTGAAGGAGGCGAAACAAACAATCTATACAATCTAAAATACAAAAACTAAATTGCATATAACAATTAAATTTCAACACAGATTGCCGAATTAAATGAGAAATACTTACAATATTTACAAATAACTTAATATTTATGTGGGATGGCCGATTGGTGTGGGCTTTTAAAACAGAAACTGATAATTCACTTAATTATTAATCATTTAAAATTTAATAGAAAATTAAAGTACTTTGTACAAACATTTACAGTATTGTAGTTTAAATTATTATTGAATGGCCACTTGGAAAGTCATATCTAAATAATCGAAGTTCTTAGTTTTTATCAAAAAAAAAAGGGATTACACAGTTCACTTCTGATTTCACTCGAAAATACACAGTCTAGTACAGATCCTTTTTCCAGAAGACTTTCGTCGTCCACCGAAGAAAATTTATGCGTCTCCTCGTCTTAAACGTCACACGCCGTCTCCACTCTTTCCCGGCCAAAGCTATCCGCTCCACCGATGGAAATGTGTGTTCCGGAAATGGCGTCTGTCTCACGTCGCAGCTACATTCTTCCGCTAAGATTCTGCGTTCTCTTTCAATAGTAAAGGGAAACGCGGCAGTTTTGGAGTCAGCGGTTGCAGGAAGCAAGGGCCCGCTACTGTATTTATATACAAATGATTACATTACACATACACAAATTTTACAAATATTTTCATTTCAGATTTGAACATTACCGTCAAGTGTGGTATGTGGCTAGCCGATCGTAATGAACCACCTTCGGTTTTGATGAAGGTGTTTTATCAACCCTTAGTACTACATCATTCAGTCTTTTTAACACTTTGTAGGGACCGTCCCAGTTACACTATAGCTTGGGAGAGAGTCCATTGCGTCGAACAGGATTCTCCAAACAAACTTTCTTTGTCTTCTTCCTTGAACTCATGTTGTGTAGCCTTTAGATCATACCTTGTCTTCATTTTCTCCGTTGCCATGTGAATCAGCTCCCAAGCAAAATTGTGTACGTCTTCAAATCGTGCCTAGAGGTCTTGGATATATTCCTCAGGCGATGAAGGCGCATCTGGTGGACAACCAAACAGGAGATCACAAGGGAGATGAAGTTCGCGTCCAAACAGCATCTGAGCTTGAGTATAGCCGGTGGTTTCATGGACAGCACTTCGATAAGCCAGCAGGAACAACGGCAACTTCAAATTCCAATCTTGCTGGTTCTCTGATACTAGAAGAGAGAGGTTATTCAGGATGATACGGTTAAACCTCTGGAGCATGCCGTCAGACTGAGGATGTAGGGGTGTTGTCTGGGTTTTGTCTATGCCGAGTAATTAACACAGTCCTTTGAAAACGGCAGAGGTAAAGTTCGTACCTTGGTCGGTATGAAGTTGTTGGGGCATACCGTACCTTGACACCCATTGCTGCACTAGAACCTCTGCAACTGTGCATGCCTCTTGATCGAGAATGGGATATGCCTCGGGCCACCTATGGACCCAATATGTCGAGTGCAATCCTTTCAAATGGTGCTCCTACGTCATATCGTTGCAATCTTCCTCCACTTCGTTTTTTTTTTTTTTTTTTTTTTTTGGCCTTAGCGTGCCGCACAAGCATCACAGGATTTACACCATTTTTCCACGTTCTCTTTTGCTTTGCATCTGTAGAAGCGTTCTCGAACTTTCTATAGAGTCTTCGTCACTCCAAAATTTCCTCCGACAGAGCTACTGTGCAACTGCTCTAGAGCTTCTGGAATATTCGATCTTGGCAGTGATATCTGCCATCTGAAACTCTTTCCATCATCAGATTCCCATTTTTTGTACAATATGCCATTTCTCACGTACAGAGAGTCCTAGAGTGCCCAGTAACTCTTCGTAATAGGGTTAAATGGGGAGATGCCCTGCCATGTAGGTCTGTTGCTGGTCGTCTTCTTCAGTTGTAATATTGGTTTTACTTCAGGATCTTCCAACTAGGCTTTTCTAATTTTCTTGTCAATCCATGGATTTTGTTTCGATGACACTGAGAATGTAGCTTGGCGACTGTAGCTTGATCCTCTGAAAATTCCCTTCAGCCTTAGAGCTGTACTTGCAATCTTCAGAGGAAGGCTTCCGCGATAAGGCATTTGGATTTTCATGCAGAGCTCCTTCCGGATGACGTATTTTAGAGGTCTTCTTTATAATTTAACTAAAAGTAGATGTATAATAACTGAAAAAAATAACTGAAAGTAAATGTATTCTGAGTGAATAGTCAAGGATACGTGTTCCAAATGCTCTCCGATTTAAAGATATAAAGGTAAATTCACATATAGTGTATCTCCCACATTCGCTCGCCCGCTGAAAGGTCAATTATACCTCTATATTATGATGTCATGCTTTTCAGTTATACAGCTTCATGCACATGCTTAGCAAAATTTTTGTGAGGTCTTTTGCTAAATAGAAAGTATTCATGTAAAGAAAGGTACTTTTATAGATATGATGAAAATTTTAGATATATCTTGACAAACATGACATTTTATTGAAATATTAATGAATAGTAAAGAATCTGAATAATAGAAATAAAGTACCTATAATGTTTTAATAATTAAAATTAACAGCGAAAATAATACTTCATTCCTAAACAAATGAATTATATAATGAATATATGTTTTTCGAAGTGATAACTATGCGAGAAATTCCACAGCTATAATTTTCTACACATGTTAACTTCTGTATATATATATATATATATATATATGTATTGTAAATACTTTAAAATCACTTCTAGTCATAGTGTGTTTTAAGAAATTTCATTGTAATGTCATAACTTTACTTCGTGGAAAAGTGAAGTAAAAACTGTGTGGGTCTACAGATCAGCAGTCTCAACATCTTTTCCCCAAATTCTTATGTACTTACTGTCATTCACTACGGTATGTTTCTGAAACTCAAGCTAATAAAAAATGCGCCTCCAATTTAAGGTAAATATAAGCTTTTTCATTTGTCTCTCTGTGGCTCAGGTGGTTAGAGCGCCATGTTAGTAACGCGGTGGTCGATCGTTCGATACCCCGGAGATCCGGAGTGTTAATTTTTGCAGATAAATAGTAGAAAAGATGTAAATTTATAAAAGAAAATTTTTCGTTGACTACACAGTATCCTAAGAATTTTTGAAGAGTTTTTTTAAGAAGCCTTCTTTTTTATGTTCGAATGCTGAAATTTAAGGCAAAAATTTAGTATTTAAACATAAAAATATTTTATAAAAATTAACTCATCGATAAATTCACAAAGTAGTGCACAAACACATTTAAAATATTTTTTAAAACTCAAAATTAAAAAATTGTTTGCAGGAAGCAACACTGTATGCATGTTTTTATAATTCTAAAACAATTATGCAGTTTTTTACCAAAAAAAAAAAAAAAAAAAAAAAGTTTTATGCATATTTACGTTTGTAATGACCGATAGATGGCCCAACCAGAGCAATAACTAATGGCCAATCATAGCAATGCATCGGTCAAAGGATCAAATGCCTCAGAAATTTTTTTGGGGTGATTTGATCCACGACCGTTTCACAGGATACATTACACTGAACGACTTTGATAAACTCTTTGATTATGGCCAAGCTTATGTAATTTTGAGTAGATTTAGATCACTTGACGGCCTTACAATTGAAGCCCTTAATTCTGTTAAACTGTTATGCAGTACACCTTGCAATGAAGAAGTCATAGAAGAAATGAAACGACTGGGGGATTTGCCTTCTCTCTTTCCGGAAGAAGAATAAAAAATAATTGATCCAAAAATTACGACACATAAATTTTATTTAAAAAACTTAAGCAGGCTTATATCGAATCTTCGACTGCCTTACCGCCTAGACTTTCGGGGTTTATAAAAGAGTACAAATTCTTTTCCACTGAAATTTATCTTTCACCTTGATACAAAAAAATTTGCAAAATCATAACTTCGAAAAGATTTATGTGATATGATACATTAAGAATTTGGGTTTTAAAAAATTTTTAAATAGATTATTTCTATATTTCATTAAAAACCACTTAATTTTAATTTATTATTTATATAATGTTTATAATGTTACACAATTATTTATGAAGTGGTTACCACCGCAACACTTTCAATATCAATTTTTTATTAAAATCACACAATCAACTGTGGAAGAAAATCATATTTATTGAAATTTTATTTTTCCAACTGAGTGAAAATAATGCCTGGACCGGGAGTCGAACCCCGGATCTTTGACTTACAAGGTCAAGGCTCTACCAATTGAGCTATCCAGGCCGACACCCCGGTCAGCATTACTCACTCAGACAACCTTTAGGCAGAAACGTCTCTGGTCTATCATGTAGATAGCTCGACAGAAATAAGCCGCAGGAAAAGGAAAACACCATTAGATAATGCGAGAAAGAAATACAATTTTTTATTAAATATTTAATAAATCATTAAAATTTTTCATATTAAAATTTAATTAATCCACCGTTTTAAAATACTGCTGGATCCAGCTCTCGTAATAAGTTGGGGAGGCTAAAAATGCTTCGAAGTCAGTCTCGGCGAAGTTGTAGATGAGAATAGTTTTGTGTTAACATAGCGCTGCAGCGGAGAAAGTAAGTTGCGAAGTGTAGGCGGATGTGAAGAAGCTTTAAAGTTTGGTTGAAGGTTGAAGTGAAGAGACGGGAAGTTAATTGAAGGAAGTATAAGTAGGAGGTTATTTTCGTAAGGTGGGTGGTGGTGGTGGTGGTGTGTTTTGGTCTAGTGAAGATAATTCCGACGTCTAGATACGCTATATTTTAGGGCATAGCTCTTGAATTAAGTTATTGTCGGATAGTTAAGCTCTAGTGCTATTGGAGCTAATTAGTTTGACGTGTGTAGAAGTGCGGTGTTGTTAGATATAGTGAATAGAAAAATCATCCGGCTGGGAAGCCACTGGGTAAATTGGAGTTTACGTCAACTAGTGGAAAGAGTGCATACGTCGCTAATCTTCAGCTGCCTTCTGTGGTGAGATTTCTAAACTTATTTAAATTATTTCTTATGTCCATTTTCTAAAGTATTTATTTTACATTGATTGAGTTTATCACGCCAGTTTACCCTGCCATTTATTTAAGTCAAATAAAACTCTTATTTTATTTTACTCACAAGGAAACATTCAAAAGGTATCGTCTTCAAAAAATATTGAAAAAAAAACCTATGTGAGTCTACTCTTCCTAAAACACCAGAAAGTGAAAAAGTTATCGGCTGAAATGAATTACAGCGACCACAAAATATTATCAAAATTAAGCATATTTGGCGATTTCACATTGTTAGGTGATTGATTTTGAGTACTTGGCGAAGAAACAAAACACGGTTCTGTTCGTACACGGCAATCTCGGTGCTAGCGAACTGAACGCCTAACAGCGCTAAATCGCCAAATATGCTTAATTTTGATATTTTTTGTGGTCGCTGTAATTCATTTCAGCATATAATTTTTTCACTTCCTGGTGTTTTATGAAGAGTAGAATCACATAATTTTTTTTCAATATTTTTTGAAGACGACACCTTTTGAATGTTTCCTTGTCAGTTGTCTCTAACTCATATATTCATTAGTTATTTCTAGTTAGTTTAAGTGACTAATATGGAGGTTGCAACGACGCAAACCTCACAAGTTATATCATTTTTCTTACCTGGATATGACAGGTTAGCTTCCACATTAGAGCTTTCCGTGATTTTCTTTGAAACTTGCGTAAATACGGACTAGAATCCCTTAGAAAGACCCTAACCAAAAACATTTCTTGCTTTTGATGGCAACAACACCTTTTATTAAATTGCATTACATTTAAAGGATTACGAAATACTTACAATGCTCTGTTAAAAATAGAGTATCCCGAGAACATGTTTTAATTTCTTGAGTATTAACAGAAAAGAAAAAAATATATATGTTGACTGTCTTACACTTTTACCTTTGTGAAGAGTGATTAAGTAGCTAAGTAGCATTTTTACACCACACCAATATATGTTTTTTTCTTTCTTTCTTTCTTTCTTTCTTCAAGGACGCAGCCGGGTCAGTTGCCTGATATTCTGGAGCAACTCGCCGCAGACGAAATAAAAAATCAGGTTTTCAGATTGCCCTTAGCAGCACCCTTTGCTTATTAATTGGGTGCAGATTCAAAATGCTTCGCAACCATAGAAAAACACACTTAGTTTACATTAAAATAACAATAAAAACATTTTAAAGAGTATTGTAATTCATTCTGTTCCACATTCTTTTCATAATGTTATTAAAGTGTAAGTTATTATTCCATTTAACTTTATGATATAAATACAATGAAACATTTTGTTAAATATTCTAATCCATTCTGTTTTGAATCTATTTCATGATATTTAAAAAATGTGTAGGATAGTTTTCGATATTGTTTAAGAGGGTCCGGGACACCAAATTTTTGTTTTTATTATTTATTGATGAATTGCTGTAATTATTTTTTTCTGAAATTGAAGCTTTTTTGACGATGAAGTTGAGCAAGAAAGAATCTTTGAAAAAAAATTTAATTAAATTTACAAAATTAAAATTAAATTTATAAAATTTAAAATTAAACAGTTTTGATAAATTTAAAATTTTTTATATCTCATGAACTAATGGTTCAATTTACAAACTTTTTTCACCTTTATATACAGAAAGGATTTATTTTCAATTTGTCTTCAGGATTTCTGATTATAATAATAAATTTTTTTAAATATTAATTTTAATTTGAAAAAAGTACTTATTTCATGCATAACTTTTGGATTACCAAAACAGTTTTGCTCCAGGGAAAAAAGTTTGTGAATTGAACCATTAGTTCATGAGATATAACAAATTTTAAATTTATCAAAAATTTTACATTTTAAATTTTTTAAATTTTATTAAATTTTTTTAAATTTTATTTAAAAAAAATTTTAATCCTTTCTTGCTCAACTTCATCGTCAAAAAAGCTCCAATTTCATAAAACATAATTACAGCAATTCATCAATAAATAATAAAAACAAAAATTTGGTGTCCCGGACCCCTTTAATTCAAAGATTGAAGCTCCAAGGATTGAAATTGTTTTTTATTTTCATCAAAGATTAAATTATATTTGATTTATATTTGTATTTTTTATAAAACGTGCGATATCATTTGATACTGCTTGATTCGAAAATTAGATTTGGTTAAATTTAATCACAGATTAATTTTGATTTGATTTATGTATTTAATTCGATTCAAGATATTATTTGATTAAAAAATTTAATGAAATACTCTGAAAATCTATGTAATCTTTTTTTTTTTTTTTACACGCTTTTATTTGCTTCACCTGTATGTATGTTTGTAACCGCTCTGGGAGCAAACAAAAAATCTATATTGTAAGAAAAAAGACTTTCCCTACGTGAACGCTGTGGCTGTGAGGTAAAGCTCCGCTCTACGAGCCTAAAGGTCTGGCGTTCGAGCCCAGTCAGGGGAGATTTTTTTAAAATGGTTTTTGTTTAATTCTAAATTATTTTAATTAAATAGATTTAAATGTATGTAAATATTATGGTGTGTCACTCACACGATTTTCTCTTACCCTGCATTTTAATACTAAGGTAGATATTTTGTGCTTTTTAGTTCACATTTCTATAAAAGCGTGTTCTTTAATTTTTTTAAAACTATAATATTATTTTGCTTATTTTCCAAAATGTTTGTAAAGTGTATGATAATTGTTATTTAATTTTTAGTATTTGATTGGATTCAAAGATATGATTTGATTTAAAGACGGAATTTGATTCGATTAAGGTGCCTGTCAATCATTAAAATACAATTTTCATTAAAAAAAAAAAAAAAACTATTTTCTATTTTGGATATAATATTAAAGCGTGACATTTCAACTTTCTAAATTAGTTTGAATTTTGTTTCAATATTGCTTAGAACTTGAGTTACAGGCATTTTAATATTAGTTATTCGCAAGTTTTTGAAACCCGAAGTGGCCGTATAAATGTTTGAATAGATAAATGTTTTACTCAATATAAGCATCAAAATTTGTTGTTGCATATAAAATGAATTTTAAAAAATATAAAAATAAAAAACTTTTAAATAAATCAAGAATTTTTTAATATATATTTTTTTTTTTTTTTTAATATGCAAAATCTGGTTT
The DNA here is from genome assembly GCA_963930645.1 of Salticus scenicus. Lineage (NCBI taxonomy): Eukaryota > Metazoa > Arthropoda > Arachnida > Araneae > Salticidae > Salticus > Salticus scenicus. Next base: position 15,038,617 of record OZ005660.1, read on the forward strand.
TTTAATTATGTTTTCTGCTTTTTCTCAAAATGAGATTTTTAATATTTTGCTTTATCGCAAAACATCATAACTCCAAAAGTTATAATTATAATGTTATGAAACATTGACAAAATACTTTATAGGAGTTGTTTTAGGTATTGAACTACTGCAATGAATCTAGTTGAATTATTATTATTATTATTATTATTATTATTATTATTATTTATTTATGTATTTATGTATTTATTTTATTTATTTATTTATTTTGTAGAAGTTTTGAACTGTCATGCGTATAGTCATAATTTTTCAGCGTGTAAAATGTTAATTTGTCTAAAATATTAAATAACATGGTTATAGTTTTGAAAATAGTTCATTCCCTTAAGAACCTTTCAATAATTAAAATAAAATTTACAGAATAGAAATATCTTTATTTAAATTTTACTTATGATGTTTCTAAAAAGTGCTTTTTTTTCCCGCAATTTTTTTGTATATTTTGAATTTAAATATCACAATACTGTAAAATTTGCATAATTTTTCATGTTATTCACTGTTTTTAACTATATTCTATTATATAATGCACATAAATAAGCAATATTTCAATTATTAAAAAAAAAAAAAGAACTCTCCGATAGTAAGCAGGCATCTTAAAGGACATAATTTGATTCAAAGTATATTGAAACATTTTGAAAAATAACATCATCAATTATGTTTCGCATGCTTTTTATAATATATTATAAAGTGTATGATGAAAAGAAATACCTTGGATCTAAGTTATAAAATCGATTCAGAAAGTTTGTGTAAACTTTATTTAATTGTACACTGAAAAAAAAAAATATACCGCTTTCAACTAGAACGAATAGGTGGTCCTTTTCTAAATCCCTAAACTAGAAATATAGATTTCCGAGCTTTGAGTATAATGCTCGCCAATACACTGAGAAAAAATTCTATAACTGACATCTAGAAACTAAATTGTGGCTCTAGAAAAAATAATTCCATGTCATCCTCATAAATTTCTCATAAAAATTTGTCTAGTTCCCTTCGAAAGCGAATCCTAGAGACCTCTGTTAGAATTCTTGAGCGTTTGCCTATACTATCGAAGACAAACCTATCTGGAAATAGCTACAAAAAATAAATGTGAATACAAGAGGCGGGTTTCAGTAGCTATAATCTTGGTTTATGACCCAATTCTAGAAAATCAAGCGAGAATTTCTCGTAATACAAAAGATTCAGAATATTCAGATTATTGTTTCACCATCTAGAAATGTGTAGATTAGAAATTCTCGACCATTTCGTCTATTCAGTTTATTGGCATGCCTTATGTGTATAACTCGGAAATCTATATTTCTAGTTTAAGGATTTAGAAAATGACCATTTATTCATTCTAGATGAAGGCGGTATGTTTTTTTTTCTCAGTGTAAGTAACTTTTCCAAATAATATCAAAATTCAATATTCTTCTGGAATACCCTTCATTCAAAAGTTTGATAAAATTTACAGACGTCTGAATTTTCCAATTTAAAAATTTCCCACTTAATGAAAACTTCTTAAATTTTGGAGATGTAAAAAACATTGTCGACATCATGAATAAAGATTAGGTTATAAAAATAATTTGAGGGCCGATAACAATATGAGTAAAAAAAAAAAAAAAAAAGTTTACCCAGTATCATTAAGAGAAGAAAATTAAAAATATATTTTTACTTTAGCAAATGTTAGCACAGATCCTTTACAATTTTTCTATTCATTTGTATAACAATAGCATATCTCAAATAAAAATTTATACGCATGAAATTAAGAACTCTTAGGAAATTCAGCTTGTTTTTTTGTTCATAATATGCAGAATTTTCAACATACTGCAATCGGAATGCAAATATATTAAAATCTACAGACCGCTGCGACCGGATATATCAGTTCACTGGGCTTTCTTTTGTACCGCAATACACTTATAAATTAAAATTACTTAATTAAGATAATTTATTGCTTGTGTTAAAGCGTGAAGGTTATGTATAGTAGGCGTATGGATTAATTTCATATAAGGTACGTGCACCAGTGATTGACAGTTTCAGAGCAATCTCTGATGTTTTTAATGTTCTAGTCATCAGAAAATATTTTTAGAAATCTTAAGATAGTACATATGGTATGAAAGACATTCAGAACCACCTATATGTTAATATATATACATTTGATAACAATTATTATTATTATTATTATTATTAATAATTTTTTATTTGACACCCACTTAGTGTTCCTGTAATTGACACTGCCAGTTTTTCTTTTTATCAGTAACTGGCCCCCTATGTTCCAGTGTTTGACACTGCCAGTATTCATTTTACCAGTTATTAGCACCCTATATGCTCCAGTGTTTGACATGAAATGTTAAAATTCTTGTATATAAAATATATGATTTTCTTATTTTTCTTATTTATTAATTATTTCGGGATAGATGTCAATTACTGGAGCAAGGCAATCACTGGAGCACCTACCCTACGTATTTATGTTTTAAATGACAATGTGCTTTAATTTTCCTTTTAGTACGTTGTAAAACTGCGTAGTAAAAACAGCATTACAATTACAATTCTGGCCTTTTCCAAAACGGCTAGATGGTTAAATACTTTTTTAAGAAATATGAGAATTTTATGAATGCTTTGCACGTACGAACGATGCATTATTTATTTATTTATTTATTTATTTTATATATATATATATATATATATATATATATTTGCTTTGCTTGATTTAATTTAATAAACAACCTCGTACTGGAAACACCGTAAAATATCGTAAAAATTCAGAAGCATATATGCAAATTACCAAGGTGTTTTTTAGTTCTTGAATAAAATAAATTTTTTATAGAGTGAATATTTACATTTTTTTTTTTCTTATAAAGCATAATTATTCTTTAATACATAAAGACGTATCAGTGCTTTACACATACATATTCATAAACACTGTAAAACAAATTTCTAAAATAGGTAAAAATTTGTAAGTTATTTGGGTAAAGCAATGTTCCAAATTGGAAAGTTCTGTTTATAACCCAAAATTTCAACCTAAATTGGATACGAGACCAATTTTGGATAGAATTGTTTTGGGGTTTATTTTTTTGCAGTGTACATACGCATACATACGAAATGATTACATTTTGTTTCGATAATCTACGCATATTAGATTTTTTTTATAAGAGGTGAGTGATACAATATTTTCTACAACGACTTTATTTATTATAGATAAAAATATAAAATAAGATAGTGAACCATACATAACAAGTTTGTAAACTCAAAATAGATTTTCTGACCCATTTTGGGTTATAAACAGAACTTTCCAATTTGGAGCATTTGCTATACCCAAATATCTTACAATTTTTTACCTATTTCAGAAAAAAAAAAAAAAAAAAATAAAGTGAAGGAAGAGAAATACGTCATGCATGTTGTAATGCATTTTATTTTACACATTACTACACAAAAAATTCTGCAGGATTTCTTAAAGTAATAATTTTTAAGTATATAATTGTGATTTACTTAATTTAGAACAGTTATTTTTTGCAGCAGTCACCAATCATTTGGACACCACGAACCAATAAATTCACAATTTAAAATCTCACAATAGACAAAATCACAATCAACAAAATAGTAATGGAAATGCGTAGAAGAAGGACCACTTCAAAGTTATGCACCAACAGTTTAGCAAAAAATTAAAATTTAGATTTTTTATAACATTTCGTTGAAAAAAATAAATAAATAAATAAAAATAAATAAATAAATAAATAAAAATAAATAAATAAATAAATAAATAAAAATAAATAAATAAATAATAATAATAATATATTAATTCAATTTTTAAACATTAAATGGGAATATAAGCTTTTATATAAAACCTTCAGTGGAGCAAAGTTAAAGGTTCCAAGTCCCCTCAAACGTTGCCAGAAAGTGTTAAAAACATTTAATAAAAACCGAAAATGCAATTTTAAGCAATTTCTGGTTATAGTCCTTAACACTTTCGCGACCGCTGACGTAGATTCACGTCATTTGTAAATCTGTAATTCCGCCAGTGGGCGTTTCTTTCGCAATTTGCATGTTATTTATTTCTTAAGAATATATCTTGTATACATATTTGCACAATCAAATATACTATGGATACGAATACTTTTATTAGAAAGAATATAAAGTTTATTCATTTGTAATATAAATGCGAATAGAGAAAGTGTTGTTTTGAAATATTGCAACTTCGGAGAATAGCGCCCTCAGGTGGACCTTACTGTCAAAAAGACAAAACCATGCGGTCGCGAAAGTGTTAATGTATCTAAATATTTGGTATGTGGTCCTAAAACTCATAATGTTAATCATACCGTATTCTACAAAAAGCATTTTGTGTGCATATGAATAATAAATGTCAATTTCTTTATGATACAAAATAAAAGTGTAAAAAATGTAGTTTATAGAAATAGCAGCTTTCTCTCGTAGAAAGCAATGAGTGATTCCATACATGCCAATATCCTAATTAATATTCCGTAGCGTTGTTAGTCCCGCCCTTTCATTCGCACCAGTAAATATTTAGAGTAAAATTCTCCAAATGCACTTACGATTAAATAAGAAGAAAGATACTCTAAAAAGATACTGGTGTGTAAAAGAAAGCGGGACTAACAACACTATGGAATATTAATTAGTATGTTGGCAAGTATGAGTGATTCCATGGAAGAAGGTAACAAAAGTCACACAAAAGGATAATATTTTTTGCCACCAATATCACCATAAAGAAATTTTAACGGCATATTTTCTGTGATGTTTATGATTGAATTGGAGAGTGATTATTCTTAAAAAGTATTGGTGAGAGCAGAATTATCTCTTATAATAACAGGAGACTTGGCGTTGGAATATTAAAACCCGAATAAACTACTACGTCAGAAACGCCAAAGAAAAATATTTTAGATGCATACAGCCGTTTCGGTAGCCTTAAGCACCGTCTTCAGTGCAAAAAGAATTCTGAATCTGGAGAAGTGCTCGTATATATAGGAGAGGGACCGAATTTAGTTCAACCAATAGGATTACGGAAAAGATGGGGAGTGTGGCCAATAGGAATTTAGGAATGTGTAGCTGTGTAAACAGTAGAAAAATTAAGAAAATGTGGACTGAATGTAAAATTTCCAACAATCAGACAAATAGGGAACAGCGAAATCACAATTTACAAGGTTTTTAAAATTTTTATAAATATGAAAAGCTTCAAAGAAATCGAGTTCATGAATGGATTTAGGTCTGCAAATTATTTTAGCTGAATTAAATTTAAAATTATGATTTTCCTCCCAGCAATGTTTAGTAATTATCTCTATCTGTGACTGACATTACATTTTTCGTGGAATTGACCCAATGCTTTCAATATATATATATATATATATATATATTCTTTCAGGTGTCCGTGTACACAAACCAGGGGTAGTATTTACTCCATTTTCAACCAGAAATACCCCATAGTGAATTTAATATTATATATCAGTTTCAAGGAATTCCATGAATGTTTACAGGAGCTAGAGCGCAGACAGACAGACAAACCGAAGTCATAAACACGTTTTAACTTTGTTTGTTTTTAGTAATTAGCATTTTTGGGGAATATTTCATAAACTTTTCACTAGAAGCAAACGATAGTTTATCATCTATACAGGACACTAGCAAAAAATAAAACTGTCTAATGAATTCCTCTTTTTATCTACCAATTATTCTATCAGAAAAACAGCTTGTAATAACCTTTTATTCTTTAACAAGCTATAGACATTTAACGATATTATAAAATCATTTAACTCTGTGTGTGGTATTGAAGATTATTTTGTACATGAAATTTATTTTTCTATCTGTATGTAATCGTATTTTAATGCAAATGCTTAGTCAATATTAAAATGATTACGACAATAATAATTTCGATGTAAATAAGTATAACGAACCCTAATTCACTAAAGATTAATCATTAATTTTTGCATTATCTTCAATAACAGCGTATTATTCTGTTGATTAGACTTATATAAATATGCTGTATAATTGTAAATTTTAACGATTAAATTCGATCGGGGTGGTCAGCAAGTAAAAAATGTACGAAGAGGATGAGTCTTTACACGTGTAAAATTATGTTCGGAATGTTGAAATCTACGATCCCAAAAGGATAATCTCCTATCTTCCTTATTAAAAAGCAAAAGCCTATGCTCTAAAAAATCATTAGCTCTCTTTAGTTTTGTTTTATTTGAAAATTTCCATAAATATTACACGCCCAGCAAATGATCTGTGGGGCCATCCATAAATGATGTCACGCTTGGAGGGGGGGGGGGGGGGAGGGGGTTCATGAAATTGTGACAGTTTGTGACAAGGGAGGGGAGGGGGGTAACAAAAAGTGTGACATCACATATTTTAGTTAAAATACAAACATTTATATTCAGCAGAAGTTATTTTTAAATTATCAAAGATTAAAGATATATGTTTAATTCGGGTAAAAGTAACTTTATCTTGTGATTCCCCCCCCTCCCCTCATACATTATTTTCTTTCAGAAAAAAGCATTCAGAGTAGATTTTTAGGATATGATAGCAATAGAAAATCTTTACTTAGAAGAAAACCTTCCCTTCTCATATATCTTCACTTTAATTCAATATATTTTTCATATAATATTTAGTGCTTATGAATTACAGATTTGTCTTTGAATAGTTTAAAGCATTATAAAATGTGAATCTTTAATAAATTTTTCATAAAATGAACTTTTTTGCTGGATTTGGCGACTTTGTTAAATGGAGGTACGACTGTATATTAAATTTTATTCAGTTTTCCAAAATACTACAGTTTTCAATTGCTGTTTTCTATGAATACTTTACAACTGTTCTATATTAATTTGGATTTTTTTTGTAAACCTTACTCTTAGTTCATACAAAATAACTACACGTATCATTATTATGGTTATATTTACAGATGTCATTAAGATCCATAGTTAGCATTTAAAAATAAAATTTGAAATATGATCTCTAGTCTAATATTTTGTTTCTGAACTTCAAGTAATTATTGATGTATGTCATGTTCCGTGACATGTGACAAGGAGGATGGGGGGGTTATATTGAGACGTGACACTTTGTGACAAAAGGGGGGGAGGGGGTCCAAAATTTTGAAAAAAAGCGTGACATCATTTATGGACAGCCCCTGTTGGTATCTTTGACAGACATTTGTTTGGACTTATTAGTGAGATCTTTCCCAACACAGTTAGTACGCTTATGATTATTTAAATGAGGCATATTTTTAAATGACATTATAATTTTCCAGTGATGCCAGATTGCGGATTTTGTCCCCATTTTGCGGATTTTTGAGGCTTCTGGGGACAATTTTGGGGACCAAATGTTTGTGGGGACTTTTTTGGGGAATTTTAAAAATTTTGGGGATAAATCTGGGGAGTTCAATTTTCTGTCTATGTTGGCAACGTAATGATTTATCCCTACGACTACGGACTTTCAATAGCTTTATTGTTATTTGGTTTTTTTTTTTTTTTTTTTTTTTTTCAAAAATTGCCTTTATATGGGAAAAATCTGAACTTAAATGGCTTAAATCTGCTTGATTTTTTTTTTTTTTTTCAATTTTATTTTCCCTTTTTAATAGAAATCAAGTTGGGGATTTTTTCGAAAAAAAACCCTGATTTGGGGAAATTTGAAGACCTGTTTGGGAAAACAATTTTCGACCATCTGGCATCACTGTAATTTTCTCGGGTGAGGATGACATAACTTGGTGTTTGTAGTAACAGGTTATTATTCGTTTAAGTCAAGATAGAATTAATTTTGAAAGAATGATGAATGGTATAAGGTACCTTTTTATACCATATACAGGCAGAATAATAATGACAGATATGGTATACCTTAAAGAGATGTTGTTTAAGGGGATATTTTACCTAACATGGATGGCATCCTAACTCTGTGTTATTCTATGGAAAAATTTGTTTTCAGATTCACTCATTACTTACAGTCGGCAGCAAAATTATTGAAGCACTAGGAATAATTGTTCTTAAAAGATGTGCACCTAATACTGTTTTGTTAAGTAAATATTTGTTGAGTCATAATCTTTGTCTTATACTATTTATACAAAAGTAAGTGGAGGATAAAAATTAGCGATCAAACTAAAAAAAAAAAAAAAAAAATGCATATATGAAAAGTGTGTTTCAATAATTTTGCTGTCGACTATAATACTTTTTTTTTTTTTTTTTTTCCACATTTAGAAAATTCATAATCATTAAATAGATTCTTGTTTTACAATTTTATATATATACAGAGCTGCCAACCAAATCCGGCAAATTGTTAGTACCGCCCCTTTTCCTACACCACTTAATTTTTAGAGTAATTCTCTTCAAATATATTTAAGATGAATGAAGAAAACAAATACTCTAAAAATTAAGTGGTGTAGAAAAAGGGGCGGTACTAACAATTTGCCGGATTAGGTTGGCAGCTCTGTTCTCGAGTGTGAAAAATTAACTAAGATCTATTTTGCAATTTACAGCTTCAATACAATATTAAAAAATAAATAAATAATAAATAAATTTTCGGAAGACGAGAATCAATTTAGCGGCTGCGAATTTTCTGAATGCGAAAAGGGAAAAAAAATACATTAGGTAATGAATAATTAAAAAAAAAAAAAAAAAAAAAATATCTCAATAGAATAACATAGGACTAGGCTGGTGTCCAAGTTAGGTAAGGTATTCCCTTAAGACTGTATTTAAATACACGTAATCACTACATTTCAATATACTCATAAAGTTATTTTCTCTCTAAAATTAATAATATTTTCAAACATTTTGATTCAGATACCAATGATGATGAATACAATTTTTTACAATGATATAACTTGTTTAAAAATGATGAATTTGGAGTCTAAGGGAAAAATATAATAATTTTCTCGTGTGAAGATAGTATATTTTCATGCTTTGGCGAAAAACATTTACAGATAGATAATATTAGTTCATAAAAAATAAATAAATAAATAAATAAATAAAGAGTAATTAGGCATTATTACTGTTTACAGTAAACTTAAGACTCTAAGTTTCGATCTCTAAATATTTAAATTTATTTTTTCAAAAATATTGCTCACTAAGCTAAAAAGGTGACATTTTCAAAGCGTAATAGTAAATAAATAAATAAATAAAATAAAATTATAATGATCTGGTGTGTCACTCATACGACTTTCCCTTACCCTGAAATTAATAATACTATACATATACAAAGGGCATTCCATAAAAACTGAGAGTAAAATCATAAAAAATCAAGAAATATATTTACAGTAAAAAATACATCATTCTTTTTCAAAATACCTTCCGTCAGATGATATGCAACGGTCCCATCGTTCAACCCACTTTTCAAAACAAGTAGAGAGGCCCTTTTCTGGAAGCTGCTTCAAAGAACCCTCCACTGCTGAAATAACTTCAGAATCTGTATTAAATTTTCTGCCACGGAGCTTCTCCTTCAACGTCGGAAGCAGCGAGAAATCGCATGGGGCGAGATCTGGACTGTAAGGGGGATGTGGCATGATTTTAATATTGCATTTACTAAGATATTGATGAACAGAAGTAGCGACATGCGGGCGAGCATTATCGTGATGTAATGTCCAAATCCCTACCAGTTCATGACGCTTTCTCGATATGTGTTGTCGCAAAATTTTCAAAACTGAAACATAATATTCACCATTCACAGTAGTTTTTGGAGGCACAGCATGCTGATAGATTACACCTTTATGATCAAAGAAAATAATCGTCATGACCTTTCCAGCAGATTTGGTTTGTCGGATTTTTTTCGGAGGCAGAGAATCAGTATGTTTCCATACACTTGTTGCGGACTTGGTAAGGGGATCATAATGATGCACCCAAGTTTCATCACCTGTTATTACAGTCTTTCGGAGATCTGGGTCATTTTGAAGCATCTGTTTCCATTCACAACATTGGTGAATTCTTGTTTTCATTTGTTCTTTAGTAAGGTGATGAGGGACCCATCTGGAACAAACATAGCGAAGCTGTAAATTGTTGCATAGAATGCGAAATATCGACGTTTTGTCGAAATTTTTGTTGATGCCGCTATATCCTCACATGTCATTCGCCGATTTTCTTGAAGGATTCCCCACACATTGTTAACATTTCGATCATTCACAGCACTTTTTGGTCGCCCAGGCCTGCAGACAAACGCCCTTTCTTGAAGTCACCATGCCATCTAAAAATCGTAAACTCACCAAAAAATTTATCTTTGTAAGCTTCTTTCACTAACTTAACTGTTTCTGGAGCTGTTTTGCAAAACGGTAGCAAAATTTTATGGCACAACGCATTTCGTTTTTTAACTCTGAATCACTCATCTCCATTTCGGTAGGGCAAATAAAAAAGTTCTTTAAAGCACGGAAACAGGAAAATAAAATCGTCTGCTTTGTTTAGAATTTTGTATAAACATACAGTTAACAGTTTGAAAAAATCACCTGCGCTTCTATTTTTTAGTTTCGCGCTGTTGCCACTACGTAAAAAAATAACTCTCAGTTTTTATAGAATGCCCTTTGTAGATTGGAGATTAAGGGGTAAGATAACGAGCACTGTTATGTAAACCTATGTTAAAACAATTAAAAATTAGGCTTCGGAATAGCTTTATTTGCCAAATAATTCTATGTGAGGGGGGCTAATGTCAATGACACAAATTTTTACTTTCTTATTCTCATAAGACACAGAAAGTATTGTTTTGGGGTAAGATATTCGAAAATGAGTTTTTGTTACATTTATACGTTCTGAGATCCCTTGAATCCAAGAATCATGTTTTTAACGATTGGTCTGTGTGTGTGCCTGTCTGTTATCAGCATATATCAAAACAAATTATAGGAGAATGTCCAAAATTGATATTCTAAATGTGTATCATATAGGGATGCTACACTAAATTTTTCGTTCAGATTAAGCAAATGGTTCGTGCAGATGGACACCCAAGCAAATACATTAGGTCTATGGGATAAATTGCAGGTAAGTAGAGTTTAAACATGTGTAGACTACGCTAAACCAAATTAAACGAATATACATTTTTTTTATATGCATAAAAACATGTTTCGTGTAGAATATGGTATAGAAATCATTCACTGTTCGTTTACAGGACTTCACAAAAGAACTAGATTATAGTGCGACAATACTTGAAAATTGATGGAAATGTACTTGAAGTTGGGCCGTGTATTATTAATATAGGATTATATTTATGAGCACCATGAGATGTGTACGTAATCTTCAGAAGATATACAGGGCTGTCATTATTTAAGCCATTATATTATTTTTTTACTGTTAGTGGAAGTGCTTTACTATAATATTTTACCATGTCCACAAAAGCTGCTCAGGAATGGAAATTAATTCCTCATAGCCATATGGTAAATAATGTATTTTTTTAAAAGCTAAATATTCATAGCTTGGTTATATATATATATATATATATATATATATATATATATATATATATATATATATATATATATATTTACACACGTTTTGAGACTTCTTGAATACCAAAGTCAAGTTTTTAACGTTTGATATTTGTCTGTGTCTGTTAGAGTAAAATAAAAACAAATAATTTCAGGCGATCCGAATGTTGTATTTTGAAGTTAATACGTTTATTACTAGAAATGTTTGTTCAAGAATGATAAGTTTCAAGGAATGCTACATGTAAAGTTGTCTGAATAATTTTAAATGAACTTTTGAATTTAATAACAGATTTGAATTCTAAATAAATGTAGGTACAATAATGTAACAAGGAATTAAAGGGGCGGTATCCCCTTCATACAGAATTATTTGTCAAATAAAGCTATTCCTAAGAAAAATCTGAATTATTTAATATAGGTTTACATAACAGTACTCTTTATCTTACCCTTTAATCTCCAATCTGTTTTTATAGTATTAAATTTCAAGGTAAGAGAAAGTCGTATGATTGACACTCATTTCGTAGATGATCGGCTATCCGAAAAATCTGGTTATTTAAACAATCCCAGTCTCGAATTATTTCATATAATTTATGTTCTAGTGTATTGCAGCATTTTTTTTTTTTTTTTTTTTTTTTTTTTTTTTTTTTTTGTTACTGACACACACAGTTTGCTAGTATTTTCCCAATACATCGCACTAAGCAATTAAATATATATCAGTTAATTATTAGTTTGATTTTGTTACACCTTCATTAATTTTGCCATTATAAAGTTTAAATGCGTGTAATCATATAGCACCGTTAAATAACCTGTTTAATGTGAATATAAAACAAAGCTTGATATATCAAAAGTGTAAAAGTGTCACATACAAAAAAAAAAAAAAAAAAAATACTTATAGAACACAACTATGAAAAAAAAAAAATTCTTATAGAACACAACTATGAAAAAAAAAAAAAAAAAAAAAAAAGGTTTCTGAGAATTAGAAATTTTGGTGATCAGAGTTAAGAATTACAGTAAAACCTCTCTAAGTTGGATACCTACGGTTCCAGGAAAAAGTGTCCAACTTATAGGGGTGTTTACATTTTCCGATTTAATTAAACTGTATGCCTTTTAACCACATCTAAATATAACATAATTAAGTATTCATAATTTATATACAAAAAATGATTTTTTTGTTAATTTAAAATCTAAATTTAAAGTGGTATATTGTGTCCATAATAACACTTTCTTCTATAATTTTTTATATAATAGCGCCATCCACCAGTTAATATGCACGAAAATTTAATCAATATAATTTTTCACAATAAAGATTTGCATATGTATTTTGGTGCAATTTTATTCAATAGACGCTGTGATAGTCATATGGAAAATCGGAGAATGTGATTAAAAGTAGCACCACTTTGTCTACTGATATATGTTCAAATTAAGATAACATTCATTTTCATAATAGCCAGACTTGAAGGTAATTATACACTCAAGTAAAACTTGGTAGGAAAAATAAAAGGGACAAATGAAGAGGAGCCCTAACAACCGAAATGTATTGTCTAATGCTCATTTTAAAACAGTCTAAGTCAAAACATGCCAGTAAACTCTCTATTGGATATTTCCTGGAGAAATGGACAAAAGCAATTCATACAAATCAATAAAAAGAAAGACTTTTTCGTTATACGCCAAAATTCAGTAATTTGTGAATTTTTCAATTGAAGAAATTAAATATTTTTTTACAAGATGAGACAGAGGTGAATATATTGTGACAAGAAACATTGTTTTTTAGATATTTACAGCTATTTCTACAAGGGATAAGTAAAATTTCTTTAAAAAAAGTAGGAAAATGGAAGTTTTATATCTTTTTTTTTTTTTTTTTTTTTTTCCTGCATCATTGGGTAAAAGTGTCCAACTTCCAAGTTACAGGGGTGTCCAACTTATAGAGGTTGGACATAATGTTAATCTTATTGTAACATTCCGTTCCGAGAAAAATTGTCCAACTTGACATGTTTCACTGTACTTTCTGGTGTCTTATGCATGCGTTTCAATTTTCTCTCTACGATTTTTCCAATTATTGTTTTCTTTTAGCCCTTTCACGACTAGTTTTTACTTTCTAAACATAAGATAAAATCGAGCTTTAGTAGTTCAAATATAATAGAAATAACAATATTCTACCAAAATAGAAAATAATATATATATATATAACTTTCTGAGCAGTTAAGGAACAGGAAAAAACAGACCAAAATTTTTCCCTGATTCTTCCACCAGCATTTTTCTTTCGGAACTTTTAGTAGTAAGTTTGTACGATTAATTAAGTAAAAAAATATTATACAAATATACTGGTGGGAGAATCAGGGAAGAAATTTGGTCTGTGGCCACCCTGAGGGAGTGGGACACATATGTTCCATTGGTCTTTCTTGATGGCGCACATGTGTCCCAGCCCAGTTGAGTAGAGGTGACGATATCAAATACAATGACAAGTTCAGTTCTCCAGTTCTAAATTAATTATACAGTAACTCGGAAAATATATGCATGAAAATACCAGGGGGCGTACTCTCCGCCCTTTTTTCAGGACACTCTCAGGGAAGAGAAGTTTTCAAATATTTGCTACCAATATTTTTATACACTAATCTCTATCTTGCATAATCATGGCACATCACTATAAATATACCAAAAGTATTTCTGTATGAAATTAGTGGTTGCAGCTGCAATGAAGGCGCAAATTTCTTACTTCTGACATAGCCTCCTAAACTAGATGCCTGTCGCGTTGCTCGAAAACTTGGCAACAGCTGAAGCGGTAGACAGCGCCACCTGGTACAGATTGCGCGACTTTTTCCTTCAACTGTCACCAACAATTTTAAGAAGTGATATATGATATATATAATCGACTTTTCTTCGACTCTATTCGCCTTTTATGTATATGATATCGCAATTTTTAAAATTTTTGGTGGCTGTTGAATAAAAAAGTCGCTCAATCTGTACCAGGTGGCGCTGTCTACCGCTTAACTGTTGCCAAGTTTTCGAGCAACACGACAGGCATCTAGTTTAGGAGGCTATGCTTCTGAGAGTGTCCTGAAAAAAGGGCGGAGAGTACGACCCCTGAAATACGTAAAATTACACTAACATATGAATGTAATTACAGAAAACCAATGGGACATGCACTCCATTAAATTTCACGCCTATTTATCCCGTTGGGTGAATTAAAAATATCTCCGGGATATATATGTCCGAATGGGGTTGAAATGTTTAATAATTCTTTTCTTTTGCCCCATTTTTGGTGTGTTTATAAGCCTGTACAAGTTTTTAAGTTATTTCGTCAATAAAAATTATATGTTGACAAGCATAAAGAGAAAAGAGTCTGCTACCGTTTCCACAATTAATCACAACACTAGCAATTAAATACGTACCAATTAGTTATTAATCTGATTCTGTTATAACTTCAATATTATTGTCATTAAACATTTTAAGTATGCGTAAACATATTGCTCAATTAAATAACAAATGTAGAATGAATAGTTGATATATCGAATGTGTCACAGTCACATATAAAAAGTTATTTAAAAAAAAAAATACGCACAAGACACACCTATGAAAAATAACAAATAAAATAAAGAAATTTCCTGGCGCCAGATTAGCTAAGAAATTATCTGACGTCCCAAGCATTCATTTCAACATTACTCTTAGGTATGTGGTTACGCGAAAGTAAATAAACGCCCACTGATAACGGAGGCCTACTTTTTGCCTTTTGTCTGAGTCAAAAGACACCTATTTATTTTTACATTTTATTTTGATTAAATGTGGCCACACCTACTTTATATTTTTCTTATTTTCTTTGCTTGTTTGGTTTCACTAATATTTCTCCCGGCATATTATATCGGAAGTAGGGATTGATAAATATCATCTAATTCATTCTTGTAGAATACTCTACAAAAGAATATTAATGAAAACAAGCTAATGAATTTCATTTTTTCCATAGAAAAATCTTTCATTATGAATTGGGCTTTAATTTTGCTTTGTGCAATCAACCATGTATAAAATTAGGAAATACATTAATCACTACATCATAGCTGAAAGTTGGTTTTCCCCTAGAATGAAGGGAGCCTAATTAATAAAGTGTCAAAGTTGTAATCTGTTACGGTTGACTGCACTAGAATCCTAGGCGTGAGAGGGATTGAACTCCGTAGGGTATCATTTTAAGGGGTCCTAGCCAGTATTTACGGAAATTTTGGTGAATACCACGGAAAACTCCTATCGACTAGGCCAACGAGCACGACCTAGGATCGAACCCACCACTTCACATCACCGGAAGTGGGGCCGTAAGTCCATATCTCAAAAACAGTTCTAACGATTTTCTTCAAAATTGCTATATAAACACTTTATTAGATATCCTTTCGAATGATATAGTTGGTTAGTTCGAATGATATAGTTGGTCAGGAAAATTGATAGGCGTCCTGTATAATAAGCTGAATTTCAGGGCCAGCAAGTGCGTTTCGTTCAAAACGGCTGTATGATTTTTTTTTTTTTAACTTGCCATATTAATCCTCTATAAAATGGCCTTTTACATGTTATTGTTGTTTTCTGAACAACAATTAATTATACCAAGCTTTGATAAAAGTCGGTATCTTAAAAACAACTCTAACGATTTTCATGAAAATTGTTGCATAAACCCATT
Organism: Salticus scenicus; assembly: GCA_963930645.1. Classification (NCBI taxonomy): domain Eukaryota; kingdom Metazoa; phylum Arthropoda; class Arachnida; order Araneae; family Salticidae; genus Salticus; species Salticus scenicus. The sequence goes on from OZ005660.1 coordinate 15,054,660, forward strand.
TTAGATATCCTTTCTCGTGCTTTACTTGGTTATCACAGCAAAATTAATATTCATCCTGATCAGATAGATCAGTTTTAGATCACGGAAATTGGTGTTTCAAAATAAATTAATTAATTAATTAACAAAAACTCTACCAATTTTCTTTTCATTTAAAAAAATAAAAAATCGCTTTGTAAACCCTGTTTTATGTTTTTACATGTGTATTAACTTTCTCTTACCGGAAAACTTTTAGGTGTCTATTTCATTAGGTCAATTCTATGTTTTCTAATAGCGTTTTCTCCAGAAAGTGCGTATAATATGTGTAATAGTGGGTAATGAAAGTCGTGTGGTTGTTTCACACCAGATTTTTCATATAACAGTGCTACCTACCAGTTAACAGGCACAAAAATTTAATGAATACAATTTCTCACAATAATTTTATATATGCATTTTGGTGCAATTTAAACTAATAGATGCTGAGATAGTCATATGGAAAATCGTACAATGCGATTAAAAGTAACGCTACCTGTCGACTGATATACACCAAAATTAAGCTAACATTCATTTTCATAATGACCATCCCATATATGAAATGTGAAGTTCGGTTGAATTTTTTAGTTATAGAAATTGAGATATAACTTTTCTGCAAACGAAAAAAACTGTAGCATAGCAGCAACTATTGTCGGTTGATATACATCATAATTAAATCAGCATCGTTTTTCACTACAGGTCTTTGATGTACTAAGCTTAATTCAATTATACACCCAGCTTAAAACTTACTGGGAAAGTAAAAGGGACAAATAAAGAACCCTAACAACTAAAATTTATTGCCAATGCCCATTTTAAAACAGTCAAAGTCAAAACATGACTGTAGGCCCTCTGCTGGATATTTCACATAGTACCCGTAAAAGAAAATTACAAGGACAGTACATGTAAATCAATAAAAAGAAAGATTGTTGTATTATGCGCTAAACTGCAGTAATTTGAGAATGTTTCAGCTGAAGAAAAGAAATATTGTTTTATAATATAAAACAGAGGTGACTATATTGCCACAAAAAACTTTGCTTTTTAGATATTTACAGCAATTTCCACGAGGTATAAGTGAAACTTCTAAAAAAAAAGTAAGAAAATAGAAGTTTTTTTTTTTCTTTTTTTTTTCGGTACAGTATTTGAATGTCCAACGTCCAAGTTAAAGGGGTGTCAACTTATAGAGGTTGAACATAGTGTTAATCCTATGGATACACTTTGTTCTGTGAAAAAGTGTCCAACTTAGAGGAATATTCAACTTGAGAAGTTTCACTGTACTGTGTTATTTTTTTATTTGACAGCTTTAAGACCTATAGTTACAATGACATTCGCATACTTGCCAACATCCTAATTAATATTCCTTAGTATTGCTGTCCCCGCCTTCTTTTTTACACCAGTAATCTTTTAGAATATTTTTCTTCTTATTTAATCGTAATTGCATTTGGCGGACGGACACTACTCTACAAATTTACTGATGTGAAAAAAAGGGTGGGACTAACAATAGTACGGAATATTAACCCCTTAACGATCGCATATTTTTCAAAAACACGCCCATAAAATCCACATTTTTGTCTAATGAAAAAAATAGGTTGAAAACAAGTATATGAATAATATATATATATATATATATATATATATATATATATATATATATATATATATATTCTGTATATATTTTCGAATACATTATATATAGTTCAGTACTGGCTGGTGCTTTCATGTACCCTAAAATATTAATGGAAAAACAGACGTGGGGCGTGGTCACTGTCCCTGAATATCACGGGAGCAAGCAGGAAGGGGTTAATTAGTATGTTGGCACGTAGGTATTCGTCTCGAATGATCCATGTTATATAATTTAACCATAACAATGCAGAATGTCTTATATAACTGTGAAATTACATGGGTTTCTAAGGCTTAAAAAAGCATATTCTCTCTTTCTCTCATTAAAATAATAAATAAAAGAAATTATTCAAAATTTTGAGCATGTATGAGGATGAGCATATAAAAGAGCAACATTTAATCAATATTTTATAAAATTTTTATTAAAAAATTTGGAAAATTCATTCGGTGGGTCCCGGTTTCCAAAGACCCTTCAAAAAATCGAGGGATACCATTTTTGAAAAACTAATCTTATTAAAAATTTCATCACTTCTTCAAAATGAAATTGACCAGTACTTTAACAAAGATTTTTTTTTTTCTTTTCTTCCGATCACAATACAATTTTAAAGGCTATAAGTGTGGTAAAATGTACCAAAAATTGCATTGTTTTTGTATATAACTCGGCCATTTTTTTTTTTTTTTTTTTTTAATACTTTTTTCTAGATCTAACTAATTCTGTTTCGCAGAAGTGTGCAGAATTTCGGTAAGATCGGTTCATCAGTCTATGCAAAATCCTGTCCACCGTTTTTCTAAAGGGTCTCTGAAAACTAGAATCCACTGTCTAAATTTTCCAGATATTTAATAAAAATTTTATAAAATATTGTTTAAATATTTTAAAATTGTTTTTACCGGCTCAAAATTTTAAATACAAATTTTATTTACTGTATTAAAAAAAAAAAAAAGGCTTTCAAAAATCTTGTAATTCTTTAAGGGTTATACTTTACTCAATTCGATCGGCAGTCTAACCCCATGCTGCTCTATGGAGAAATTTGTTTTATAAACTACTCACTGCCCAATGTATCTTTTCTTTTTTTAAATTATTATTCCGTTTTTCCTTTAGAAAATTCGCAACTTTTAATGTGTTTCTCCTTTTTCAAAAAAAAAAAAAATTTTTTTTTCAATATTTCATATTTTATTTTAAATCTGTAAAGTGTGAAATATTAACTATAAGAATTTTCACATTTTACAGCTTTAAAATGAAATATTAAATAATTAAAAAAAAAAAAAAAAAAAAAGGTTTGGAAAACGAGAAAAATTTTAACAATTGTAAATTTTCTAAATGGGAAAACGGAATTAAAAGAAAAAAGGAAAAAAAAAAAAAATTGGTATTGAGTAATTTACAAAAAACATTTCTTCACAAAATAACATGGGATTTGACTTTCAGTCAAAGTAAGAGTGCGGTTACGAATTTGACTTCCTGTTTTTAGAGACATGTCACTTTCTTATTTCATTCCTACAAGTACCAACCCAATAAAATGAGTGGAGAGACTTGGAACCAATATCAACCTTAATACCAATATGATATTTTTTTCCTTTTCTTGTAACTGACTGTAAAGAATTAGTAACAATAAACTGATAAATATAAAAACTAAGCATTAATCGTCTTTTAATGGGCATATCTTTGTTTTGGCTTCCATTTTTCAGTTTCCTAATACAGCATTCCAAACAATTAACTCCATTAAGGAATATTTTACCTCTTTATTTTTAATAACAATTTACCACCATCTGTGTTATCAGAAAATCATGAGGCACAGATTAAATCCAATTTCACCCTTCGTTCGAATTTGGATCGTAAAGGGGCGTTACTCTTCTACTTTCACCAAGTAAATGAAGAAGTGTAAATATGCGGTCGGAATCCTTAATGAACGATCTGAAACGTAATGAGACTTTAATCAATGCTCCCTTGACAATGATTAATTACTTTAGAAATGGATGAAGCAACAGAATTTAGTTTTATTGATAAGCAAATCGTCTACTTTTTACTTTTTATAATGTTATGTTATGGAACTATTTTGTTAGGGTTTTTTTTTTTATTATTATTTACTCTGTTAACAGCGTTTAATTATTTTTAAAGATTTTATTTTTGCATGCGTATGCATGGGAGATATAAAAGATAATCAATAATTTAAATTAAACTCATTCATATCTACAGGTTGATTCAAAATAAGTGTGACAAATTTCAGTGCATCAGAAATTTTTATTGAATTAAGTTAGTTACATGAAATTTTCAATGTGGTTTCCTTTAGCATAGTACACTTTACGTAAATGTTTAGGCCAAGCCAAAAGAGCTTTTTCGATCATTTTTGGGGGTATTTTTTCAACTTCCTCATTGATTGCTTTTTGAAGCCTTTGAAGTGTTCTTGTTTTACGTCTGCTTAATTGTTTTTTTAAGTATCCCCATAAAAAATAATCGCAAACAGCACAGTTAGGGGAGGGGATGGTGGTAGTCATTTCTCAGGAGGAAGAAAATTTATTTTTTTTTTATCTTTCAGCCATTTTATAGTTGATTTTGCAGTATGACTTGGTGCAGAATCTTGGTGAAAAGCAAAGTTTCTTTGAGGGTAAAGGCGTTTACTTTCTTAGAACATGTGGCTCAAAACTTTATTCTGATAGTATTCAGCAACAATTTTAGCCTTTGGTTCTGCAAAAAAGGATTTTGTTAAGCCTTGAGAGGACATTCCCATCTATACCATAACACCTGCCGGCCAACTTGCCTTTTGCAAAACTCTTTGTGACGCTCTTCGCGTAAAATATATTGTATCTTCGTTTTGCCATTTGTGGATGACAGATGAAACAGTGCTTCATCCGAAGTTATCCATGTTTTGTATTTACCTTTGTGTAACATTAAATACACAGACCAAGAACGTTTTCTTCGATTTTCTACGGTCTTTACAAACATTTGATGACAGACTGGTTTATTCACTTTTTTATAGCCAATTTTCTTTATCTGACCACAAATTGTCAATTGCGATACCTGTAGTTTCTTTGCTAAAGTTTTTGAAGCAAAGGTTTTTCTACAGCGATAAGTCTTTGCAGCTTCCTTTTTTCTTTTTCACCAAGGATTTCCTTTCGTCCACATTTTTTTCCTGGAGCTTTTGATTGCCAGCCAAATTTTACTTTTTTTCGAAGTTTAGATAGTAATCTATTAGAAAAATCTCTTTTCTGATTTTTAAATGCTTTATTTATAACAGAATTTGAGCAACCCTCCCTCAAAAACTTTAAAATTTCGTTTCGGGTTTGATGATCTAATTTCGGAGCCATAATTTTCTCCCACTAATAAAAATAGCTAGATTGGTAATTTAAACGTCTCACTTTTAAAATAAAACCGGTGGTAAAGCGATTAAAGTTTCCCATAAATAGTTACGTGTTATTAAAATTGGTCACACTAATTTTGAATCAACCTGTATACCCAAGCAATAAAATTATTTTGTTTCTGTACTATAACTATTCTTCGGTAACCTTTTATAACGTGAAAAGCGAAGGCAGATCCAAGTTTGAAACTGCTTATTGCAAACTAAGAACAACATCTCTTCCTCTTATACTCTAAGGGACCAAAAAAAAAAAAAAAAGTCGCACTTCGATAATTTTTATTTTTTCAATGAAAAACGTCCAATTTAATCATCTAAAAATAACGATGAAACGGATAATGATTTTGCCGAATACTGTATATCAGTATCAAGCAGATATTAGTATTTCAGATATTCGATATCCGACAAAATCCTTGCTTATTACATTTACATCCTTACACTTAAAATTTAAAATTTAAAATTTGTGGTTTTTCAAAGAAAAACTGAAAATATCAAGTGCGGCTATTTTTTTTTTTTTTTTTTTTTTTTCTTTCGTTCTTTACTGTGTAAGGTACAGTCGGTAACAAAAGTCCTCCGAACACTAGTAAAAATTCTTATATAAAAAAAGTACACTTAATACAGTTTTGTTAAACAAATCCTTGTCGAATCCTATTCTTTGACTGACTAAGAACAGGATTCGACAAGGATTTATTTAACAAAACTGCATTAAGTGAATTTTTTTTTTTTTATATAATAATCTTTGCTAGTGATCAGAGACTTTTGTTACTGACTGTACATGCTAATTTTATTGTTTCAGCTTATAAGAATATCTCATTCAAAAGTGAAATAATTTTCGAATTCTGTTCTTCGAATAAATTTAAATATTTAATTACATTAAGTATACAAACACAGAGTTCTAATTTTCAATCTAGAAAAGGGATGTTTAAATTTATTTACTTATTATTAATTGCTTACTAAGATAAAAAGCGATATGGTTGAAGAAAGGCATTCAAAAAATAAATAAATAAAATTAACCTAAAAAACACTTAATTTTTGAAGGAGATATTCTTGTAATACGAAGCAACAAAAATCCCATAGAATTACATGGTAAGGAAGAAAGAGTTATTCTTACTTATATGTAGCCTTAACTGTGCCACATATAAAAGGGGCTGCGGTAGCCCGGTCGGTAGAGCGCCGATCTCGTAATTAGAAGATTATGGGTTCGATACTCGAACAAGCCATAGCGCAGCATTAATAACCAATGCGCAGCAATAACGCCAATTGCCCATAGCACAGCAATAGTGTGATGTAAAACCCAATAAATCCTGGACATTTCTGTTGTTTCTGAATCCAGACCTAATCGTCAATCCGAATACTAAAGAACCGATAAAATTAATATGCCATCTTCATCACAATTTAACTCTAGTGGTCATCGGTAAAAACTAGAGTACAAAACCGGAAAGGACTCCTGGGCATCTATTCTCCGATCCGACCGCCATAGCGACCGTCCTTAAACAACGACAGTCGTTAAATTCCACTTTTACCGACTTTCTTTCCTCCCACTGCTAAAGAGCGATTCTCCCCCCAAGGTTGTTATCTAAGGTAGTAATAAAAGCAGTCTTCTTCCGAGGCTAAGGATGTCAGTGATTTCAGCCAATGGCGTGTTGAAGTAGACGATACACCTGTGAATAGACGTCGTGTAAGAAAAGCAACATTGCAAGGCAATATGAGAATCGCACATCCAGAAATGCGCGTTCTAAAAAAATTCATTGTTCAGAGTTTGCGTTTCTTTATTATCAATACTGTGTAAAAATTTCATTACAAGAATTATTATATGTTAAAATTTTATCTTTACTAATATGAGGGGATAAAGCTGTTAGAGTGTACAAATTTAATAGGAGAAAAATAAACTAAAGTACCACAAAGTTCTTTTTTTAATATAGTTTATTCTTTCTTTCTTTTCTTTTCTTTTCTATTTTTTATCTTTCTCTCTCTCTCTTATTTTTATTTATTTATTTTCTTTTGGCGGTTTAAATTATTTTGATAAGTTTGTTTATTTAAAAAATGTTTTCATCTGCAGAAGTAAGATTACTTATTAGAAAATGTAATTCAACTCAAATCTATATGTAATGCAATTATTATATATATATATATATATATATATATTTATTATTTGTATTAACCTACTTATTTCATAACATAAATTTTCGCTTAATTTATTAATAAAATCTACAATATATTAAAGTGTCTGTTAAATAATAAATAAAATTCAACATGGAAATAAGATGTAGAAAGGAAATGTTTTGCCCACAATACGAGTAAAATATAAGTAGATTATTTTGAAGCAAAATTAAATTAATTTTTCAAAATCCTTATATTCAAATGAACACCATTATAAAACTATTTAGCTGATTTAATCATTTTATTTTATTCACAAATAGCTGGTAAACTGAATTTAGTTTACTATTTATTATTATTTATTTATGTTATATATTGAAACTAAACATGATAGAAATCTGAATTTTTTTTTATTTTAACTTTATATGAAATTTCATTTTATGCGTAGCATAAATGCACTTTTAGAATTAATATTATTATTTTTTAAACATCTCCTATTGGGAGCTTCATTACTCTAAAACTGACTTTTTAAAAAAAATCTGAAAATTTGTTAATTCGAACCTCTCTCTATCTGTGCTTAATAAATATATTATAAATACTGCGTTTTTACTTAGAAGATTTTATGCATTTTTATTTAAAAAGAAATGTGTTTTTCATAGGATTAATAATACAAAGATTTTCCAATTACATTGAATACACAAGGAAAATAATTTTTACACAAACAAAATACAGATTAATATAGGTAATTATTATAGTTCAAAAAATATTTAGCCTTAAATAATAAGTAACAAAAAGCATTAAAAAATTGCATTAAACATTTTCGATTTTTTTTTTTTTTTTTTTAAGTAACATTCTGAAAACCAGTAAAGTTCAAAAACTTTTCATTAGAAATATTTAATATATATATAAAGAGCGAGTAAATAAACTATATGTAACTTCAGTTTAACAGTTAATTTGAAAGAAAAAAAAATCAAATGAATAAATTACATATTTTTTAAACAATGATCATTTTAAAAGGAAGAGTTTTTCTGATTTTCCGAAAATGTTTAATATGTGTCTAAAATCTTTTGTTTCTCGGCTTTTACTACTTAATGTATAGATATATTCAGAGAGAGAGAGGAAAAATTAAACAAAATGGCAATCCATTTTTTTTTTTTTTTTTTTTTTTTTTTCTTAACTTTATATCAAGTTTTATTTTATTCATAGCATAAAAGCACCTTTAGAATTATTATTTGTTTTAACTATTCCCATATTGGAAATATCATCCTACTCCGAAATCAAATTTGTTAAAAATCTGAAAAGTTATTAATTTGAAAATCTATCTATGATTAATAAATAAATTCTAACTGAATATAATGCGTATATGCTTAAATGATTTTATGCTTTTTTTTAATTATGTTGAATACACCGGGAAATAACTCTTTTTCAACCAACAAAATACAGAATACTGGTACGTAATTATTACAATTGAAAAATATTTATCCTTAATAAGTAAAAAATCCTTAAAAGAAATTGCATAAAACATTTGCATTTTTTGAAAATAACATTCCGAAAAACTGTAAAATTCAAGAACTTTTTAGCAAAAATACTTTTAAAAAATAGTGTACATTCAGTTTAAAAGCTATTAAAAAAAAAAAAAAAAAAAAAAAGAAAAGAAATTGAATGAATAAAGTACACATTTTTTAAACAATAATCATTTAAAAAGGAAAAAATTTTCTGATTTTCCGATAATGCTCAATTTGTGCTATAAATGGCGATTTTTTTTTTTTTTTAAACTATTAGTTAAAACTATTATAATTATATATAAGCATATATCCACACTGCACAGTTGGAAAATCATATTTTCATGTTATCACTTCAGTTAGAATTCAAATGTAGCATTCTGTTCGGTTACTTTTTAATTTTGAAAAGCTTATTCTTTTATATTATTATTAAAAATTTCTTTAATTATATAGGACTGCTTTTTCAAAAATAATATTGGGGAGAGGGAGGGTAAACTAACCTCACAATACCAATTTATGTATGGATAAACTGATCTTTCCCAAAAAATCATTCACGAGAATTGAAGAAAATAGGGACGAGTCATCTTTATAAGGACCACATGAAGGAGTCGTTATCATAAGGACTGAAACAAACCGGATCTTCACCGCAAATTTCTATGACTGAGTGGGGAGAATAGCAAAAGGTCGGAATGTCACGTCACGTGATCAAAATAACGACTTTGACAGTCAGAATTGAGATATAGTCGGATCGGAGAATAGACCCCCTGGTGGAGGAGTTTTTAACGATCATAACTGCTTAACGAAATGTCTAACAGGAATCCGTACTTTTTCATATTCGACGCGATCTCGAATGGCCGTCTTCGGATATCTAAAAGGTTTCAATAGACTTCCTTGTGTTTAAAGAAACCTTGACAGGCAACTCTAAAGTTAATATAGTAATTTCTTCATTAAACCCCGTCATTTCCAATTTTTCAAATCACCGCAATATACGTTTACATATATAATTGTATCAATGTCAAAAAATCAAACAAAGTTTTTCATTTTCTTGCTGATATAATACAACTTCCTTTATAATGTGTTGTTCCAAGAATGATTTTTTGTGATAGTCAATTAGCAAACACTGACTTAAGGGCCCGCTTCTCTCACCGTCGACGGAAGCCGAAGCTAATGTTATTCTATGGGAAATTTTCTTTACAAATAATTTATTAACTAATACATATTTTTAAATTCGGTTTTCACATTCTGAAAATTCCCAACTGTTAAATTGACGGATCTCTCTTTTAAAAAAAATCTTTTTTTTAATTTTTTATATTTTATTTTGAAGCTACAAAATACGAATTTTCAATATGTGAATTTTTTCATTTTTCAATTTCAAAATAAAATAAAATACCAGGAGATGCAATGGATTTTTTTTTTTTTTTTTTTTTTTTTTTAATAGTTTTAGGTTCTTAAAACAACTTGTTTTCATTAACGCACCAATAATTTAGTTTTTTTTTTTTTTTTTTTTTTTGTGTGTGTGTGTGTGAGGGAAAAGAAATGCGGCATTTTTTTTTTTTTTTTCTTTATTATATATAAGAAGAAAGTATTGCATTTGTGAATATTTTCAACCTTCGGTTTTTAATGGATTTATAAGTTTGGGATGTCTGAATAGAAAATATATGTATGTATGTCTGTCTGTGTGTTCATGACAAATATTTTATGGGCGCTATATATCTTGAACTAATGGACAAAATTTAACCAGATCTGATATTTAGTTGAACCTTCATTTAAATTGGAGCTGATTACATTTGAAGATCAACCGCAAAATAGGTGGCACTGTTATACAATTTTTTATAACTTTAATATGGCAGTATAAGAAAAATTTCCTATAAATTTAAATTTTGTAAAATATTTTAAAATTTTATAAATTATAAATATACATAATGAGATATATTTTTTAATTTTTCAATGTGAAATTAAAAAATGAAATATGTGTGTGTGTGTGTGTATGTGTGTCACGATAATATATTACTGACACAATATATCCTTAGTGTTAAAGTGTTGTTTCTCAATAAGGAGTCCAGTCGATTAATGTAGTCATTTACTGAATGCTCTTGGGAACATGTTACAGTTTATCGTCTGGCATTTAAAGCACTTTGAGCATCATACGTGGACGAAGACACATTTTAGAAGTACAATGTTAAAAAAAAAAAAAAAAAAAAAAAAAAAAGAGGTAGATTTACAGCATAATGTGCTGGCAATATGGGTGCATGGAGGGGGGAAATTTAGAAAGAAGTAATTTACAGCAGAAACAACCGTAAAATAGTCTTTCTTTATAGATGTTTCCGCTGTAAATTACCTTATTTAACAGCAGAATGTGCTGGCAATATGGTGCCCGCATATTTTGCTGTAAAAGCTTCACACACCCCTTTTTTTTTTTTTTTTTTTTTTTTACAGTGTAGTTCGTGGCTTGATGGCAGACCCGTTCAGATCATTAAGTACTCATAGAAGTAGAGTACGGAATCTTTATACTGGCTTCGGAGAAAAATTCCGTGAACATCATTGCGGTTTTTGGGTGAATGGACGCTTTCTTTTGGCGATAATCGTTTTCTTGGCAACTGTTTCTTGGGACACAGCACAGAATTCCGTGACCACAGTAAAAAATATCTCCTATTTGCTGCCAGAAATTCTATGCAATTTGAGAAAATACGCATAATTTACGAAAAAATTACGTTGTCAGAACGTATATTTTCAAATTACAGAGAATTTTCGGCAGCAAACAGGGCATTTTTTTATAGTGCAGAAGGAGGTGGAGAAAATCTGCTCTGATGGAAGTAGAATGTCGGTTTGGCAAATGAATTGGTGGATTGGTGTGGATGTGATGTTCATGAACAAAATGGTTACTAGTCTGGTCTACTCTAATATGTGGTCAATGGTTTGGACCCTTTTGGGTCACGGATTACTTTTGGTACAGCGTCTAGAATAAACAGTGTGGAAACTGACAAATAAAATTGTACTAAAAAAATTAAGCCTGTCACCAGATGTCATTGTAATCGAAGCTAGTGTCACGTCATCAAAACCTAGACTCCTATTGGTTAATTATGTTCTTAGATCACGTGATTCAGCTGACGAAACTGGGAAAAGCCAATCAGGTCTTCTATTTGAACAAAAGCTTCGATCACAGCGACATCTGGGGAAGCTTAATTTTTGTAGCATTAATTTAACATTACGGTTATAGGCGATTTCCACACTGTTTATTCTAGACGCTGTACTTTTGGTTAACTCATACTTGAGATTTTAACATATATTTCCTTAACAATGGCTAGACCAAAAAGTTCCGATTTTCGTTTGCAGCTGCTTAAATAGGGCTCATTTTCGCGCGAATCTAAACTCCTCCTACACTTTTTTATTGGTTATCAACTTAATTATTCACAGTTTTGCTCAAACCCAGAAATCCAAGGTTAATTAATATGCATTATTTAACCGCAAGAAAAGGATAATTTTGCACCAACTCAGCAACTTTTATTCTAAAAGTTTTCCTATTTTCTGACTCTTGCGTTATGAACGTGCTATACCGCGAAACTAACTTTACAAGGGAAGATTCAGATTCAGAATTAATTTCCTCTAATAATGTTTACACAGAATGTAAAACCTTAAAATTCAAGAATATAGTACCAAACTTGTAATATATTTAGTATTTTGAGGAAACAAATGCAGGCGCGCATTCATAACGGTCAGTAAAGAATAAGCCCGAGTATTGTACAGTCACCCAAAAAAAAAAACGCCACCCCCCCACCTAATTTTGCCGTAAATTATCGTAGAAACATGCGACTGGTACCAATCAGTTTGTAATAACGTCTAGTTTATAATGTTATAGTTAGATTTTACTTAGGGGGGCGTCTACATATTAAAACTGACATCAACTTCATTTTTTTCAATGGTAAACCACATTTTTTATAATTTATTTGAATTCTTTGGATCAAATCATCACGGAAAATGGTATAGTTTATATATTTCGCTCAATTTTTCATAGAGTTATAAGCTGTCAAAGTTTGGGGGTGCTAATGTTAAATTAATGTGACAAACATTAAATCATATCTTCCGAAATAATTATGATATTTAAATTCTGTTTTTTTTATTCGTTAGAATGAAGTAACCCAAACATATTCCATGCAAATTTTTGCTAAAAACACATTTTTTGAATTATGAAAATTATTAATAAATTCATATTTGAAAAAATTATGAATTATGACCTATGTTAATTTTTGCACGAATAGAACGGGCATCATCAAAAACATAGGTTTCCAAATTTACAGGTCGTTCCTAACATTATTTTTTGAGTTACAGTGATATTTCACTTTTTATTCCTGTTAGGGGGCCGTCACTTGTTATAATCTGTATCCTCTATAAGAAAATGTTTGTATATAATTTGACGGAAAACTATTTTAATTTACCTTTATGTTATTTTTATTGTTTCCTAAGCAATATTTCGATGTTTATTATACAAATTGGCATATTTTTGTAAAGTTATCACAATGTAGGCGAGGGATTGTGAAAGAAATTCAAAAGAAAAGAAGCCTCTGAATTGCTGAAACACTATTTTAAAAAAAAGACAAATTTGCATATTCCTATTTGACTCTATATGTGACGCTGGTATGCATAAATCACAATGGTATTTACTACATCGATTATTGAAGACAAAACTTAAATGATTTAATTACAAATATGCAAAATTATTTTGCTTTATATTATAAAGTTTTAGAAAATTTGTGAAAAGGCGTGGCTATTTAGATTAAGCCTTGATATGGAAGCTATGTTGCTGTTTTTCGATGCTGCGAAATTTACAAAATATATTTGTGTTAATATACTATACAGATAGAAGAATAATTATATAATATCAACAAATCTTCTTTAATCAATATGTTTATATACATTACTGTATGGAAATGTTTATATATGAATATTGTATTTATTTTTAATGAGAGATATAAACACAAAATACTAAAAAAAAAGAAGAAAATGTGTTATAAATTTTTATAAATCAAGCAAAATATATATGCATACTTGCCAACCTAACCCGTAACATTGTTAGTTCCCGCCCCTGTGTGTACACAATTTAATTTTTAGAGTAATTAACTTCAAATACATTTACGATTAACTCATTGAGCGCCACGGGAATTCTTATGGAAATCCCATTCAGGCCACACGTGCTGCTTAGAAGCGTGTTATGTTTATCGAGTTTCAATAAACCCCATTAGGCCTTAACGATATAATCCTATAAAAATCCTATTAAAAAAAAAAAAAACATGAAGTAAATTTTAAATAAATTGTCAGTAATTACTTAAAACTATGTAAGTTCTGTAGTTTTATATCATATTTTACACTGCCGGCTGACTTAGCCTAAATGGAAAGAAGAGTGTCAGCCACCGATGGCTGTCACGGCTCTAAAAAGACTGATGTGAAAAAAATGTACGGAAAGGGGCGGGACCAGTAATCTTCCGGGATAGGTTGACAAGAATGTATATACATAGAGCAATGCCAGAAAATGTTCTTTATTTTTCATGAACCAGATGAATGGTATTTGTTTTTCTGAATAGTCTATGTATTAAACATAATGCTGCTTTAAATACCCTTTAAATGAAAAGTTTTATTACATAAAGTAATTTTCTGGCACTCTACAGCTCCCAAATGACACACAGTACAAAACCCCGCTTTTTTTCAGTGTTTAAAGGGTATTAACGTTTAATATGCTTTATATTCGTTTTGATCTTTCTTTCTCCTCCTTATCTTCTTCTTTTTTCCTTAAAAAAAAAAAAAGAGTTATGTAACATTTTGACCTTTTCAAGTGAAGATTTAGATTAAGGGAAGTCAGCCTTTCTACACCCACCGTCCACTTCGGTATCTGTGTTAAAGTATAGAATTTTAGAACATCCCATTAAGTAGTAGGATTTATTATTTTACATATTAATTTGTTACACATTATAAAATATAAAAGCAAAAGAATATCGTGGAGATTTATGTAAAAGTTTTTAATAATGTCATGAAAAAAATAATAATAATAATTAATTAAAAAAATAAATAAATAAAAATAAAAAAATCTGTTTTAATATTTTAAAAAAGTCAATTAAAGAAAATGAAAGTACTGCAGTATCAGAACAAACTCCCATTGTCACTGTGAAACGGCCGTGGGAACCAGGTTGAGTGCCGCCGTTTCAGACAATTATACGGCAGCTTGAGTTAAAATAATTTTGAATTTTCAAACAAATTTAAAACCATTCATCTTTTTTTTTTTTTCTTTTGATAGATATTTTAATATCTATTCAAGCTACTTAATTTTCTTCGTATGAAGTGAACTATCTGATGTTTAATCAACAGAAACCAACAAAAATCTTTTAATTCATAAACTAACTCAGAAAGTTCTGTAAATTAGTCATTTTTTTTTATTTTATAATTAACATTTCTAAAATTTTTTTCCGGTGTGAAACTTAATAAATAATGTGTACTGGGTCGTAGATCGTGATTTATATTTTCTAAATGTATAGACGGACCCCTAATACATTTTCACGTGTAACTCTATTTAAAATTGATTTAAGGTATATAAATAGGTATGTTTTTCGAACCGCCTTGATCTCAGAAATCTGAATATGAAGTCAAAAATAGGGGTTGCTATAGTAGAAAATGAAGTTAATGCCAGTTTTAATATGTAGACGACCCCTTAGGCAAAATTTAACTATACCGTTATAAACTAGACGTTATTACAAATCGATCGGTACCAGTCAAATATTTCTACGATAATTTACGGCGAAATTAGGTGGGGGGGGCGGGGGGTGGCGTTTTTTTTTTGGGTGACTGTACACTGGTGGATAAAACCTAAAGAGGGATGACAAAAGTAAAACCACGGTGTTTCTACTTACCGTGAGTAAAACTATCTAGTTTTTTTTTTTTTTTTTTTTTTTTTACTTAAACAAATATTTCATGGATTCTTTTGAAACTTTAGAGGTAAAAAGAACATGCTATGCCACGTACACACACACACACACACACACACAAAAGTCTCACTTGGATAATTTTTATTTTTTCTTTGAAAAACATCCAATTTAATCACTTAAAAACAGTAATGAAAAGGATAGTGATGTTGTCGGATACCGCATATCCGTATCCAACATACATTAGTTTTTCAGATATTTGATATCCGGCAAAATTTTTATCTGTTACATCCCTACATTTAAATTTTAAAATTGGGTGACTTTTGTACAAAAAAATAAAAGTATCCAAGTGCGTTTTTTTTTTTTTTTTTTTTTTTTTTTTTTTTGTCCGTTAGTGTATATTTCAGCAAAAGTTTGTCTTGGCGGCTAAAAACGGAGTCATAAATTAACCTAAAGAATTCATATAATTTTTGAATCCCATTGTAAAAAATAATGATTGAAATAAGTTGTTGGTATAGTATATGATTATGAACCGCCTTCTTTTAATTATAGATATAAATTTATATGAGACTTATATTAACGGAGATATAATAGTTTCTTTAATAGCATTGACAAATTTTCGTACGCAGGTCCCGATCAAGCCATAGTAAGGTTCTGGGTCTAGAGTTCATTCAGGCTTTCCCTCCCCTCAAGTAGAGGATCCAGAACTTGTATTTGAGGGGTGGTGGATAATAATATTTTTTTTTTATTATTATTTATTTAATATATTCATTTATTCTAATTTTTTGGAAAAAGTCTTTTTTTTTTTTTTTTTTTTTTTTTCTGCGGGAGGGAGAGGTTATTCCCTTGCCCCCACTTTCAACATACTACATCAGATCATGACCATAATATACCATCACGTTGTTTTAAGAATCGAAATATTATTTAAAAATTAGTCAAAAAAGTAAAATATTTTTCTTACTTAAAAAAAATAAGGCCCCCCAAAAGAAACTCCTGGGCCTAGTTGACTCATGTTTTAATCAGTCCTGATCGTACGTTTTTTTTGTTCATAATATACAGGGTTTTAAAACCAAAGAAATGTCACTTACTGGTGTAATACATAGACATTCATTTCATAATTCATTTTTAAGAATGGACTTCCAGAGTCCCGTCTTCTACCTATCATCACCCCCCCCCCCCCTTTTTTTAACCACACTGAAGAAAAACCTTATTTTTCCGCAACATCACATAAAAATTCCTATTTTAGTAAAATACTAGCAGGTTTTGCCCGCTTCGATGGTCATTATATTGAAATGAATTCTCAAAATACCATACCATTAATAATAATAAGAAGAAGAAACCATTGAAATCAGTCAAAATCTAAGTTAAAGTTCTCGCTACCTTCGGTAGCAGTTTTCCTACTCGCCACACTTCACAAAATCCCGTTATAGTGCATGTTGCACATACATACCTAACCGAAACATGAAAAAATCGGGAACCTGAGATTATTTGAAGCAGCGTTATGTTTTAAAACGTGGTTTTTAACCCCCCCCCCCCCCCAATCTCCTTCCTAAGATAATTTACTGCAGTTAAGTAGGAATACATGTTACCCCCGCATGGAATTTCACAAAATCACTTTGTAGTGTGTGTTGAATACACATAAGCAGTTCACACAACAAAAATTGCCACTCTAAGATAATTTGGAAGAGAGTTACGCATGGAAACATGTTTTTTACACACACCCAACCCTCAAGGGTGCAGATAGCACGGAATTTCAAATAATCCCTTTGTACTTTGTATGTGTTGAGCCCCGTGGCAGAAATTTATTATGCTTTCTGCGACAAGCTTCGTCAACACCAAAATCTTTCTGCAGGAATAGTTTGTGAAGTTAACATTTATGAATTTAAAATAAATTATTTTTAAATAGCAAATAATATTCAGTATAACCAATGTATTTAAATTTTAACTAGGCACAAATGCACATATCTGCACTATTGCAAGAAATGGCTCTTTTTTTTTTTTTTTTTTTTAAGAAAGGTGAAAATAAACCTATTAATCTTAATTGCTTCAGATTTTTTGTTCACATAATATACAATATTGTTTATAAAGTATTCAATGAATTCAAACCATAAAATGTAGTAACGCATCAAAAATAATCTGCAAATTTTTTTTAAGGCATTTAAATCATGAAATGTCTAAATTAAACAAATGTTACAAATACTTTTAAAATGTCATTACTTTTTTTTATATTAAATATATATATTTAAATACACAAATGCACTTATTTCATAAGGTACAAACCAAACAACATAAAACATAATACAGAACTCAAAATTAAAATACAACAAACTAATGTAGAATACTGAGTATTATAATGAAATATAAATAATTTACAACATTTATAGTTTTTGAGATTATTAGAAAGATGCAAGATAACACTCTAATACACAAGATTCATTTTTATATTATATACAAATAGCATAAATATGTGTATTTGAAATCTAAAAAATGTGTTTTGGCATTAAAGAATTCAGAATGTATAATTATACTATCATTTAAGTACATAAAGTAAAACAAAATACAAGATCTAAGTAACACAATTATAGACAAAGCATAGTCGAAATATTTTCATAAAGATTGAGGCAAGTGAAACATTTAATTTTTAAGGAAATGTTGAAATGGGAAATATAACAGATTTCATGGATAATATATCTATAATAGAAAATAATGATTACAGTTGAATCAAATAAATAGAAATCAATAAAAAGTAATATTTGATATTGATATCTCTACGAATAAGTAAATAAAAATAAATAAATAAAAGCATTTGCTGTTTAATTAGTATTTATTCAAAACAACTACTATTAGAAGAAATTCCTTTTGCTTACAATATATATATATATATATATATATATATATATACTCCTTCTCATAATTATAAGGACACCCGTTTTTCTATATTAACTAAACACTGAACACTATTATTTAAACAAATATATTTTTAATTAATTTGAATTTCATTAATAGACTATATTTAAAAAGTTTTATCGTTTTTCTATCTTAACAAACTTTAAATATGGTAAAAAGTTGATTTTTCAGGTGTTCACATTTATAAGGACAGCTCAAATTTTAGTAATTTTTTTCAGTTATTCTTTAAATTAATATTTTATGGGGTCCCTTTTTAGGGTTAAACAGTCAGACATTCTCTCTGGTATACATATATACATTTTTTTTTTTTAATATTCAGTTTCAAAACCATTTCATATAGCATATATGATATTCTCAATACATTTAAACTATTTAAAATTGCTTTCCATTTGCATGCACATTTCTAATATCATAAGTTAAGGTTTTTTCAACTTTTAGACCATGGGAAAGGCAATAATACAGAAGTTTCTTTCTTCAAACTATTTCCTATTGCTCTAAAAGTACAGCAAAAATGTAAGTCTTGTTGAAAAAAATATTATTACCCCCCAAAATCTAACAAAAATCTGAGAATTCTACGTTTAAAATTTGTGGATATTCTCTTGATGTTCATAATAATAGAAAAAAATTACTAAATTCCTTCTGCCTTCACTAGAAACAGCTCACCAGAGCACCATAGATCCACCTTCAAAATGCCCGATTCATATCTACATTTAAAAAATCTGCTCTGTCTTTCGCTATCTTCAGATCGTGCCAGTAACTGTTAAAACCATTTCGTTAAACAAGAATAAAATGTTTTTCATCCGAAAATGCAACATTTTACCATTTAATACTGTCTTTATTCAATTTTAACACAGACGTGCTTTCCCCCATTAAATGTTTATTGATTATTACAAGTTTTTTAATCATTTTAACATGTTATTAATTATTCTAAGCATGTATAAATGTGGACCCCAACCTTTCGTTAAAAATTACGAGCAAATTCAGCAGCAGTCATTATGAGTAGAACAGTAAGAGGAATTATGAGTCTTCGATCTCTGTAAAACAACTCTGATTTTGCATCAGATCTCTCTCCTATCGAATCAACAGTTCAACGTTTGATCACATTTCCTTCAGCAATTTTAGATCTTCGAATTTCATTAGAAATTCGGCGGATTGAAATTATCCTTCCACTTAAAAAACACATTTATCATACTTCACTACATGAATGTTCTTTTTTTCGAGGAATTATCAGTAATGTCCGTCCAAGAAAAATTGAAGGCTTATATATATGAATTAATCTAGCCCAGTAGTTAACAAATTCGCATGTCAACTGTAATTTATCCGCTAGTAATTTAAATAAAACGAAAAAATCTGGATTGTCCCTATAATTATGAACATCTAAAAATGTGGAGAAAAACACATTCTGCATTATTTTTTATTAATTTTGTTTCATATTAAAAAAAATTATAGCAACTTTGGTTTTTAGAATACTAGATATATTAAGTGCACTTAGTTAATCTTGTTCACAATTACTTTTACATTAGTTATTTCAAAATATAAAGTGTCCTTATAAATATGAGAAGGAGTGCATATATATATATTCAACAAAACTTTTGGTTTGACTATTATACAAAATAACTATTTAATTTGCAATATTTCAACTAAAAAAAAATAAACATTCTTTAAAGATTCAAATGTTTAAAAAATGAAATGAACAAGCTGTAGAAACTAATGATAAGAGTATTTTTGTAAAATAAATTAATAATTTTTTTTAAAGACTTCATATGATTAAACAACAAAATTTAAAGCTAAGAATTTTAATAATATTTAAAATAATTAATGATTAGTAAAAAAAAAAAAAAAAATTAGAAAAGCTATCAATTTTATAAGTTAAGATACCCATTAATATTTATTGCTAAGATCTTTTACTACATATAAAATGCTAAAAATCAATAAAGTATTTTTAAGATTAATTTCTTAATTTTCTATTTTTTGAAGCAAGGTTTGAAGCTTCATTTTTTATTTTGCGTACAACTACAGACGTTACAAATTTCCCCATAGTCTAGTCTTATTTCTGTATATATTTGTGAAATGTATTGCATAGTTTGAACCAAACATAAAAAATAATGCAGCTTTTAAAAATTCACGTGTATTTACAGTCGGTAACAAAAGTGTCCAAACACTAGCAAAAATTCCAACAGGATGCAACAAGGATTTAGTTAACAAAACCGTATGAAGTGTACTTTTTTACATAGGAATATTTGCTAGTGTTCGGACACTTTTGTAACCGACTGTACTACCACGCACGTATGCACGCTTCGCATACATTAAAATGAAAATCACTAGATACAACTAATTTGTTGAGCGTAAATCAGAAAATGTATGAAAATCGGTACAGCAGCAATTAAGCACTTATTAAAAAAAAAAAAAAATCACTGGATGCAGCTATTTGTTATGCATGAATCTGAAAATGCATGAAATACGAAATTCGAAAAATGGTCGCAAAGCCACATTCTTTCGAAAAAACATCTTTTTGCAGTACAATAAATACACACGACACGAACGGCAGGCGCGGCGCGAAAACAAAGTTTGGAGACACGAAAATGAAGTTCCGATGTGAAGAGGTTACCAGTGAAAAGTGTCGATACACGAATCATATCAGCGCATCACGAATCGCTAATGCATGCCGTATCAAAACTGATCCAAGTGAGTTACATCCGCTCTATCTCCTATCCGGATTCGCATTGAGGGGATCGTATCTGCAGAAACGACAATTTGTTCTGCAGAACGGTTTATAAACCATTCTTTGAGTTTCTCTCTCTCTCTCTCTCTGTGTGTCTTTTTTTCTTTTTCTTTTAACACAATGGCAAAATTTATTTGACTTAAGTAAAATCTTTCTACAAGAACATTTGTGTTTCTGCGACATTGTCGCCGTGTTTCTGCCACGGGGGTGTTGAGTACGCATAACCAATCGACATATCAAAAAATAGCTTTCCTGAGATAATTTCATAACTGCCAAGTTTATAAATTTTTAAATCAGAATTGGCACCAGTATTTTTTTTATCGAATATGTAACATATTCATTTTCGACGATTAGTATTAACGGAATCAGCTATAAAATTTTTCCAGTTTGAAGTCTACCGCCAAAAACAGTAGACTTGGTATCTATGTAATTTGGAGCAGAGTTACTCTTTAAAACGCGTTTTTGCCCCCACTCCCCGCCCTTAAAAGGGGGAAAGGGGAAATTTCACAAAATCCCTTTATAGTGCGTGTTGGACGCATAACTAGCTTGCACATAAAAAATCGCCTAAGATAGTTCGGAGCAGAGTTGCGCTTGGAAACATGGTTTCCCTACACCAAAAAGGGATAAGGTGAAATTTTACAAGATCTCTTTGTAGTATGTGTCTTGGGTACGCATAACCTATCGACGTATCGACATATCAAAAAATCGCTATCCTGAGATAATTTGGAGCAGACTCCTATAAGCGTATTTTTGTCTCCCCCCGCCCTTAAAGGGGGCGGGAGGGAGAAATTTCGTAAAATCCCTTTACAGTGCGTGTTGGGAAGGCACAAGCAACCCACACATAAAAATTAATCTTGCTCAGATAATTTGAAGCAAAGTTACGCTTGGAAACGGATTTGCTTCCCCCACCCCCAAGGGAAAAAAAGGGGGACATTCGCAAAATCCCGTTACAATGGGTGTTGGACACGCGTAAATAAGCCACACAGTAAAATTTTGTGACCTCAGCTCCTACATAGATTTTCCCGGACGAATTTAGCGCTAAAAGGGGGACTTGAATTTGCCCCCTCGTAACTCCCCCCACCCCCAAAATCGAAAATCGCAAAAGAACAAAAATGAGTTTTTGGAAATATCCTCAAGTCGCCTCTTGGCGGGTTTCTATATCTTTGCCTAGAGTTTTAGTCAAAAATCCGTGTTTTGCTAAAATTGCTTCTGAAAGTCATTTTTACCCCGTCCTCCCCTTAAAAATTAAAAATTCCAAAATCGCAGAAAATTCTTTTTTTTTTTTTTTTTCACTCAAGTCTAGTCTCTCCCTCAGAAATTTCTTCATCGTGAAGCAATTTGGAGCGGAGTTATGCTTATAAAGGTGTTTTTGCCTTCTGCCCCCCCGGGAGGGGGGGGGGGTATTTCGCAAAATTCCGTCTTAGTGAGCGTCAGGTTCCTGAAACAAACGTGCGCACCAAAATTTGCGACTCTATCCCCCATAGAATCGCCACGACTGTGTTGAGTCAGTGATTAGTGAATCAGTGAGTTTACTCTTTTATATATATAGATTACATTTGTAAAACTTTCTAATTTGCTTTCAGAAGTAAAATTTTCATGGAGTACTATTTTCAAGATGGTTCACCAGTGGCCGACAGGTTCTGAGCTCAAAGCTGTCAGACATGAGAAGCCGGGTTCAATTCCAGGTAACGCTCGTAGGCTTAGCCGTTTGGAATTTTACGTAGTTGTCTCCGAAACTTGCGTAAATACGGACTAGGACCCTCTAGAAAGACCCCCACCGAGGGCATTCCCCTTCAGGCCCAGGATCCAAGAGAAATCAATACGGCCTTAATCCCCATAACACAACGCTGTACTCAAGCGCATTTTTGTATACATTTCATTAAATATTTTTGAACTGTAAACGAAATTTCACTAAATGTTTCGTTTGATTTACGTGCCATTTTGCGGCCTTTACGAGACGTCTAATTCATATCTATTTGATAATTCAAAAACATAAATTATTTGAATATTATTTATAATTTTGTGTTTAAAGAGCGTTTCTTTCGAAATTTAAATTCAGTGATTCTTCAGAATTTCAGAAACTAGATACTGTGAAATCCTCGAAATGCAAGGAGCTATATAAAGAGATTGCACTTCCACCGTACTCATTCAGTTTTCATCAAGCCATTGCGGTATAAAGGCCTCTGCTATCAATTACAGCCTCATATGCTATGCGTTATGCTTAAGGTACAGTTTATGCTATGCTGTGATTTTTTATGTTGACAGCTGTTGTTTAAGCTGTGTTTTCTAGTGAAACTGATGTTGATACTTGCTTTACAAACCTGTAATCTTCTGAAATACTTTTTAAAATATACTTCTAATCTTCTGCAAGATCTGTCATTCATTCACGAACAATTCACAAACCTCCCTGTGGCCCACCAACGGCCAAGCGGTTCTGCGCTCAAAGCAGGTAGACGAGAGATGCCGGGTTCGATCCCACGTCGCACTCGTCGGCCTAGCCGTTCGGAGTTTTCCGTGGTTTTCTCCGAAACTTGTATAAATACGGGCTAGGACAACCTAAGAAATACCCCCATGGAGGGCACTCTCCCTCCGCTTAAGACCCTAGAGCAGTCAATCGGCCTTAATCCCCACAACCTAACCCACGAACCCCAAGTACGCAACAATATATATACAGGAATTTTTCATTCTTTTTTTTTTTTTTTTTAATAAGTGGAAGAACTAGATGGAACTGATTTGAAGAGTTTGGAATTAACCTGTCATGTCTTCTAAATTACTTTTCTTAGATTAAATAAATAAATAAATAAATAAAATAAAATAAAAAAGGTAAAAAACCTTTTTAAAAAATGTAATTAAACGTTTCAAAATAAACTAAATATTAAAATGATGGAACCATGTTTTTGTGCTCGAAAAATTCAAACTAGACATTTTATACAAATAAGTAGTAAAAAAAAAATATCAATTTTCGTATGAAGCATTATTATTTGTTACAGATACTACAACAAGATATGTTTGTATGTCAGCATCACTGATATGTTGCAATTCATTTTACATTTTGAAAAGTTTGACTCGGGAAGTTATGACTTCTTTTTCTTAATTTTTTTTTCTTATTTTGATTAGTTTTTTCACTTTTTGAGAATTAATTTAACATAATGAAAAATTAAGAAAAAAAAAAAAAAAAAAAATATATATATATATATATATACGATGTGAGTAATAGAATATAAGTAAATTTTGAGGAAAATATTTAATACTTATTTACAAATCTCGCTAGTAGATGGCAGCATCATTCATGTATCTCAGGGAGCCATGAAACCGTGAACTGGTTTTACAGTCTGAGTTCTGGGCTTGCATTCTCACATTGTCATTATCAGAGGTACCCGCGCAAATGCAGACCACGGTAGAATTTACGGAAATAGAAAATATATTTCTTGTAAAAATAGAAAAAAATTAAGCAATCCACTCTTATTTTTCACAGTTAAAAAGAAAATATAGGTACTTACGTATTATCGCAACCAGGCCAAAATTCGCATAAATCGCCAAATTTAGCGACCCTACTTACGGCAACCCTACGTGTTATACGTGGTTTTTCGTAAAGAAATTATTTTGCTTACTGGTTAGATTAAATGCCGTGAAATACTTTAACTAATACTATTAACTTAACTAATAATAATAATAACTTAATAATAATAATAATAACTAATAATAATAATTATAATAACATACTTATAATAATAATAATAACAATAATAATAACTTAATAATAATAATAACTAATAATAATAATAACTTAATTAATACTAAAAACTTAACTTTCTTACTCAAACTTACAAATCGCGCCAACCTGGTTGCGATAATACGTAGGAACCAAATTTTATTAATTAATAAATTAGAATGCAATAACATCATATATATATATATATATGTATGTGTGTGTGTGAGAGAGGGGGGGGGATAGTGGAGACCACCAGTGTGTTATAAATATTACAGTTCATTGATTCCAGAAGGGCCTGGTGGGTTCCATCGATGGGAGTCTTTCTAACAGTTCCCAGACAGTATTTACACAAGCTTGCTAGAAAACCACGAAAAACTCAAAAAAGTGTTTGTGTCTGACTGATATGATTCAAGACAAGATATCAGTAGGAAGTACATACTGGGTATTCTCATTCAGTATCATATGAGACTATTACTTGTAACTTTTGAATGAGATCGTACAAATGATACGATTACCGGAACATACAAAAGGGAAATATATTTAACTTATTTCTACAGACGAATCTTCACATAGATATAATTTAACATCTTTAAAGAAACAAAAAAAAATTACAATTATGAAATTTATTCTTTGTTTACAGGGCCACTCAAAACATTTCTGATAAATTAGGGCTATGTTTTACAGAAACCGAAAGTGCAATTCATATTATGTCACGACTTTTTCTTTCTGTGCTAAACTTGTGTGTACTGTTATGTATATATTATAGATAATATACAGGGCAACTCAAAATTATTTAAATAAGTTTCAAAGGTAAGTGAGGGTAGAAATTCTCTGAATAATTTGAAATAATTTTCTGAAATTAATAACAGCCTCAGGTTTCATTTATTTATATTATTTATTTTTTAATGTTATGATTTGCTTATAATAGCTTGAACAAAAAACAGCTGTCGTACTCCCCGACCTTTTTTCAGGGCATTTTCAAGGCGAAGAAATGTCCGCCTTTTTTGCCACCGTTATTTTCATACAGAAAGGCGAAAATTTCCTAAAGTAATAAAAGTATCCTAATAATAAAATTACAAACCTTGCAAAATTTATCATGTTTCATCGATAAAAATAATTGAATTATACATCTCAAATACAGGTATCTTATTGCATCATGCAGTTTTAAGGTCTAAAACAAATTTCAGTGTACCATAATTGATACTGAATAGGATTTCATTCGTTCTGTAGTGCTGCCATCTATTAAAACCTTTTGTAGTTAAGTCCACAGGCTGGTTATAGCAAGGGAGCCTTTATAACAAGGGGGTATAAAGAAAGACTCCCTGCTTATAGCTTGCTTGTTACTATTTTTGAGTTTTCTAAACTCTTTTTAGTGCTTTCTTATACTTTTTACAGTTCGGATCCTAGGATTATGCGAATCTACCCAAAACATCGTCCTTAAAGTCCAAACTCCCTCTCTACCTTACCATGTTTATATAAGAGAGTCAAACAGCTATTCCAGGCTCACCAGCGGCTAAGAGATTCCGTCCTCGAGGAGATTTACTTTCACTTCCAACCTGATTTCCAATTTAATAGTAGAAATACAAAGAAAAGAGATCTAACAATAACTTTAGTAACATTGAATTAAAAATTGCTCTCAAAATTGTCCCTATGCCCGTCTGCATATTTACTTCCTTTACTCAAGTCCAAACGGGGATGCAGTTTGACGTCCTGATTGGTTGCCATCTTTTATGATGCAATGATACTCCACTTAGCTTAATACTATACTTATAATACTTAGCTTAAATTAGTAATAATCTACAATATTTCTCTCGTTTTATGCGAATAAATGAATACGAATATTTGAAAGAGATTTCTAAAACAAAGTTTTCTTCTGAGTAATTTAAATTGCTTATTTTACCATACTAAATTTGTGACAAATAAAATTGCTTTAATAAAATAATTCTGAAAAAGAAAAATAGCGGCGCCATCTATATTTTTCATTGATTTTTAGGTACTTACGTATTATCGCAACCAGGCCAAAATTCGCATAAATCGCCAAATTTGGCGATCCTACTTACGGCAACCCTACGTGTTATACGTGGTTTTTTGTAAAGAAATTATTTTGCTTACTGGTTAGATTGAATGCCGTGAAATACTTTAACTAATACTAATAACTTAACTAATAATAATAATAATAACTTAATAATAATAACTAATAATAATAATATACTTATAATAATAATAATAACTTAATAATAATAATAACTAATAATAATAATATACTTATAATAATAATAATAACTTAATAATAATAATAACTAATAATAATAATAACTTAATTAATACTAATAACTTAACTTTCTTACTCAAACTTACAAATCGCGCCAACCTGGTTGCGATAATACTAATAATAATAACTTAATTAATACTAATAACTTAACTTTCTTACTCAAACTTACAAATCGCGCCAACCTGGTTGCAATACGTAAGAACCGATTTTTAATTATTATGTAACCTTTTGGAGATATTCTATTACCATGGGTACAACTATAGTATTTCCCCTCAGCTGAATTTGGCGATATTTTCTTTGGCGCCGATTTGAACGATAACGATGTCGTTCTGGATTGTTTGCGATATACTATGGCAGCCTACATGCTATTTATTTTGAATTTATGATTTATAATTTAGCTTACGATTTTATCATTTATGCTATATGATTTTTAGATTTATGGTTTATCCATAATCGCCAACGAAAAACCGCCAAATCTAGCTGAGGGGAAATACTATAGTTGTTCCAACCTTTTCATTTCATTTTATTTTTTTTATTCTCCTCATTTTCCTAATTTATTTATGTTAGAAGTTCGTGTTCGTATAACTTTCACGAAAATTCCTTAAACATATTTTTAAACAATTTCTTAACACCAATTTTATTAAAAAAAAAAAAAAAAAAGAAAAAGAAAAAGAAAAAGGGGGGGAAAGTGGAATTTACTTATTTATTTATTTTTTATCTTAAGAAAAAATAAAATAAATTTTTATTTCTTTATATTTAATTTTTTTTATTCATTTAAATAATTATAATTTGTATTTATTTATGCGTTTATTTTTAACCTCCAAAAAATATTTTTTTCTTTAATAATTATCAAAATAACAAATTAAAAAATATTCAATATATGTATTGAAATCTGATTTCAAAACTAAATAAGTACATGCAATACTAAATACCTTGTTAGTATTCTAAATACTTTATTAATTAGAAAAAAAAAGGGGGGGGGGGGAGAAAGATTATTATTATTATTTTATTTTTTTTCTCGAACTTAATAATAATAATAATAATAATTTTTATATTTCTCTTTATTTATTCATTTACTTTTGACCTAAAAATAATAGTTTTTAATGTCGTTCTTTTACAAACTTCGAAATAACAAATTTAAAAATATTAAATAAATTAAGAAAAAAAAAACTTTCTGCAAATGTGATTTGGAAAGTAAATAATTACATGTAGTACTAAATACCTCATTAATTTATTGTACTTTTGGAAAAATAAATAAACAATTGATATTATCGTTTAAGAAATTGCTTATCCATTAAAAGTCACAATAATATATTTTAAATTCTTGTATACTTGAAAACGTGTAATATAATTTTCTTTTTTTTTTTTTTAAGAAAATTAATATTTTTTCCCCCTCTCTCTTGCATTATTTATCCATTTAAGTTAATTTTTTTTTTCACGTTATTACTTTTTCTTTCCCAAATAGTAGGACAAAAAGTAAGTTTTTGGGTGAAAATTTGAAATGAGTTTTTGCATACTTTACACGTTTTGAGGCCTCCACAATCCGAAAATTAGGTATTTAACGGTTTGTCTACGGCACCATATCTCAATAACAAATTGTAGAAATAAGTACAAACTCAGTATTATAAGTGTGTATTGTTTATATTATTGTATTAAACTTTTGATTAAGATCAAGCAAAAAGTTTTCGTTGAGATCCTATACAAGTGCATTCAAGAGAATTCAAATACATTACATCTATATGCAAAAATTATGGTAGGTGCAGTTTAACACCTTTAGACGGCCCTAAACCAAATCAAATTATATATATATACAGTAACTGCCGCTTAATAAAATCACTGGTTAATAAAATCAGCCGCTTTATCTGATCAAATCGTCACGACCGGAATCAAATCAATGCAAACTACTTTTAAAGCCGCCGCTTAATAAAATCACCATCGCCGGTTAATAAACTCAAAAATATCTTCTCAGCAGCCAAAAATATCATTTATGCAGACTAAAAAAATTTTTTACTTACATTGTGATTTTTTTTTTTTTTTTTTTTTTTTTTTTTTTTTTAACAGAAAAAGAAATTAAAGCACAACAAACCCTTCGTTATTGCTCATTGTCCAAGATTTTATACAGTTACAAATTAAACACGCCCCGCAACTTATCTCCGTAACAATTTCAAGGAACGTATTTTTCAAAGCGCAGTAATAAAATACAAATTTGATTTGAAATGATTATTTTTTTCTGATTATTAGAAGCAATTTCTAGTTCTTATTTTGAAATTACTATCATTCATGAGGTTTAAACGGAAAGATTTTAAATTTATAAGAACCGCGTGAACTTTTGGTAAAGTAATGATGATTTTTCTCTAACGAAAGTGCACGAGAATTTTCAATACGTTTATTTTACTTATATCGAAGAAACAATTAGTTAATTATCTACCAAAAATTAATTAATATTGTTTACTAATTATATTATTCGTTACCTTTTGAAGCTTCTTTCGAAATTCAGGGAAGTAATACATTTTCCTTAAGGGCAGGAACGTTCGCCGGATATAAAAATCAGCCGCTTAATAAAATCACTTTGGCTCAGAACGAATGTGATTTTAATAAGCGGCGGGAACTGTATATATATATAGTCATTTACGATTCATTTACAGATCCAAACAAAAGAATTCGGATACATTGGGACTATGCTTTGAAAAGTACTTATACTTTACTAAAATATTCTTATACTTTGCTGAAACTGTATTTAAGCTGTGTTATGCGATTTTTAACACGCTTTTACAGGGCCCGAATAACAGAATTTTGTGCCCCCTTAGAAGAGCCACACTTCTTCCTCTGCCCCCCCCCCCCCCCAGCAAAAAAAAAAAAAAAACTATTATTAACATACCACAAATTTTAACAAGAAAAAAATGTTATTTGGTCAAAAAATTAATCTACTTCTGTTTTCGGCTCTAAAGAAAAATAAAATTACCCCCAGTCAGCCTAGCGCCAGATTTTATTTTAAAATTTTATTCATGTAAGTGAAAGACAGCTGAGTAGGAAAACGAAAAAAAAGGAAGATTTAGACCATATATTTTAAGCATTAGTAAAATTTTGTGCCCCTCAGAAATTTCGTGCCCAGGGCACGAGTCCCGGGTGCCCGTGCGTTAGTCAGGCTCTGCGCTTTTATTAGCTTCACCTGTATATATGTTTGTAACCGCTCTGGGAGCAAACAAAAATTTTATATTGTAAAAAAAGGCTTTCCTACGTGAATAGCGTGGTGATGAGGTATAGCTCTGCGCTACAGACCTGAAGGTCTAGCGTTCGATCCCAGTCAGGGGAGGTTTTTTTAAAAATGGTTTTTGTTTAATTCTAAGTTATTTTAATTAAAAATTTAAATGTATGTAAATATTATGGTGTGTCACTCACACGATTTTCTCTTACCCTGCATTTTAATACTAAGATAGATATTTTGCGCTTTTTAGTTCACGTTTCTATAAAAGCGTGTTTTTTAAAACTATAATAATAATATTATTATTATTTTGCTGTTCTGAATTTAAGAACACTTGTTGAGGACATCACCACCAACAAAATAAGAAAACAATATACTGCAGCAGTCTTCTTCGGGTTGGGGGCAAAATCTCGCAGGGACAAAATACTGCCGACATAAATGAATGGAAAGCAAAATAACGTGAGTGATGATTGTGTTTGAAAGAAATAAAATGACACATTTTACATTTTATTTGAATGAGTTGGTAGTTATTAGTAATCTTATCAGAGCATTGACATCACAGACCATCACAAAAATTGACTACGTTTATTAACTTTTGTCAAGACGAGTCATAATGAATTTCAACATGCTTATTAATTTTATAATTTTTAATTGAGGTTTGTGAGTAATGTTTAGCTTTGATGTCAGCAGTGATGTACAATATTTTTAAAATGTATTTTGAATGGTGAAAATCAAATGATAAATTAAAATTAAATATAAATTAATTAATGAAGTTCCACTCTAAGATATATATATTTATAAGGCTTTATGTGACCTCCTCCAAAGATCACATGGGAAATAGATCATAACATATTATTTTTATTAATCGATGTATTATTTTGCCCGGATCCCGTCTTCTTCGATATCGAGATGCCGTTTGGCAAAGTTTGGACAGCTGGCTTGATCTATGAATTCATTAATTAAAAAAAAAAAAAAAAAAAAAAAAAAAAGACTTGTTTAAAAGGTTATGAGGATTTCGAAATCTAAAAAAAAAAAAAAAAGGGTATTTTCTCTTTTTCTTTTTCCTTCTCTCTCTTTCTTTTAATATAATAAATAAAATTTTTTATTCAAAATTTTGGGGATATAAAAGAGCAACATTTTATAAAATTTTCTTAAAAAATTATTAGAAAACTCAGCCAGCGGGTCATAGTTTACAGAAAAGCAGTGGATAACGGTTTCTCAAAAACGAAATTTTCATCAAAATTTATTGGAAAGCTCAGCCAGTGGGTCTTGGTTTACGGAAATCCTTCAGAAAAGCAGTGGATACTGTTTTTCAAAAACGAAATTTTCATCAAAATTCATTGGAAAACTCAGCCAGTGGGTCCTGGTTTACGGAAATCCTTCAGAAAAGCAGTGGATATGGTTTCTCAAAAACGAAATTTTCATCAAAATTTATTGGAAAGCTCAGCCAGTGGGTCTTGGTTTACGGAAATCCTTCAGAAAAGCAGTGGATACTGTTTTTCAAAAACGAAATTTTCATCAAAATTCATTGGAAAACTCAGCCAGTGGGTCCTGGTTTACGGAAATCCTTCAGAAAAGCAGTGGATATGGTTTCTCAAAAACGAAATTTTCATCAAAATTTATTGGAAAGCTCAGCCAGTGGGTCTTGGTTTACGGAAATCCTTCAGAAAAGCAGTGGATACTGTTTTTCAAAAACGAAATTTTCATCAAAATTCATTGGAAAACTCAGCCAGTGGGTCCTGGTTTACGGAAATCCTTCAGAAAAGCAGTGGATATGGTTTCTCAAAAACGAAATTTTCATCAAAATTTATTGGAAAACTCAGCCAGTGGGCCCTGGTTTACGGAAATCCTTCAGTAAAGCAGTGGATACGGTTTCTATAAAACGAATGCACCGATCGTATCGAAATTTTGCACCTTTCTTCAGAACAGAATCGACTATAATGCTTGAACGAAGCATTTTTATTTCCTGGATTACAAATTATTTTACAAAGTTTTACTGGGGTAAATTGTATAGAAAATTGCACTGCTTTTGCATATAACTGAACCAAAAATTCAAATTATTAAAAAAAAAAAAAAAACCTTTGTTCAAGCACTAGCCAATTCTATTTTGAAGAAGAGTGCAAAATTTACAATAATTAACGGCTTACTTTTTTAGGTACCACGACCACCACTTTTCTGAAGGGTTTCCAAAATCAGACTCTACAGGCAGAATTTTAATTTTATAAAATATTGTTTAAATGTTTTTCTTTTATATTTTAAAAATTTTTAATAAAAAATTGTATATATTATATTTTAAAAAAGTATAGAAATAATGCTTTTTTTTTTCTTTTTCTTTTAGCCTTCGAAATTCATGTAACCCCTTAATAAATTGCTTCAACAAAATATTCTTTTGAAACAATATTTGTCTTTTTTTTTTTTTTTTTAAAGTATTATAGCTTCAGCAAAACTTTTTTCTGTGTAAATTTTTGCAATTTATTTGCAATAGTAAGGACTAACGTACAATAAATCTTTTTTATTATTTGTGCTGCATACATCGTAGAGTTCATTTTTAAGGGCCCTCTTCACTCACCGTCGTCGGAAGCCGAAGCTAATGTTATTCTATGGGAAATTTTTCTTTACAAATAACTTATTAACTAATACATATTTTTAAATTCTGTTTTCACATTCTGAAAATTCCCAGCTGTTAAATTGACAAACCTTTTTTTAAAAATTATTTTTTAAATTTTTTATATTTTATTTTGAAGCTGCAAAGTACGAATTTTCAATATGTGAAATTTTTTCATTTTGCAATTTCAAAATAAAATATTAAAAATTAAAAAAAAAAAAAAAATAAAAAAAATAAAAAGTCCGTCAATTTAACAGTTGGAAATTATCTGAATGTGAAAACGGAATTTGAAAATATGTATTAGTTAATAAGTTATTCGTAAAGAAAATTTTCCCGTAGAATAACATTGGCTCGGGCTTCCGGCGACGGTAAGTGAAGAGGGCCGTTAATTACTGAAACCATTTGCACACCAAATCTGTTTTGATTTAAACTGAAAAAAATTTCTGTGACGGACATGTAGAAATTAAATTGTGTCTCTAGTAAAAGTAGTTCCATGTCATCCTTATAAATTCTAGTTCCCTTTGCTACCGAATTCTATAAACTCCTATTAAGAATTCGAAAGCGTTTTCCTGTATTACTGTGGTCAATCTTAAAAATCAAAAATATTTGAAAACAAATGTGAACATAATCAGCGAATTTTAGTAACTATAATTTTGGTTTATGTTCCAATTATTGAAAATCAAATCAAGATTTCCCGCAATACAAAGGATTCATAACATTGATTCACCACCTATAAATATATAGAGTAGAAATTCTGTATCATTTCGTCTATCCAGGTAATTTGTTTACCTTACCCGCATAACTTGTAAATCTATATTTCTAGTTTGGGAATTTAGAAAATGACTGCTTATTCGTTCTAGATGAAGGTGATATATACATACATACATATATATATATATATATATATATATATATATATATATATATTTTTTTTCAGTGTAATCAAATCAGAGGTTAGTGAATAAAAGAATGTTTATGTTTTTATTACTACTAGAAAATCTGTATTTAAAAAAGGTGTCCATTTCAGCATATTACCTCTCATTGGTATAGAATCGTGCCAGCAAGGTAGTTCCAGCTTTTGGAAATGAGCACTAGAAATCAGGTACAATGAACATATTTATTAATATTACAACACTTTTTTACACACTGAGTATCTGAAGGAGAACATTATTAATAATAATATATAATATTAGCAAAAGTGTTGGTATACAGCTTTATAAATTAGCAAATAGCTTAAGGTTTCTGATCACTGTCTGACAGCATTAAGCATAATACAAATGATCATATACAATAAAAGCAATACAGTTGAGTTCTTTCAAAACATGTTTAATAAAATTAGAATTATTTTGTTTTCTAATAAAATTTTTTCTTTTATATTGATTTTTTAATTTTTTGCAAGATGCAAGGGGACGTTCCGAAAGTAAGTTTCGTAATTTTTTTCACACAGAAATTTTATTACCAAAAATAATAGTTTCATGACAGCATGAACTGAGTATTAGTGCAAGTATCACCTTGCACTATATTTTGACATAGTTGAAACCGACACTGAAATATTTGTCGTTGGATACTATGTTTGAAGAATTCACACGGGTAAAACTCCGTGCCCTGCGATGCAAGAAATTGTCGCAGGGCTGCTGTCACCCCAGCATTCATTTGGAAATGATGTCCTGAGTGGCTGTCCGCTAACACCATGTCCTGTACTCTAACATTGTTTTTTTTCTTTCGTGGATGTGGAGGGATGCCCACTTTAACCTTTATCCTCCACACTCTGTCTTCTTTCACCGAACAAGCAAAACCAGCAACCAACATTTATCGAGACATGATTTCTTCAACATACACATTTTGTAGGCGCTCATGGATGATGGACATACTAGTCAGCATGTCTGCCTGCCATCATAATTTGTTCTCGAATAACCTAGGGCGCGCCGGTCTGCTGCTACTCTCTTTTCTTGGGCGTCCTGCGCATGCGTCATTTCTCCTCTGCTGACTCTCTTTCTGTCGTTGAGCGGTTGAGCCGGCAACGAGTGTGGTGTCTCATGGGGATTGTTTGTATCACCTGGTGTACCACTCTCTCCTCAAAAAAAAAAAAAAAAAAAAAAAAAAAAAAAAAAGACGAAACTTACTTTTGAACGTCCTTTGTACTATACAATATTTTAGCATTCTTACTAGCAAGTTATTTTCATCTTCTGAAAGTAAACAGTAGAAATCAAATATGAGGAACAATTATTTATTAATATTGGAAAAATTTCCGCACGCTAAGCATTTGATTAAAAAAAAAGAAAAAATCATAATAATAATAAATGATCATAAGAATTAAAAATTCTTTTGTTAAAAGTGAGAAAAAAATCGTCCCACACATGCCCATATTTATGAGGTTAGTGGGAACAAAACGAATGTGCAAGAAAAGGTCTGTGACATATAATTCTTAAGATCTATGACATATTCATTCAAGATCAATTCAAAAGAAATTTTCTCAGTTATCAAAGTTGCTACACAAATGTGGGAAAAAATTCCCTGAATTTTCCTGTCTCTTTTACAAGAAAAATAAGATGATACACAATCATGCAGCTTCCACAAATCAACTGAATATGTTTAGGATATATTAATTTTATTAATTTATTAGGTAGTTGGCGAAAACCAAAAGTGACGTTACTTCATTATAAGGCGCTTAAGAGGCCTCTCCACTTATTGTCCCCAGAAGCCAGAGCCAATGTTATTCTATGGAGAATTTCGTCCCATTATAACTTATTAACTAATATATATTTTTAAATTCCGTTTTCACACTTAGAATCTTCACAACTATTAAACAATTTATCGCTTTCTAAAAAATATTTTTAAAAATTTTTAATATTTTATTTTCAGGTTGTAAAATGCAAATTTTCACAATGTGAATTTTTCACTTTTGAACTTAAAAATGAAATTTTAAAAATAAAAATGATCAATTTTTAGAAAGCGATAAATTGTTTAATAGTTGTGATTTTTTGGAAAGTGAAAATGGAATTTAAAAATATGTATTAGTTAATGAATTATAATGGGGCAAAATTTCCCATAGAATAACATTATCTTCATCTTTCGGAGACGATAGGTAGAGAGTCCCCTTAAATAAATAAATAAAAAAAAGATTTTTAACCAAATTGAAAAACTAGACAATTTAAAGTTAAAAACTGAAATTAAACTATGTTATGAAATTTTTTTCTTATGATGTACCAAAAGTTTTCTTAATTCCCTGAATAAATTTTCCTGTTTTTGCAATAATTTTTGAAATTCCCAGAATTTCCCCTGCATTTTAATAGATTTTTCTAATTCCCTGAGTTTTATAGGTTTTTCTCATAATTACAGGTACCGTAGCAACCCTGTATTATTCATCAAACAAGGAAAAACTCATTATCACAGCTGAATTTATTTACCTATAATAGTCATTCAAAGTGAAACCTCAAATTTTTTATGCCACACTTACTGCAGTTGACCCTATAGTAATTTTTGATTTTGAAGTTTCTTTAACCTATTCCGTAATCTAAAAGTTTTGTTTATCAAAGTATTTTATTTCACCTACTGGAAATCATTTGCCGCTGGTTGTATTTTGTCACCCAACCTTGCAGGCTTTTTTTTTTTTTTTTTTTTTTTTTTAGGATTACGTTATGCCACTCATCTTGCACTCGCTTTAATTCTCACTTAAATATATTTTGTGATTATTAATAGTGGGAGAAAAAGTATTACAGGGTGGGTAGCATTTAAACTTTTCTAAATTCCCTTACTTTTCCCTAACTATTTTTCCTGACTCTTACTGTTTATTTCCCATTAAAATTTCCCGAAATTTAATGATTTAAAATAGCATTAATAATTTTAATGATTAATATAGCTTATTTTCACAAAATTTGTTATAATTCCCCGATTTTAAAAAGAAATTCCCTGACTTTTTCCTCATTTTCCCTGACTGCTAGCCACCCTGCATTAGAATTGAAATATATACCAATCATATGACACAAATTACAATATAAATTACATTACATAAAAATCAACATGAAAAAATTAAGTTTTGATTATATATATATATATATAAAAAAAAAAAAAAGCATTTTAACATACGCTTTTACAAAAATGCTGTTGTAATATAAATCACATTACATAAAAATCCATATGTGGAAATTAAGTTTTGATTATATTCAAATTACTAATACATAATAAACAAATGCAGTTTAACATATATTTTGCAAAATATGCTATTACAATATAAATCCCATTACATGAAAATCAACATGAAGGAACTAATATTAAAAAGAGACTTGGCTCTGGATTATTAAAACCAATAAAAATTACAACGTTAAGAACGTTGAGGGGAAAAAAAAAAAAAAAAAAAAATGGGAAGCATACAGCTGTTTCGGTAGCCTTTAGTGTACCGTCTTCAGTGCATAAAGGTAACTGGAACTGGAGAATTGTTCATATATATAAAAGAGGGACCGAATTATGTTCAACCAATAGGATTACGGGAAAGGTGGGAAGAATGGCTAATAGGAATTTTAGAAACGCTAGTTGTGTGAACTGTAGAAAAATTAAGAAAAATATTTTGTACATTCTTAATTTTTCTACAGTTCACACAACTAGCGTTTCTAAAATTCTTATTGGCCATTTTCCCCACTTTTGCCGTAATCCTATTGGTTGAATAGAATTCAGCCCCTCTTCTATATATATGAGCAATTCTCCAGTTCCAGTTATCTTTATGCACTGAAGACGGTACGCTAAAGGCTACCGAAAGAGCTGTATGCTTCCCATTTTTTTTTTTTTTTTTTTTTTTTTTTTTTATCTTAAGCGTTCTTAACGTTGTAATTTTTATTGGTTTTAATGAAGGAACTAAGTTTCGATTATATTCAAATTACAAATATATAATAAACATATTTAACATATGTTTTACAAAAATGCTATTACAATGTAAACCACATTACATTAAAATCAACATGAAAAAAATTAAGTTTCGATTATATTCAAATTACAAATATATAATATAATAAAAAAGTGCGTTTTAACATACGTTTTACAAAAATGCTATTACAATAAAAATCACATTATATATTAATCAATGTGAAGAAATTTAAGTTTTGATTATATTCAAATTACAAACATATAATAAGAAAGTGCATTTTAACATATGTTTCACAAAAATGCTATTACACAGTCGACATTTTTGTTTTATTATGTGTAAACTCTTCTAAACATTAATAAGATGAAAAGATTATAAACACGGTGAAAAGTTTATACGAAGGCCACTCTTAAATTTTTGAGATGCAGCTAAGCAGTATGCATTAAACTTTACAAATCATAGTACTGTTCAAAATATTCCTATTTAACACTGATATTACCTTTATTATTATTATTACTATTATTTATTCTATATTAGCAAAATTTATGTTATTGCTACAAGTTACTGTCTGAGCACATAAAAGAGTTCAGATTTACATATTCAGGCAATAGTTTTAGTGCAAAACATCTGCTTCTGCCACGAAAATTTTAGCATGACCCTCATATAAACCTTATGAATATGTAATACACATTATATCGATATCACAACTACAATATTTAGCTATACAGCTTTTACTAAATCACATTTATATGGAATGAATGTAAGGGGAGAGAATTTCAAAACATATCCACAAACAACAAGAAAATAATAAGAAATTGTATGTAACAATGTGCACATAAAAAATATGATGATGATGTGGTGGATATAAGGATGCCATGAGGATAATATGATGGATGTAAAGAGAGAGAATTGCAAAATAGATCCACAAACAATAAGAAAATAATAAGAAATTGTATGTAACAATGTGCACATAAAAAATATGATGAAGATGTGATGGATATAAGGATGCCATGAGGGCAATATGATGGATGTAAAGAGAGAGAATTGCAAAATATATCCACAAACAATTAGAAAAAAAAAAAAGAAATCGTATATAACAATGTGCACATACAAAATATGATGATAATACAAAATTAAACCATTTTTCTTCACAAAAGTGAATTTAATATCAAACATCTGCATCTATCTCCACTAACAAAGACGCACCAACTGGCAACAAGAAACTATCATCATCTTCAACCCTCTTTTTTCAAACAAAAAAATTCATAAGGATGATTCTACTATAAAAAATATGAAATTTCTGGTGTTCATACAGTTGAACTTATTTATTGTAAGCCCTAATTTAACCCTTTATGCCCCGTCAGTACCACCTGATTGTAACAGTTACAGAAAAATAACCATTCAAACTTTGGCAACGATACTTTACATATAAAATATTGAATACTTCCCTCGACTGCCGGTAAATTGCAATAGCAGTTCCATGAAAGAGGAAAAGTTTTGGAAATGATTTTGCCGCCATTAGTTCTTAAATGCTTATGTTTTGGTAAAAGATATGCGTTGTTCTATTTCTTTATATAAATATGTTTAAAACTGAAAGATATGTATATCATATTTTTATTTCTAATATTGTATGGTATAAGTATTAATAACTAGTAAACAAGAAATGGATATTGTGAAATTTTTTCAGTTGTAGTGTGCCGACGGTACTTTATGTACCGAAGGAATTAATTAGTTCCAATTAACCAAAATTCCTCTTTTAGTTTAACATATTTCTTAACGAGTCTATATTATGTAATTAGAAAAAGTTTTGATATAATGTATATGTTTTTGCATAATTTGGGGCATAAAGGGTTAATGGATGATCGGGTTTAAGAAAAATACATAAATAATAAGAATAATACTAAAATGCTTTTAATATTTCTTGCAACATATTTCCGTTTGCCAGAATATTTTTGCAGAAATTTGTACCTACCGAAAAATTTAAAAAACTCTACTGCTTTATTTTATTCCAAAATAAATAAGTAACAAAGAGAAATAAAATAGCCCTTCCCCTAACACAAACACAGCTGTCTCCTCATGAGTAGGACCTGATTAACACAAGGCCCGACTGGGTCGTGGTGGCCCAGATGATTTTGACTTGAGGGACCCAAAATTTTGCTTGCAGTTTAAAGAATTTTATTTAAAAATATACAAAAAATGCTCCTCAAAACAGTACTTCATGAGAATATTACTTCAGAAAGCAAAATAAGGTTTTATAAAGATGAAATTTTACTCAATTATGCATTTTTGGGTGAAATAATAGAAGGAAAAATTAATGCTTTTTTTTTTTTTTTTTTCAAAGAGTGGTAAAACATATGGAAAAAATGATATGTAGAGAGCTCGAATGCGAATCAAGCCCTGGACCCACTTTTGGCTTCGTTGGGCTCTGCTCATGAGTCACAAAACTGGTAGCATGTAGATTAGAGAATTTCTCAAAATCCCTAACAACAGGTCCATTATAAGATTATATTAGTTATCTCAATATAAAATCCAAACAAAACGACGTAAGTTTTATTTATTTATAATGATTTTTAAATAAAGGGGGGGGGGGAAAGCTTTTATCAATTTATCTTAAAAACTTTGGTTCTTAAACTTTTAATAAACCTTTTGCCTACACGCTTCTTTCCTGTTATAAATAAGTTCAACTGTATTTTCATTTTTATTCATTAGAAGAGTTAAAAGTAAAATAAATGGTAAAAAAATTTCGCCTTTATATTTTCAACTAATTTTTCATCAAATCAACTAAAACTTATTTTTAGGTATTCTCAACATTGTGTAAAATTAATGCATTTAGGTCTTCTCAAATCATTCAAAACTACATATTAGGCCTTTTTAAATAAATCTATATGTTTGAATCGCCAACTAATTCCTCTTTTTTTTTAAATTCCAAATTGGTTGAATAGCAATACTATATATTATTAGAGCAACTCTGAAATAATAATAATAATAATAAAAGTAAATTGTGAAGAAACTTCCTAGTTTCCTGTCTATAATCCGTGGCAGTGTGGGAATTCCATGCCATTTTTAAAGAAAAATATCGTATATTCCGGAAGTGAAATTTTTCTCTGAAAGAGAAACTCATATATGATCTGCAGCAACTCTGAAGAACAATTTTTTTCTCTTGCCAGCTCTGCAAAGGAATAAAATCATATTTGGGAAAAGTAAAAACTTA
Source organism: Salticus scenicus (assembly GCA_963930645.1). Classification (NCBI taxonomy): domain Eukaryota; kingdom Metazoa; phylum Arthropoda; class Arachnida; order Araneae; family Salticidae; genus Salticus; species Salticus scenicus. The sequence continues at coordinate 15,095,623 of OZ005660.1, forward strand.
TTTAGAGTAGGAAACATAAAATTTTAATAATTTTTTAAATGATAATAATATAATACCTGTTATAAATATTGTTTATTTTGAAAAAAGAAATATAGTATATATATATATATATATATATATATATACACACACACGTGTATAAAATATTAAAAATTTGGGAATGAGATATATAATTTGTAATAAAAATATTTTTCTAACTTATATGAAATTTAGAATACGTTAAACTCAATAATTACATTGCTCTGTATGAAAATCGGCCCCAACACCAGTGATGCCAGATGGTTGAAAATTATTTCCCCAAACAGGTCTCCAAATTTCCCCAAATCAGGGGGTTTTTTTTCCCAAAAAATCCCTAACTTAATTTCTACTAAAAAAGGAAAAAAAAAAAAAAAAATCCCCAAATAACAATAAAGCTATTGAAAGTCTCTAGTCGTAGGGATAAATCATTATGTTGCCAACATTGACAGAAAGTTGAAAAACTCCCCAGATTTGTCCCCAAAAATTTTAGAATTCCCCAAAAAAGTCCCCACAAACATTTAGTCCCCAAAATTGTCCCCAGAAGCCTCAAAAATCCCCAATCTGGCATCACTGCCCAACACCATTCCTGCAAATTCTAAAATGAACTCTTGAATTCGAATACGATGCCCATTTTGCCCCATCACCCACCTTTTTTTTTGGGGGGGGGGGACATCTCCCCACCCCTATTTTTATCACTTTTCGGTGATTTTATGGCTATAAATTTGATTTTTAGAGGGAGAGAGGAATATTTTAACTGTTAAATATCTTCTGAGGGGCTCTAGAGTTGAAAAATTTTAAAACATGAACATCCGTAGCAAGTGGTAAATTTGGTGGTGGTGGTGGTGGGGGGGGGGAATTTGCCACTGAAACTATAAATTTCATTTATTATCTTTTATCTACTATATTATTTTATTTGTTACATTTATATCTATCATTATTCTACTCCATATCAAATTTCATGGCCATAAAATTACACCGAACAGTGATGAAATTTGTTGAAGGGTGGCGTTTCAAGAAAACGGCGAGTGCAGACAAAATGAGGGTCATATTTGGATTCAGCAGGTTATTTTTCATAAGAATCAGAAGGAATAGTATCAGGGCTGGATTTTTTTTTTTTTTTTTTTTTTTTTTTTCTGCAGTTAAGTGTTATAGGTTAAAAAAAAAAATGATTTTAATGAATTTACTAAAATTTGCAGTTGAAGTATATTGAAATTCAAAATATTTATAACGGCGGAATTTCTTTTTTTTTTTTTCCTGTTTTTACATGGTTTGGCCTTCAAGGGTGCTACCAAGCTTTTATTATTTGCAATGAAGAAGAAATTTGCTCAATTAAAAATGCACATCAGTGAGATTTCCCCATTCTTCCTTTCCACGTAATCCTATGATATATTTGGCGTTTCATTATTATAAAGACATCTTATTCAAAAATAAAAAAATAAAAAATAATTTTTTTTCTCCATTCAACATTTTGAATATGTCGCCTCTTATCTTAGAAAGTATTTTTATGCAGGAATTACACGGGTTTCGAAAGTTTAAAAAAAAAAAAAAAAAAAAAACAGGACTAGTGCTTGAGTGACAGATTAAAAAAAATAATAATAAAATAAAAAGCTACCATTACCAGAAGTTGCTGGTTGCACATTTCGCACTGCATCTCAGTTGACATTTAATGTGGATTTGTCCAATTATATTGTAAAATAGAATTCAACGAAATACAAGTTATAAAAATATTTTTCTAACATGTTGATTTGTCTTTTGAAATAATTCTTTAACATAATGCAGTTAATTATAAATTAATATATTAGCTTAGCACTTTAATTAAAATATGCATTACTAAGGTTACATTTATTAAGGATTGTATTGTTTAGGTTAAAATTGATTTCATTACAATTTTATATCTACTTTTATGAGTTGCATTACATTGTCTATTGAGTATTCTAGCTTGTCCACACTAGCCCCATAGCTTGTCCACACTAGCCCCATGACATGGGGCTAGTGTGGACAAAATCAACTGTTTTTTTAAAAAAATATTATTAAAAATATATATTGCCTAATAATTTAATATATCAACCAAAATCAAGGCAAAAGTACAAATTATTAAAAAAAGAAATACTTGGTGTGTTACAAATGATATTTAGTATTCTTTTTTGTTAGATTTATAAAAATTGTCCACACTAGCCCCCTTCTCCCCTAATAAAAAAAAATGAATTTTGAATTTATGGCAGAGTTGCATGCAAAAAATAATAAAATTTTCGGTACATATTACCTCACGTATCCACACAGCAACTTCTATCCATCAGATATCTAAATTACATCCAACTGATCCATAAAAGGTACAAAATATCTTAAGAATTTAACGTACACAAACATCAAACCGTCTCAATGGGCTCTTCCCAGCGTCGTCTGCTCAATCACGTGATAGAGGAAAACGAATAATCGAATTCTGAGAATCGAATTCAATTAAATATTGTTCTTAAGAACAAAAATGTTAATATTTAATATAAAATAAAATAAAAGTAATATTGTGCATCTGTAAACAGTAGAATAGTTGTATTTGTAAATTTAATAATTTTTTAAAAACACTTTATGCGTTTATTTATTTTTACCTGTAAGAATCGATTTTTGTATGTTGTAGTGTAATTATAACATTAACTGATCTAACAATAAATAATAGCTTCTTGTGGAATGTTTATGGATTATAATTTGAAATTTTAAAATGTTTTCATTTAATTTAATTTCATAAAGGTGTTACAACAAGTTGATTAACTTAGTTACTGGTCTAAATGGATTTACGTAGTACGATATTGTACTGTCACTGATTTAAGTACGAAAAATCAGAGTATTTAAACATGGTCTTCATGAACATCAATAACAGGTATAAACTAAATGATGATTGTAAATGTATACAGCAAACAAAAGATAATGGGTAATGATATAAAATGGATTAAAAATGATGATGTATAAAAAATAACACAGATTAAATACGATTGATCAAAAATAAGAATGAAAATATGTTATTTCAGCAATCGCTGTAGATAAACAAGACTTCGTCTGCTATTTGTTTTTCCTCTATCATGTGACCTCTGACGTCAGGTGGGAAGAGTCCATTATATATACAGATTAAAAACAAAAACTATTTTATTTACGAGACAAAGTTTAGATAAAATACATTTAAAAAACAAAATATACATTTAAAAACATTTAAAATTTAGACGTTTCGAAACCCGTCCAGGTTTCCTCATCAACATTATTTGCAAGCATTACATTTATACACAAGGAATTTACAGAAGTACTGAATATTGCGGAGCCAGTGCGCATGCTTCATTGATAGTGTAGAGATGGCTGGCAGTGTGCCAACTCTCAAGAAAAATACGTGATTTATAATTATCATAGCCAGAATTTAGAATTTGTATATTATCAAAATCAGGAATATGATCGGTTTCTATTGAATGCATTGTTTTTTAAATGTATTTTATCTAAAGTTTGTCTCGTAAATAAAATAATTTTTGTTTTTAATATCTTAAGAATGGTCATTAAAATTCCTGGATATCCTGTACTAATCTATTAGATATTTGAATACAGACCAAATTTAAACGTGCCTTTTTCGATGTCTAATAGATGTAACATGTTAAATCAAAACAAGATTTAGATATTTTCAATATCTCTATTAGATATAGCAAGTCTAATTTTTAAATATTTGGAGATTTATTGGATATGTAATAGACATCTAATAGATGTTTAATTAAAAAAAAAAAAAAAAAGTGCTAATAGATATCTGTTGGATATTTATAGAAGTTTAAAAGATCCTTTTTTAAATTTTATAGATGCCTTATGGATGTAAGTGGCTGCGTGGATATAGACTTGTAAAAATTAGTTGTTATCGGAAAAAATAAGAAAGAAAAAGATAAACCCTTCGTTTCAAGCATTATTCAATTCTATTATGAAGAAGTTTGCAAAATTTCAACAAATTTGCTGTACTAGTTTTTGAGAAATTGTGTCCTTTGCTTTTCTAAAGGTTCTGTAGCAACCAGTACCCACCTGCTGAATTTTTCAAAAATTTTAATGAAAACTTTATAAAATGTTGCTGAAATATTGCTTTTTTATATCTTCAGAATTTTAAATGTATATTTATTTATTTATTTAATATACAAAAAAAAAAAAAATAAATAAAATAAAATAAAATAAATAAATAAAATTATACCTCTGGGGGTACTGGAACATGGGTTTAACTCGCTCTGATCCGGATCAAAATTCGAGTTCCTGTTGTTTGGCTGGTGCTGCCATCTTTCACCTGCTTCTGGAGCTAAAGTCGTACTTCCTCCCTATGAGGCGCTCCTAATTAACGGAAGACGCACCCCTCAAGCCTTAAAAATCCGGTTAGTTTTCCGAGTGGCACACGACAACAACAACAACAACTGAAAACAATAAAGAAAATGGGCTTTTTTTTTTTTTAGTTTTCGAAATCCATGTAACTTCTGGAGAAGAAAAAAAAAAAAAGGCTCTCTAAACAAAGATACATTATATTCAAAGAGTAGAATTTAAAATACTAGATATCTCTACAGAACGAAGCAATAAAAATCCCATAGGACAATATGGGAAGAAAGAAAGCGGGAATCTGACCAATCTTAAGATATTAACACCGCAGCGTCATTCCAAATTATATAAATAATATATTTTGTCACGAAACAATGACATTTGCTCTAAGAAAACATATTGATATTTTCAAGGTGGTATAATGGGAAACGGATCATAGTTTATATGTGCTGCTATATCATACCCGTTATAAAAAAAGTAAAGTTTTTTAAACTTATAATGCATGGATTATGGACAGGAAATTAAGAGTATATACATGAATGTTTAAAAAACAGATGAAAAAAAATGGGGAAATGACCTATTACATTTATTATTTTGGTTGTTATTTTATTACAATTTATTTGGTTATAATGATTATTCTATTGCTAATTGATCAATACACTTATTAAAAACATCGTTTAACAATTTTGAAAGTTATTTATCAGCAAAGAAATTTGTCTATTTTATAAAGAATGAAGTTATATGTGAAGAACTGAGTTTTTTCTACAACCAGTAAACATCTGTAAATAAAATAAATAAGTAAATTGTTCATTTATTTTAATTAAAAATTTTGTTAATAAAATCTTTTTTTTTTTTTTTTTAAGATAAGGCATTAAAGGGTATAAGGCATTATTAAGGTAAGAACTGATTTATCCGAGCTTGGAAAGCTATTTCAATTGTATTCATATTTGGCCTACTACTGTTGGGCATGGAAAGCATCCGCGGAGGATGCAATTGGGGCATCTGATTGGATGCATAAAATCGTTGATTTGCAACATTTAACACTCGAGCAGAATTTGAAGGGTTTTGACGGACTCGAGTATTATTAACATTATGTGCTTCATCAGTATAAAATGACTCATAAGGAGGTCTTACAAAAATGTTATTATTTACAGGCGGCACACCCTCCATTGAGGATAACCCAGATCCATTTTGAATGCGCATGTCTTGTCGTAAGGTATCTTGATTTTGTCCCCTTTCTACATTAGGAATACGAGGAGTCATTAGTCTCTGTGGAACAGGAGCATTTGGATACCTGTTTGGAAATCTTTGGTGATTATAGGCATTTGTTATATTTGGTACAATGTTAGTAGGTTGGATATTTGATCGAATAGCATGATGCTGATTTGCATAATAACCTACAGGGATGTTTCCAGTAGGTTGTTGAGGCATAAAAGTTGGTCTAACAGAAAATCGACAAGAAGCATGAGAAGGAGGTCTGAGAAAAGATGTCGATTCAGATAAATGTGTAAGGCAGTTATTATTTACACAACGCACAGCACGACTTGAGTGCGGCCGAGATCTGCATTGAATGAACGTTTGTTGTCCTGGTATTGCTGGATTCTGTCTTATTTCAACATTAGGAGTATAAGGATTCATTTGCATCTGGGGATTAGGAGCAACAGTACGCATGTGTGAACAACTTCGATGAGAAACTGTCCTATCAGTAGGATGGGTATTTGGTTGAATGCCATGAGCCTGGTTTGGATTACTAACTGGAAGCTGTACTGGGTTAATTGCAATGGATTGATGGGTATTTGGTTGATGACCATGAACCTGAAGTGGATTACTAACAGGAAGCTGTACTTGGTTATATGCAATGGGCTGTTGTGACGTAGAAAAAGTTGACACGTTAGGTAATCGATTGAAATTACCTAATAAGGCAGCATTTTGTTTATAAAAACTCTGAAAAGACGGCAAAACTGCACATTCTGGTCTGTTTGGAGTATCTGGTCTATTACCTCTTATAGGATTGGTAATTGTAGATGAAGGAAGAACTTTCATTTGATTAATATTAGGAGAAATTTTAGCGTTTCTTGAGACATTGCTATCTGAATGTACATCTATAGAGTTTTGAAGTACAATTTTATTACGGGGGAAATCTTCATATTGATGAATATCAACATTCACATTGTTCATGGCTACTCTCTGGGAATTATTCTTTTCAGAAATATTTGTATTTTCTTTAATAACCAATGCACATGTAAACTGTGTGGAATCATGTGATGCCTGCTGTGTTTGGTTATTATTGATCAACCCAGCAGATTGTTCTCTTTCAGGTAAATTTGAACAGTCATTATCGTTTACCAAATTATTCTTAGAATTTTTTACATCTTTCCCGTTTGTAGCTACAGAAAGTTTGCGAATATACTGATGTAATCTTTCTGTTTTAGAAGATATAATCTGAGAATTACCTGAGAAATTCATATCTGTTGTCCCATTATTTATGCTGTCACACGTTTTTGGATTATCACTGATGGCAAAAGTTGTATCATGCGCAGTATCGCTTCCTGGTAAATTAATTATAGTAGAATCCTCATATGCATTTGCATCAGAAAAAGATTGTTTCATAATTGGCGACAGAGGTTCTGTTGTGGTTGAATATTCGAATTCACCCATATTTTCAAATTCCGAATCGTTTCCACTTTTATTCATCTGAGATTGTTTGTCAGTTGCATCAATTTCCCCTGCAACATCTGAGAATGTCATTAAGAAGTGTACAACTTTATAAGTCTCAGGTGAGAGACAACTTTCATTTTGCTTATTTTCAAGCTCTTCAATATCAGTATTATTTTTTGGTTTAATTTGAACAGGAATTTTATCATGCTTATAATTATTTACAATGACATCAGATGCATCTTCTTTCTGATTTGATTTTGTAGGAGCTTCATTTCCTTCCAATGAAATTTCATTTTCCATCATGTTTAATTTTCCATAATCAGCATTCCAGGTAGTATCTTCTGGAGTTAGGTAACTCTTCCAATGTTTATGATATTTAAGAAATGCCCTTTTATCAGACTTCGTTAAATATCTTATGCGTTGCTTTTTCTTCAATGATTTATATTTTAAATTGCTTGCTACAACCTTGTTGTCATTTTTACTTGTATTTCTTTTTAAGCAGTTAGTTTTTTCTGAATATGACGTTTTCTTACTTGAAGCAATTGGTTTGCTTACTTCATCATTTCTCACTTGAGGCTGAGATAGTTTATCTTCAGCATTAATTTCTGCATCAGGATTAAGAGAAAAGACAGAAATTTGGTTCTTTTCTGCTTTTTCAACCATGTCTGTAATAATTTCAGCAATAACTTCCTTTTCCTCTATTACTTGGGAGGGAATTTCATCAGGAGATTGACTGGAGTTTTCATATTTATCATCGAACTGTTTTTCTAAATCATTAATTCTTTCAGTAACTGCGGCGGAATTTACATCTTTTGAAGGCACGTCACTAGAAGGAATAATTTCTTCGTATCCTACATTGTTATTAAAGCCCAAATTATCACCTTGCATGAAATCATCATTATAACCATAACTTGATAAAGAATCAGTTTCCATCACACTAGCATGTTCCCCGATTATGTCACTATTTATTACACATGTCGGTACATCAGGTCTCTGATCAAAGTCATGCTCATCGACGTCATGGTTACTTTCTGTAGATTCAACATCATAGTTTTCTTTTAATATCACATCTGTAAACTGATATTTCTTGATATCTTCATCGATGACGATATCATCGTCAATATTCATTGATGATAATCGATGAAGTCTAACTTCGCACTTTGGTAAATTTTCGCTGATCCTGAAAAATAAATAAAGAAAATTTACTACTGATAGTAAAATAAAATAAAGAATTAAAAAAAAAAAAAGAAAGAAAGAATTTTTTGTCGTCTAAGTAAAATATAAAAAATTCTGCTTAAAACAGAATTTAATTTAATTCGACACGACATATTTTAATCTATTCTTCCCTACAAAGGCATGTAGCAACTATGTTTCACTCCCTAGCATCGGTTACTATATTCATTTCTTAAATTTTCTTTTATAAGATTTAGCATAGGCATCCCATCGGCGACTTTTAAATTTTGGTCCTTTTGACGATGAATTAAAATGACTATCATAATTGCGTAAGTAAACATCTTGGCGAAAAATGTCCAAGTTGCAAAATTTCAAATTTCACCAAGGGGTTCTATATTGAAACTGCTTATTTCTTTAGCCCAATTTTATTTTAATTATTTTTTAAAATGTATGCACGTTCCTTTGTTTTTTGAATGTAAAAAGAAATATATTTAAATGTATTTAACAGTCAGTTTTCTTGAGTCTTCTTCATTTTCTCTCAATACGCAAGCAAAGTGTGAAGTCACTGACCCGTCCGTGGATGCAAGAAAAATATTTCCTATGCTAATCGCCCATTGGATTTTTTGTAAAAAATTATTAAAAATCGACGGAAATTATTTTCCGATTTCAATCACCATATTTAGGTATAGATATGTATTAATTATCGTGTGCATGCGTTAGGTTAAGTAATTTTTGATGCAAAATTGACAAAATTTGAATTTTAAATTTCAAAACTCTAGAAAAAAGAAATGGCAAACTTCCATATTCGATTGAAAACATAAACATTTCATTTCAAAGGATGATATTCACACAATAAATAGCCAACTACTATATTAATTAAAAGGGAAATGATAAGTATTCTATCATAATTTGAAGTCAAATTTGTCTTCAAATGTCTAAATAATGAGTCTGATATAAAATACAAATATGTTGCAGCGGAATAGATTTCATATCTGTCATCCTTGGCGTAAAAAAAAAAAAAAATCGCCAAATTATCTGGCGAACATATTTAATTCCTTTCAAAAATCATGGTTATTTTAACAACGTATATTAAGAAAATAATCAATAATATGAAACAATATTTCGAACAATACATATTACGAAAATATACATCTGGCATACATATTTTCTTATTTTTTTGATCGCCAAATACAAAAAATCTGATGTGGGCACCACATGACTTCCTTATACACTTTTAGAAATATACATAATGTTAAAAACATTGTCACTGGACCCGAAACAGTTGGCTAAAAATATTTAAAAAAAAATGCACATATACGTAAAAAAAAAAAAAAAAAAAAAAAAAAAAAAAAAAAAAATTGTGCCTTGAGGGGACTCATGTCAAAATTGTGCCTTGGGGGGGACTCATGTCAAAGTTGTGCCTTGGGGGGACTCATGTCAAAGTTGTACCTTGGGGGGGACATGTCAAAGTTGGGCCTGAGGGGGACTCATGTCAAAGTTGGGCCTGAGGGGACTCATGTCAAAGCTGTGCCTTGGGGGGGCATGTCAAAGTTGTGCCTTGGGGGGGGGGACTCATGTCAAAGTTGTGCCTTGGGGGGGGGACTCATGTCAAAGTTGTGCCTTGGGGGGTGGACTCATTTCAAAGTTGTGCCTTGGGGGGGACTCATGTCAAAGTTGTACCTTGGGGGGGGGGGGAATCATGTCAAAGTTGTGCCTTGGGGGGGACTCATGTCAAAGTTGGGCCTGGGGGGGGACTCATGTCAAAGTTGTGCCTTGGGGGAGGACTCATGTCACAGTTGTGCCTTGGGTGGGACTCATGTCATAGTTGTGCCTTGGGGGGACTCATGTCAATGTCATTTTGAAAAGATTTTGTGTAAATTCTGGCAAAAGCAGAATTTAGTTTAGGACGGAGGACTATTAGTTTTTTTTTTCTTCCCAATTATAACATCGCTTTAAATTATTCAATTATATTTTCGATAAATTTTAGATTTCGATAAATTGCAAGATTTGTCCAAACCGTTTTTGAGTTATTACCGTTTTTTGATACATTCTGGCCATAATGAACCTAATTTTCCTAAATATCTCCAAAACGGAAAATCATACAAAGCCCAAAAAGGGAGGTGCACAACTAGATATTATAACAAAGCTATGTACCAATTCGCAACTTTCTACGTCCAACCGTTTTTGAGTTATGCGACATACACACACACACACAGACACACATACATACAGACGTCACGAAAAATCGTGTAAATTCCCTTATATCTCTAAAACGAGAGCTCGTGTTAAGAGGACACTTGCAGGTGTACAACTAGACATAAATTGGCAACATTCAGCGATCATTCGTTTTCGAGCAATGTGAAATGCAAAATCCATTTCGCAAATCGGGATTACTATACTTCCTTTGAAACCTTTGGACGGCCCCTGCCTGCCTGGGCTCGGCCAAGCTTAACGGGTTGGATGCCGTCCGCCGGAGCGAATAAATCGCCAGATCACCGCGTGGAAGCTGCTGGGCAGCAATGTAACTAGACGCCAAAGCTCAGGAATTGCAGCACGCTCCAGATGTTAAGGAATTTGGAATAAGTGCACTAACTAGCTGAGATTCGAAATAACCGGAATTATACAAAATTAAACAATTTTGAATTTAGGCAGGGAGGGAAAAAAAAAAAAAAAAAAAAAAAAAGAAAGAAAACGCTGGGGAAGCCGCTAAAGTTAGTTGTGCACACAATAATTAAAGCCGAAAGAGGAGGCCATTTGAAAAGGGGAAGGGGACAACACTTATGATTTGAGAAAGACGAGGGAGGAACAATGAGATTATAATAATAATAATAATAATAAAAATAAAAAAAAAAAATTACGTGAAGCCACTGGGGGATGGAAGATAGTTTTGGGCGCATAGCGCCCAAGTTTTTGAAGTGGCAAGGCCTAATCCTAATTGGGAGGGAAATTACTATGCGCAGGTAGGCCGAATGGAGAAGAGAAAGAGGGACCATCGCAATTTTGATCCACCACGGGGGGATGGTTCCCCGCGTTGGTAGCCCGACGACTGCTAAACGACCCCATCGAGCACTTGACGGTGCAGCACAGATTAACGAGGACCAGACACCGCCACACCCTCGTAAAAAAAAAAATAATTAAAAAAAAAAGAGAATAAAATAAATAAAATACAAATGATAATAAATAAAAATAAAGTAAATAAAAAAAAATAGAAAAAAAAAATAGAATAAATAAATTAATTAAAGTATGTAAGTAGTTAAATTAAAATTGGTGCGGGTCAAAACTTGGTGAGCACCAAAAAGAAATGTGACAGGAAATAGTTCTAGGCTTAACAAAGAAAATATTACCCCTACAATTGAGGGGAAAAAAAAAGTGCGTGTCAAAACTAGATGAGTACCAAAAAGACTAAGTTTCCGGGATTTGTATGTTGTGCGACCTGTTATGTCCAGCACTCTTGATGATATTGTACAAATCCGGCAAAGGTAATTAACATTATGTACTATACTTCCTTATACTTTGTATAAGGAAGTAAAAAACGTCAAGGACGACAGAGTCTTGAAATTTAAAATTAAAATTTTGTCAATTTGACAGCAAAATAACCCAATCTAACACGTGCACACGATAACTAATACATATCTATCCGCGTTTGTAATGATCGATAGATGGCGCTCTCTGAACACTGCAGTTGTTAGTAAATATAACAGCCACGTGTAATTATTATTCTTTCTCCGCCATTTCATCATGGAAAGTCGATTGCATAATATGAGGATATGCAGTGGTGTGATAATTTCACCTTAGCCCACCAGAGGGCGAGCATTTCATTACAATCGCGGATACCCAAATACGGGGATTAAAATTGGGAAATAATTTCCCTCTATTTTTGATAATTTTTTACAAAAAATCCAATGGGTGATTAACATAAAAAATCTTTTTCTTGCATCCACGGATGGCCACTGACGTCATCACTTCGCTTGCGTATTGTTGGTTCTCTTCAATACGCAAGCGAAGTGATGACGTCACTGGCCATCTGCGCATCTGCGGATACAAGAAAAAGGTTTCCTATGTTAATCTCCCATTGGATTTTTTGTAAAAAATTATTAAACATCGAGGAAAATTATTTCCCGATTTTAATCCTCATATTTGGGTACAGGTATGTATTAGTTATCGCGTGCATGCGTTAGATTAAGTTGTTTTTGCTATAAAATTGATAAAATTTGAATTTTAAATTTCAAAACTCTAGAAAAGAAAAGGCAAACTTCCATATTCGATTGAAAACATAAACATTTCATTTCAAAGGGTGATATTTACACAATAAATATCCAAATAATATACTAATTAAAAGGAAAATGATAAATATTCTATCATAATTTGAAGTCAAATTTGTTTACAAATGTTTAAATAAAGTGCCTGGTATAAGGTACTCATATGTTGCAACGGAATAGATTTCATATCTGTCATTCTTGGCCAAGTTATCTGGCGAAGATATTAAATTCCTTTCAAAAATCATGGTTATTTTAACAACTTATATTAAGAATGAACAATATGAAACAATATTCCGTACAATGCATATTACTAAAATATACAGCTGACATGTACATCTCTTCGTATTACGTTTTTGATACGCCAAATACAAAAAAAGGCCAAGTACAACAGAGTCTTGAAATTTAAAATTAAATTTTTTTCAATTTGATAGCAAAATAACTCACTCTAACACATGCATACGTAAACTAATACATATCTATACCCAAATATGGGGATTAAAATCACGAAATAATTTTCCTCGATTTTTAATAACTTTTTACAAAAAATCCAATGGGCAATTAACATAGGAAATTGTTTTCTTGCATCTACGGACGGTCAGTGACGTCATCACTTCGCTTGCGTATTACGAGAACTAGTTACGTAATAGGTAAGTACCATTCTTGTGCATGGTACATTTCTTTTCGTTACGATAATATTTTCAAGTAAATATCAACTTTTTGAATTTTTATTGAGTAGTTTTGAGGTTATGCGTATTATAACTCATGAAACATAGAATCTTTCGATATCTACTTTACATTATAGTTTACTATAATGCAAAGTAGTTTATACATTTATTACACACTTACATACACTTTACGTCACAAAGTTCGTTTATTTTCAGAAATTTCCATTTCTTATATTAAATTTAAGCCTTTTTCATTTATTTTAATTTATTAGAAATTGCTATCATTATTTTGGAAACCTTAACTTTATCTTCAGTAATATTATAAATGTTAATTATAAATATTTTCAAATGAATTTATTAGTTAACTAATGACATCATATCCTTCTGAAGTCATAATTAATACAAGCAAGTTAACCTTACTTTTAATATTTTTTCAACATACATAAATAATAATGATAATATATAATATATATCGTTCTATACTGAAGCTGTTCCATTTCTTTGGCATCATTTTTCTCAATTTTATTTATTTTCTCCCCGTTCTAAATAAATGAATATATATATATATTTACTTACTTATTTATTTATTTATTTTTGGCATCAACTAATTTCTTTTTTATAATTTTAAAGTTAAAATGTAGTTTTTATTTAATATATTTTGAAAAAATTATCCCATTGAACTAAAAAATACGTCGTTAGCTAGATTTTGTACTGATAAAGTGTACCAATTTTTGATAAAATCTAATAGTCCAGATTAAAAATCTGGACAGATACAGTGAAAAACATTCAGTTTATGTTTTAGATAAAAACAAAAATGTTTGTATGTTTATTCAAGTTGATTGAGAAAAATGATAATGACGGCAAAATCTTGACCGCAAAGCTTTATACTGTAGCGACGCCATCAACGCCATTCAAATGTAGATAATCCTAACTTACCGATGGATAATGGGTTAACCTTTTATCCAGAGGTACGGCGCTGGATTATTACCAAAACGACTTCGGTTTGAATACAACCTATAGCCAGCACGCACTTTCCTTCATTGGTGACCGCGGACAAAGCAACAAGCTATCAACTTCGCTCTATGGCAATAGATGGCAGAACCACAAAAACCCTCCGAGCAACAAAGCCTGTGAATCGCTGTTCTCACAGCACAAAAAAGCATGTTACGCCCCACGCCTTCAACTCGCCGCATCAACAAACACAACTGCTCCTTCAACTTGGCAAAACGGGGCAGCTGACAGCACAATCTGATCATCACTACCGTCTACAGCAGTAATATCGTTCGTACGGTGGGGTACTCTCTAGGAGGGGGAGTACTGTAGCGACGCCATCAACGCTATTCAAATGTAGATAATCCTAACTTACCGATGGATAATGGATTAACCTTTTGTCCGGAGGTACGGCGCTGGATTACTACCAAAACGACTTCGGTTCGAATACAACCTATAGCCAGCACGCACTTTCCTTCAATACTATGGCGTGAAATACATGAAAGTGATTCATGAGAAGGTTGGTTAAAAATATAATAAGTACAAATTTTGTATGTTATTCCTGGTAGAAATTTAAAAATGATTAAATGAGGATTTAAGTAGAAGAGAAATTAAATAAAAATCTGGTGTGAAACAACCACACGACTTCCATTACCCGCTATTACATGTATTATATGCATTTTTGAGAGATAATGTGATCAGAAAACATAAAAGTGACCAAAAAAGAAAATCGTTAGAGCCGTTTTTGAGATACCAACTTTCACAAAAAATCAATTATTGACCGGAAAACAATAATTACATACAAAAGCATATTTAAAAGTGAGTTAAAATGGCGAGTTTGAAAAAAATCCGTACAACCGTTTTTAAAGGAACGCCTTTGCGAGGCCTGAAATTGAGCTATTTATACAGGACGCCTATCAATTTTCATGAACCAACCAACTATATCATTCGAAAGGATATCTGATAGAGTGTTTATATAGCAAATTTGAAGAAAATCGTTAGAGCCGTTTTTGAGATACGGACTTACGGTCCCGCTTCCGGTTTCCGATGTCCCATTTCCGGTTAAACTCAATTATTGACAGGAAAACAATAATTACATACAAAAGCATATTTAAAATTGAGTTAAAATGGCGAGTTTGAAAAAAATCCGTGCAACCGTTTTTAAAGGAACGCCCTTGGGAGGCCTGAAATTGAGCTATTTATACAGGACGCCTATCAATTTTTTTGAACTAACCAACTATATCATTTGAAAGGACATCTAATAGAGTGTTTATATAGCAAGTTTGAAGAAAATCGTTAGAGCCGTTTTTGAGATACGGACTTACGGTCCAACTTCCGGTTTCCGATGTCCCACTTCCGGTTTTTCAATTTTCACCAAAATTTGGAAATTTCATCTGTACGCCTGACGTATTTGAATTCTAAAGTTTCGTAGCTCTATCTTTATTAGTTTCTGAGCTATAATAGCCAGAAGATTCTCCACATACATACACACACACATACACACACACTGACCAATTGCCAAAAACCACTTTTTTGGACTCAGGGGACCTTAAAACGTGTAAATCAGGTGAAAACCCGATATCGAATTTTCAGACCGAATACAATACTTCCATTACCTACGGTAGTAGGGTAATGGAAGTAAAAATCTGGAGTGACTCCACTCGACTTTCCGAACAATGAACAATCAACGGTTTTGGAGATAAAGTACAGTAAGGGGAGCTGTTAAATAAACAAAAGCAAGAAAATTGTAATAGGGTGTTTGAGTACTTTTCTCTATACAGTACACGATGATTAATTTAACGCTATTGTACTTTGAGCCCACAGACCGTAATGATAAAGAATTTTTCGTTATGTCCCTGTAAGATCCTGTAAATTTAAGATTCACCAAAATGCTTATAATTAGTGCAACAGTGACTTATAATATTGATAAAATTTTTCAGCTCCTTCGGATAAGGCATTTAGACGCTATCGCACTTTAAAATTTGAGTCCATATGCCACAATAATAAAGAAATATGCATCGTGTCCTGTAAAAAGAACCATAAGTGCTAGATTCTCTAAAGTTCCTTAAGTTCGTGTGATGGTGATCTATAACATGTATATAAATTTTCAGTTCCTTTGAATAAGGCGTTTTGTCGCTGTCGCACTTTAAATAATTTGAGCCTATAGGCCATAGTTTTTATTTGTGTCTCTGTAGAATTCTGTAAGTGCTAGAGTCACCAAAATTTGTACAGTTTGTGTGATGGTGACCTAAAACATGTACACTAAGCGACAAAAAAAAAAGCCGCACTGCAGAAAAAATGACTTATACCTTTTTTATTTGTAATAACTTTAAAATTAATGTTTGAAACAAATAAAACTGTCTTGTTTGCATAATACCAAAGGTATGAAATGATACCTATGTATATTTTCGATTTAATAATTCGCTTTATTGCACTTTACGAAGTACTTTTTAAAAATCTGCATAAAACTTTCTTTTTGAACATAATGCAATAACTATACACTTTGCATTCTATTATGATTTATTATATGAAATAAACAAGTTATATTTTAATATATGAAATAAAACTATTTATTTGTTAGATCTAAGCAATTTTTTGTTAAAAATATGTATTCTGCATTGGGTTAATTCCACCTTTATATGGAATTACTGCATTAATGCACAATGGCATAGTTTTATACAGTGTTTTAATATAAATCTCAGAAATTTCAATGTGCCAAATATCACAAATAAATTTTTCTAGTTCTGGCAGAGTTATAGGCTGCAAATTTCGAATCCTCTCCCCTCTCCCCCGCCTTTTTATAGACGAAACATTTTCGAGCGGATCGCGATTTTGACCACTTCCATGTCTGGTAAAGAAGAAATTCTACTATATCCTTTGTGGTACTTAACTTAAAGTGAAAAAAAGTATGATTACTTACAGAATTATAGGTTCTCATGGGAATGTATAAGAAATTTTGACAATTTGAAGTGAATAAACTTACCACAGACGCCGTGTAGCAAGGTGCCTTATTATCTTCAAATGCTGTTTACGGAAATGTCTAAGATACCTCCAAAATAGTCGGTCAGGCACCACTTTTATGCAGATTGTGTTTTATTTCGAGTTAATTGATCCCTTGAGCATAAAAATTTCCCCGAGTGTTTGAAAAGTTATGCACCTGCGTACCATAAGGTACGGAGAATGTGTCACTGCTTTAAAAGTGCGATTTTCATTAAGTCGGTCACATTTTCGTCTTCATTCTAGCTTTTTTCAACTGCACGAAATAAAGAAAACTTGATTCATCCGAGAAAACCAGTTCAGCCTAATAATTAACTGATAATGTTTTTAAATTTTGGTCAACTAAAGTATTGTTTTTTCTAATTCTTTTCCTTAATAATGGCTTTTTTCGAAGATCTTCCATACTTTAACCCGCTTTGTTTAATTGTTCCCGCATTGTTTTTGAAGAAAGTAATTTACTATACACTTTTTAAAAATCTTTTTTAAGTTCTGAACATGATACAAATCGATTTTTTAAACATTCGCATTTTAACTTGCGGTTATCTTGCTTGGATGAGCAACATGACCGCCTAAAGCCAAATTCCCAGTTTAAACGGCCAAAAAAATTTATATTTTGCTAAAATTCATTTTACCAATATTTCGTTAGCATTTAATTATTTTGCCATCTCACGTATTAAAATATTTTTTGATTTTCATTTAAAAATTAATACTTTTTGTGGCATCGTTAACTGCCTTATTCTTACCATTTTTGAAATAAATTCTAAAATTACAATTTTCTTGACAATTGCATTTTGTTTTTAACACTAGACTCAAAGCTAAAGTGTATGTGGAGGACAACATAGTAAAATCTGTTCGAAAATTTGCTTTTTAAACGATAAAATTGACGGTTGTAGAAGGCGAAAAGGAAAACATCCAAGTGCGGCTTTTTTTTTGTCGTTTAGTGTATATAAATTTTCAGCTCGTTTTGATAAGGCATTTAGATGCTATCGCACTTTAAATAATTTCACATTATAGGCCATAATTATACAGAATTATTTGTTGTGTCCCTGTAAAAAAACTATAAGTGCTAGATTCACCAAAACCTATACAAATCGTGAAACTGTGACCTATAGTAATATGTGTATTTATTTATTTTTGCTCAATTGAATAAGGCGTTTACATGCTATCGCACTTTTAATCGTACTTTTAAAAATTTGGCCCCATAGGCCATAATGAAAAAGAATTTTTCTTGGTGTCCCTACAAAAAAACTATAAGGGATAGATTCACCAATATTACTAGGGTTCGTGCTACGGTGATTTACAACATAGGTACCAACTTTCAACTCATTCGAGCAACGCGTTTAGACGCTAGTGTGTTCACTCACACACATACACACTCATACATACACACACACACATACATACATCATCATAAAAATAGTTAAAACAGACTCGTTGGACCTCAAAACGTATAGAAACATCAAAATCTCTAATTCGAATTTTTGACATGATTACAATACTCTTCTAACATATGTATGTTTGAAAAGTAAAAAGAAATAGTTTCGGACACAGACAGTTAAACTTCAGTGTACAGCCAGAGGACAATCAAAACATTATTATTATTATTAGCTGCTTATTTAATTTTCAAAATCTTTATTGAAATACATATATTTGTTATATATATTTAAAGAAAAAGAAAAGAAAAATAGTATCAAAATTGAAGCATCCATTAAGATATTATCTTTTAAAAAAAAAAAAAATGGCTCGAATTGAGAACCTTATTGAAACGTAAAATGACTTTATATCTAATGACACTTTGCTAATCCATAAAGTGAAGTGAAAACATTTTATTTTCAAAAGTCAGCAGTATTGCCAGATTTGGGGATTTTTTCCCATTTTGCGACGTTTTGAACCTTCAGGGGAAATATTTTTGGACAGGAAATCAGTGAGAATAGTTTCAGGAATTCTAAAATTTTTGGGGGAAAATATGAGGATTTCTTTCGGAAAATACCACAACAAGAACAAGTATGTTGGGGTCACCACAAGACTTTCTTCGATATTTTCCTATACAAATTCACTCAGTAACAATATTTAAAACTAGTATGTTGTGGCCACCACAAGACTTTCTTCTATATTTTCCTATACATATTCAATCAGTAACAATATTAAAAAAAAAAAAAAAAGATTTTTTTTTTTTCTTTTTCTTTTTTCTTTTTTTTTTTTTTTTTTTTGTGAAAATTAATACATATTCAATCACTAACAATAAAAAAAAAAAAAAAAATCGAATTTTTTTTCTGTTTTTTTTTTTTTTTTTTTTTGGTAAAAGTAAAAAAAATCGATAACTTTGTTTTAAATTATCACAGATTTATGGTTCAACCATTCGTTTTAAAGGTATTGACGAGATCTTTCGAATGATACCCATCTTCAAAATTTAAGCCCCCCCGGGGGGGTACTTCCCCCCCAGGGGGGGAACCGATGCCCCCCCATGCACAATTTTTTTTCCTAGTTAACTACTACTATCATCAATAATTCAAATTAATTTTACAATCACAAGTTTAAAATAACTCTCATTATGCCCATTTATACGGAATTTTGTCCTATGCTGCCATGTTAAAAATTTGCATAAAATGCGATTACAGCGCCACCTGTTGAGCTATTGATCCCCAAATCTAATGGGCACCAGTTCATGTCAGGGTGCAACTAAATACCAAGTTTGGTTAAATTTCATTCATATGTTCGTGAGATACAGCGTCCACAAAAAAATGATACAGACAGACAGACAGACAGACACACAGACAGACATTTTTTAAAAACTATCAATTCGTGTTCAGGACATCCCAAAACGTGTAGATCCGTCAAAAAACGGAGGTCGAAAATTTTCGCGAATCCAATACTTTCTCTATATTACATATAGAAGAAAGCAAAAATATGTAATGCTGGCGAGTCCCACACCTTTATGGTATCCCCTGTGGAGGGGAAGCTATGTCATTGCAACCCTAAAAGGGGTCAAGAGGGATGCTGAGAAAAGCATCAGTGAATGTGTGTGAGCTGGTTTGGAAGAGTCGGAGGAGGTTGTCCTGCCGGTCTCTAGCTCTAATCTGTTATGATGGTTTGTGCACTATAAGAGTGCAAGAAAGCTGTTTAAATCTTAAAATAGATCTTTGTATATATAAGGGTGTAAATAGTTTATTAAAGTCCGCAACTACCAGCGAGCAAAGACTGTTTATCTGGAAACATTTTCCCCACACCTACACGTACCTCGACGAACCAAACATCGAGATCCTACACTGTCGCACCCGTCAGGATCGAGGTAAGAAGATTCTTATCTTGTTTATGTTTTGGGGGAAAAGAAGTATGCAAAGTGCCTGTTTAAGAAGCCATTGAAAGATATATGGAAAATGATTGTTTAAAATCCGAAATTTAAAAGTCACGATAAGCTAATTCGTCAACATGGCGGAAATATTTAATGTGAAAGGTCTTAAAAAAGAAGATCTAATAACGGTAGCAGAAGAAATAGGTGTCAGCACCACTTTAGAACTAAAAATAAAAGATCTTAAAGAAAAGATCTTAAAATCTGACGAATTTAAAACGTCACCTGATTTTGTAGCCGAATTTATTATCACTACCGTAGAAGATCGCAAGCAAAGAGACGAGCGCGCTCGAGCATTGGAGCTTGCTAGAGTTCAAAGCTCAAGCCCTAGGCCGGAACCTGTCCAGCGTAGTGATA
This sequence comes from Salticus scenicus, assembly GCA_963930645.1. Taxonomy (NCBI): domain Eukaryota; kingdom Metazoa; phylum Arthropoda; class Arachnida; order Araneae; family Salticidae; genus Salticus; species Salticus scenicus. Next base: position 15,116,400 of record OZ005660.1, read on the forward strand.
GGGATAATTTAGATCGGATAATTAAAACGATAAGGTCGCTAACGATTCCTTGTCCGTCAAAACCAGAGTTGTGGTATTTGTTCTTCACAACTCTGGAACGCGCATTTAAAACGAAAAATGTAGACGAGGGTATTCAAGCCGAAATTTTGTTAAATTTATTAGGCGAAAATGCTGCCAATATTTTAGTTTACATTAACGATGAAGAGATCCAAGATTATGAAAAAATAAAAACACTCGTGTTACGAGAATTTGAACCGACAGCGCCAAATTGTTTGGAACATTTTAATACAGCTAAAAGGCAGGTGGGCGAGACGCACATGCAGTTCGCGTCTCGTCTTAAAACGACGTTCGACTATTACCTCCGATTAAGAAAATGCGAGGATTTCGATACTTTGCGTGATTTGATAGTAGCGGATAAGCTATTTTCTACTTTAGATCCAGAAACGCGAACGCATATAGGCATACGACAGGGTGACCTATTGGTTTAGACCTATAGAAATGAGCAAGGATTGCGATAACTTTGATACGTCCCGAGGCAAGTCAATACACAAACAAAATTTTTCAGAGAATGCAAGACAACGCGATACGGTAGAATCATTAGATATGGGAAAAGAGCAAAGATACATACCTCCTCATTTGCGTACACCCAAAAACCAGTCGAGTTATGCTTATAAACCTAGAACCAAATCTTGTTATTCTTGCGGATCTAATTCCCACTTACAGCGAGACTGTGATAAACGAAAACAAAGTTTTAATAGTGAAAATATTAAATCGGAGCAAAATAATAGCGAAATATTTACCGCTATGGTCAAAACTGAATTTTTAAATTCCCAACTCGCGATTGAACCTTTAGAGCACATTGAAATAATGGTTGAGGGACGGAAAGTGAAAGCAATAAAAGATTCTGGCACGAATTTTGCGATTTTTAACCCTGTGGCGCTACCAGATATAGAACTTAAAGAGCAAGGAAAGATAATTCTCACATCAGCGTTTGGCGAACAGACTGAAGCTAAATTATGTAAACTCCCTGTTTCTCTCAGAACAAGCGGAACATCCGTTGACGGACCTCAAGAAATTCTCGCGGCGGTGACTCGAAAACTTTGCGTTCCCTGCTTATTCCCACCTAGGATATGGAATTCGTTGAGGGAGCAGTCTAAAGAAAGGGATGAAAAAGACAGAGAGAGCACAGAGAGCGTTCAGTTTGTGGAAGGGGGATCTCCTGAAAGTAGAGAAAGAAAAGGTTCGGATTTCGCGGAGGGGGGAATGGAAGTCGATGGGGAAAGCACGCTTTGTATTGAAGAGAGGGTCAAAACCGACCATCTGAAATTCCAGATGCAGTATAGGGATTTGGAAAAGCGAGAAAAAACTAGCGTTATCGAGGGAGTGAAAGTTCAGAGGGGTAGAAAAGCGCTGGATAAAACGGTGTTGTTGCAACCTAGGGGAGAGGAAGAGGAAAGATTGAACTTAGCTCAAAAAGCGGTCGTATGCAAAAACGAAACTAAAGGGAGAGTTCGGGATAGTTTCGCTTGGCCTGGGATGAGGCATTCTGAAGTGCGTTTGAGAGATGTCGCGTGCGCTGAATTATGTTTAGGGGAACAGCATGGGCGGTGGCTGGGAGCTATCGAATTTAAAACGTTAATGACCAAGACAATTTATAGTGCTTTATCCGATATTTTTATGCGTACGGGGATTCCGAATGTAATTGTTAATGATTGTGGGATGACTAATGGGGAATTTAATTGGTCGTTTGGTAATTTGAAATCATTACCTTGGGCTGGCGAAATTAGACGTTCGTCTTCTAGGAATTTTAAAGCGGACGATCAGGTGATTCTATACGCTGGTGGGACCGGTTCTGGTGAAACAGCACGACCATGCTCACAATCTGATGAAATCAAGTTAATTGATAAAAACTTAAACTTGATACAGGCGAATAAACAAGGAGAAGTTTACCCAAGAATCTCGACAGTAGGGCTGGATGATGTCAGGAATTTAATATCATGATATACCGTCATCCTCATATCAGGATATTCTGATATATCGATATCACGACAAATTCAAATAAAATATTATGGTTATTAAATAAGCAAAAGTCTGTAAATTGACATATTTATTAAACAGGCATGAGAATTTTCCGCGGATCCGCGATTTTCCGCTTTTTGTGATTTTCGTTAATTTCGCGATTTTTTATTTTGTTAAAATCAAATTCCAATAATGATCAGTGTTCAAACGCTCCACGAAAAACTTTAGATTTTCAATCTTTTTCCATCCGAAATATAAATGTCAATATTCATTTTAAACGTGCTTTATCATATTCTATAACATATAAAAGAACAGAATTATTCAATATTTCTCACTCATGTAATTTTTTTTGTCCTCCCCTCCCCCCCCCCTTTTTTTCATCTCTAACCATCGCCAATGAAACATTTTGCGGGAAGCCTTTTATTTTTGAATATTTATCCATCTACAACAAAAATGTCAATATTAATTTTAAACTTTCTTTATGATATTCTAGAACCCATAAAGAAGAAGAATTCTGTTTAATATTTCTCACTCATGAACTACTTTTCAACCCCTCCCCTTTCCCATTTTCCACCACCACTCAATGTTATTAAATGTTGATTGCTAGCTAATGGTTTTTTTTTTTTTTTTTTTTTTTTTTTTACGCACATGTTTTATTGTGCTGATGTGTTATTCTTTATTTTAATTTGTCACTTTTAAAATATTTTGTATAGTTTTTTTTCCTGTGAGCATTATTTTTTCATTTGAAATAAATTTTATGAACACATCTGTATAGTTTTCCCCGCACGCGTTATTTTTCCTTTGAAATTAATTTTATGAACACGCGTGTTTCCTCTTTTTTTAATTTTCTGCACTCTCATGCCTGATTAAAATATAGGCAGAGAAATACAGAAAATATTTTAACACGTTGACTGTCAAGCTACGAAATAACTCATAGTTAAACTACGACTAAACTCATAGCTTGGTAAACAATGTATTAAAATTTTCTAAGGAAAAATTGTTTAATGCAAAGATCATTCAGTATAGCAAATATAAACACTACTTTCTACAGGTGGACTATCAGAATCCTTCGTTTCACTGTATGTACGTATAACAGGAGTAGGAGTCAATGGCTTCTTTGAAGTGTACTCACCAAATTTTAATGGATGGTGCACTTTCAAATAAGAAAGTAAATTTGTATTTGAAAGTATTTGTAAAAATTCCTCCTTTTGAGCATACATATTTTTGGCAGAGTTTACAAATTGCCACATCAGTTTTAATAACAGTACCATGCTCATTGGCAGGTATCCCAAAATAGACCAAACCTGACTTTTAGTTTTTGATTTAGATACCAAATGATGATATTCCAAAGAACCAATAGTATGCCTCGTTGTCATTTTAAAAATTAAAGATTTTAAATTAATAAATACCAAAAAAAATAAGTAGTATATATTTAAATATTGCTAATTTTAAAAGAATTTCAACAAAAATAGACCATAAATACTGATTGGTTTGTAGAAATTTTCAATCATTAATTAGCATCATGAATTATGTATATCACAAAAAATATTCTTTTAAATAATTATATAGGACAAAGAACGTTGTTTATAAATTTCATTTATAAAATAAATTTAGAGAAGATTAATTAATTAACATCAGAAATATGCCATTAATTTAATTAAATTATATACATGTAAACCATTTTTTAAAATATTTTTAGAAGAAAAAAGAAAAAAAAAACTATTGCAGATACAAAATAAATTTTAATTAATTTATCTCTTTAATCTTTATTTAAGATTCATTGTAGCTCAATACTTATCATTCATTTATTTAATATCGAAAAATCGGCAATCTGAATCTTCCCACCAATTATAATAATCAAATTATGAGTCCAATCAAACAATAAAAATTTAACATGCCTGTTCCCCGCCGTCCCGTAATATTCAATCACAATCTCCAGCAATCGTCATCTTCAGTAACATGAGTAAACAAAGAGTATTTTCCCTTCTTGAATGTTTATCGGCTATTCTGCGCAGGCGTGATGTTTCTGATTATATTCATGAATATAATCATGAGTCCGCGCCGCTGTGAGTGAGTGAATGTGAGTATGAGTTTATTCTAATAATGTAATCAAAAATCAACTATATGATTACGATGATAAAGCGTATTGCCGATAGTCACTCATTTCACTCATAAGTAGCGGGGATGATTGGGCACTTTGATATTTCGATTTCATTTATGAATGCTATATGGACATGATGTTGAGTTTTTAGTGAATATCGTGAAATAAATCTTGAATGATTGAAACGATATTTAAGTATGCAGCACGTAACTATCGTTGAAAAAAATTGATTTATAAAGAAATTTTTTTTTTTTTTTTTTGCTATTTTATTTATGAAAGAGATTTGCTATAGGCTTGCTTTATTAGAACAAATAAAAATATTTTAACCCTCAATCAACTTTTTTCTTCAAAATATCAACAACAAAGACAATTAGGATAATATAAAATCCCACAAGTCTTCTTTTTACTAGTGCTCAGAGCTTGCTTAATCCGTTTTTTACTTTCTTCTATACTCAATACAAGAAAGTATTGGATTCGTAAAAATTTTTTATTTACGGTTTTCGATGGATTTACGCGTTTTGAGAGGTCCAGAAAACAAATTGTCCATTTTTAGAAAAAGGGTGTGACAAAAATTTTGTGGTGAATATATCTTCAGAACTACTGCACCGAATTGAATATAAATTTATGATGTAAATGCACCTTAACATAAATTAGTATTTATCCACTTCTGGTGCCAATTGGTTAACAGGTGGCGCTGCTATACAGCGATTTCCGCAGTTTCAAGAATTACAGCATGGAATTGCATATAAATTTATATGTGGATGTACCTTGACATATGTTAGTGCCTATCAACTTTTGGTGTCAACCGCCCAACAGGTGGCACTGCTATACAGCGATTTCCGTAATTTCAGGAGAGGCTATATCTCAATAATTACTGCACAGAATTGCATATAAATTTATATGCAGATGCACCTTGACATTTATTAGTTTCTGTCAACTTTTAATGCCAATCGCTCTAAAGATGGCGCTGCTATACAGCGATTTCCGCAATATAAGTGAAGGCTGCATCTCAGGTTCTATTGCGTATGATCGAACTTGATACATGAAAAGGCCATTATGATGATACAATTTGGGTGCATATCTGCCGATAGGTGGCGCTGCTGTACAGCAATATTCTACGAAAACGGGAAGGTTGTCATTCTAATAGCCACAACATAGTAGTTTATTTCTTTTAAATCTGATTTCTAAAAAAGTCCATTAAAGTTAGAATTGAAATTTCCCCCCAATTAAGGGCAATTTTAGCAGCAAGGTAATAAAAAATTAATTACTTTTAAAACAGTGATATGTGATTTCATATAAAATCATTATTATTGCTCATCAAACCTAAATATTTGAACAATGAATTAAAATACATGTAGTAAGTTCTGATAAATGGACATCAAGAATTTATTACCCTACCCCCTTCCCTTTTTTAGCATTCCATAAGCTGAAAATGTGGAACATAAATTAATAAGAAGTTAATTCTACTTTTTTAGAACATTAGTAATTTTCTGTCATTTTTAATTTTTTCATGAGACATCAAAATTTACAAAAATTGGATAAAAACAGTAACAATAACCCCTCTGCTCCCCTTGAAAAAAAAATAAAAATAAAATAAATAAATAAAAATAAACTGTTCCCCTCCCCATAAAATCTGTTTATATAAAATTTCTTTTCATCTTTCATGCATGCAATTTCTATTTTTATTCATCCTTATCGTTAGATAAAAGATGAAAATAAGAAATTATATTGTCTATACACAGCCGATATATCGTGACATGTGGTTAATCAATATCGATTATCATGATTTGTGGCAGATATCGATATTTGACGATATATCGATATATCATCCAGCCCTACTCGACAGCCAATCGAGTTTTCGAGAAAGACAACAAATTCAGGAAAAATTATAATTACAACTCACCTATGCAAGAATGTGAAAATGTGAAACTCAGCCGTAATGTCGATCATGTGGATCATGCAGAAAGAAACACATCGATAAATTTGCTGCCCCAACAGGGAAAAGCCCCTGATTTCAAAATCACCAACGGTGAAAGAAATAAAATTGTGAACGCGATGATGATAAATTATCTGGAACCTGACTTGGCATACCCCCCCCCCCCCCCGAGGATGTCACTGAATATCCCAGTGATCAAAGAAATCACTCTAAACAGTTAATTGTGTCTTCGAAGGAGCTAAAAGCGTGCAATTGTGTGTGTGTTGTCAAGAAATTAATTTCGTTCGAAATAACATTGTGTTTTCACTGGAAAAAAAAATGGAACTTAAGCTTTTATATGTCTCAACGTGTTTTATTGAAAGTGCGAATTTAGACATTGGTTAACTATTTAGAGTTAATTGTGTATTTATGAACAAGTTAGACTCTTATTAAACTCTAAATAAACTTTGAATGAACAATTCATTGGACTTTAACTCTATAGAGACAATTTTGAATTAAAACTTTCTGTTTGTGATTTTACAACTATTTTATTTGTTTCAGAGAAAGAACGTCGAAAAGGAATTTATTCAATCCAGTCTGTATAACATTTTTTTATAAGTTTCTTATAATTTTATTCTATTATTTTAAATGCTAATTTCATTATTTAATTGTGGTTTTGTTATCAATATTAATTTATGTACTGTTATTTAGTAGTGTGTGATGTAAATAATATTGTGGAGTGGGAGTCTCCGGCATCCTTTTATTTCTCAGATAGTGTCATCAGACGGCCGCTGAGACACGATCTTGGGGGGGAGGTGTAATGTCGGCGAGTCCCACACCTTTATGGTATCCCCTGTGGAGGGGAAGCGATGTCATTGCAACCCTAAAAGGGGTCAAGAGGGATGCTCAGAAAAGAATCAGTGAATGTGTGTGAGCTGTTTTGGAAGAGTCGGAGGAGGTTGTCCTGCCGGTCTCTAGCTCTAATCTGTTATGATGGTTTGTGCACTATAAGAGTGCAAGAAAGCTGTTTAAATCTTAAAATAGATCTTTGTATATATAAGGGTGTAAATAGTTTATTAAAGTCCGTAACTACCAGCGAGCAAAGACTGTTTATCTGGAAACATTTTCCGCACACCTACACGTCACGTACCTCGACGAACCAAACATCGAGATCCTAGAAAATAATAATAATTACGATTTTTTTCTAAGTCTTTTTTCGTTAAAAGTAAAAAAAAAAAAAAAAAAAAAAAATCGATAACTTTGTTTTAAATTAATAACAGGAGACTTGGCGTCGGAATATTAAAACCCGAATAAACTACTACGTCAGAAACACCAAAGAAAAATATTTGAGATGCATACCGCTGTTTCGGTAGCCTTAAGCGTACCGTCTTCAGTGCAAAAAGAATTCTGAAACTGGAGAAGTGCACGTATATATAAGAGAGGGACCGAATTTAGTTCAACCAATAGGATTACGGGAAAGGTGGGGAGTGTGGCCAATAGAAATTTAGGAATGTTAGCTGTGTAAACAGTAGAAAAATTAAGAAAATGTGGACAGAATGTAAAATTTCCAACAATCAGACAGATAGGGAACAGCGAAATCACAATTTACAAGGTTTTTAAAATTTTTATAAAATGAAAAGCTTCAAAGAAATCGAGTTCATGAATGGATTTAGGTCTGCAAATTATTTTAGCTGAATTAAATTTAAAATTATGATTTTTCTCCCAGCAATGTTTAGAAATAGCCAATTTATTGGTTTCTTGTTTGCGGACGTAATTCATATGTTCTTTTAGACGAAATTTAAGACTGCGTTTAGTTTGGCCAATATATGATAAACCACACTGACAGAAAATACTATAAATGCCCCAAAAAACCCAATAATTATGCATATCAATGGGATCTTTTAACTGAGAAAAGGTGAGTTTATTGGAAGGCGAAAATATTATTTTAAAATCATACTGTTTGAGAATTTTAGCTATGGTTTGAATGGATTTAGAAAAATAGAGTAAAACAATACTGATATTAGAAAAGACTGATTTAGTAGATGAAATACGAAAGAGTTGTAATTTTTGGATGGCTTTGTCTATAATGGAAGGGTCATAACCTCTGTCAATTGCAATGGCTTTCAGGTATTTAATTTCAGATTTTAATAAAATAGGATTTGAAGAAATATTAAGGGCACGGTTTACAAAAGTATAGAAAGCAGCCATTTTTTGGTTAGGTGGATGACATGAACGCGCATGGGGAGGAAGGGAGACTGCAAAATTTTTACGATAGACGGTGGTTGAAAATCCATTTACAGTGCGAGAGACGAGGGTATCAAGAAATGGAAGGGAACCATTATTTTCTATTTCATATGTAAACTGGATATTACTGTCAATTGAATTTAAAGTTTCTAACAGTGTTGTGCACGAACGCGTTCATTTGAATGCATTCATGAGCTTAGCTTAAAATTTTTGAGTTTTGAGTTGAACTTCGCTCGTTTTTTAAATATGAACTTGAGTTGAGCATAGTTCGTTTTTTACACGAACTTGAGCGTGAAAAAGCAATTCCAACTCAAAATCATATTAAATATTTCTGTCTGAAAAATGAAAAGGAAAGTAGCAGAAGAAAAATAACTGTGCAAAATGGATCCCTGAAAAAAAAGGGCATTTGGAAAAAAAGGCATCAGAAAAAGGGGCACCCGGAAAAAAGGGAACTTTTGCAATTTGCATTTCACAAAAACAATAAACATCAAATGACGAATTTAAAGCGTGATTTTTCATAATACATTTTTAGAAATTTCAATTAATTAAATTGGTACCATTTTTACTTAGTATATGGTACCATTTTTACTTAGCATACCTGAGGGAAGGGGGGTCTAGGAGCAGACAGAAAGAGAATAATTGTTTTTATATCACTTTCTTATTGATTTTAATGAAACTTTGTCTAATAGTCACTTGCTGTTTATGAAAAAATACAGTGTCACACATACTTCGAGGGCTAAAGGGGCGGAGGGAAGGAATTTTTTTTTTTTTTTTTTTTTTTTTTTTTTTTTTTATCATCGACCTGGGATCGAGCCCAACACTTCCTGCTTTGCAACTCTGAAGGCATTTGCACATGTATTAATTTGAAATTTGAGTGTAATATTATAGTGATATTTAATTACATTTAAATATTTATGGAAATTATGTTATCAAAGAATGGCAAAATCTCATTGTGTATTTTACGAAATATTTATAAATTGTCTGTATTTTATGGGATGCATTTTTTTTTTTTTTTTTTTTTTTATAAATATTTACGATTTTGAAAATATTTTATATAGATTCAGTATAATTTAGTTACGAGAAACGATAACCATATATATATAAATAACTTTTTGAAATATTTAATGCAGCGTTTAATAGAATAATCATCATTTTTGTAAAATTCTAATTTTAGTTTTAGGAGCTATCTAAGATGAAAATGGTAATAAAAATTTCCCGCTTTCATATATTTGAATAGTTATTTCTTAAACAAATAAAGAAATAAGTAATAATTATTTGTTTAATAAAACAAACGAATAAATATATAAATAAGTAAAATTTGAAACCATATAAATATTATGATGCGCATTATTAATACAGCATTTCCCCCCGTTCTCGTGCTTTGTATGCCCTAACTAAAATTTGAAGGAATCTAGAATCTACATTCGTTCTTCTTGTAATATGAAAATGGAATTAACTCAATGCAGAATACATATTTTTATTAAAAAATTGCTTAGATCTAACAAATAAATAGATTTATTTCATATATTAAATATAACTTCTTTATTTCATATAATAAGGCGTAATAGAATACAAAGTGTATGGTTATTGCATTATGCTTAAAAAAAAAAAAATTATGTATATTTTTACAAAGTACTTCGTAGAGTGTAATAAATCGAATTATTAAATCGAAAATGTACATAGGTATCATTTCATCCCTTTGGCATTATGCAAACATGACAGTTTTATTTGTTTCAACCATTAATTTTAAAGCTATTACAAATAAAAAAGGTAAGAGTCATTTTTTCTGGAGTGCGGTTTTTTTTTTTTTTTTTTTTTTTTTTTTTTTTTTGTCGCTTAGTGTACATACATACTGTTAAACCGCAGAAGGATTATCCCTGGCGACTTCTGCGCATGAGTGAAAAGGGTTGGTCCATTTATAAAATAGGAATGTCCGTAGTACCTGGGGATGTGTTTGTTAATTTGTATGAAAAAATTATAAACTCACTGATTGCATTTCTTTTCCTTGTTTGAACTGATTCTTGAATATTTGGACATAATATTTTACGATTAATTAAAAGAAAGAAAAACTCATAATATTATAAAGGGGATAGTTTTAAGGTATAACTTTAGTATATCCCCATAGCTGAATTTGGCGATTTTTTTTGGCGATATAATATGGCAGCCTATATGTTGTTTATTTTGGATTTATGATTTAGATTATGATTTTATCATTCATGATTTTTAGATTTATGATTTAGCCATAACCGCCAACAAAAAATTGCCAAATGTCGTTGTGGGGATATATTAAAGTTGTTCTTTGAAGTGTGTAACACTAATTTAAAAATTATGTCAATTATTATTTACAAACTAATATATAACCCCTTAAAAAATGACGAAATGTGAAATCAATTAAGGTAGTGAATCAACGAATTCTTTGCCAGCTTCGCTGGTCACTATATTTAAAGGGGACTAATGTGCAAGTCGTACCTGACGGGGAAGTTAAATCCCATTTCGTGAAGAATTCTTCTCAAAGTTTCTCTTTGATACTTAAAATTTATCTTTTCTTTAAGTACAGGAATTAATTTGGGAATTGTAGGTACGATCTTATTTACTGCGTAAAACTCATGTACTGTTCTTCGAATAACATCGCAATCAAAATTATCCAGAGAAATGTTTTCGATGGTACTATTCTTTTGCCGCTTTTTTGGTGATACAAACATTGGATTGTCTTCTCCTTTTGATTCTCTCCGTATTCTTTTTCTCGGGGCTTCTGATATATTAGTTATTTCACTCGTACGTTTCACTGATTGGTAAAGTGGAACAATAGCTTCTCCTTCTAAAGCTTCTTTATCGCAAAACTTAATGACATTATGTACAATACGCTTCGTATCACTATGAAGAAGTTTAATCCGAGAACTCGTACCACATGTACGATCCATTTCAAATATAAACAGACTGTTATACAGAAAGAAATAAAAGAAAACAAAGCAGGAGTATTAATTATTCTGCACATAACAGAGGAAACAAGAATAATAGAAAAAATTCCCCTCTCTCTTCATTGCTGTGTCTCCCAGAGCGTGAGTGGAATCGTCCTGGCACTTTGCCAACCAGGTATCAATCTTCGGCGGGCCAACAGTACAAACGTTTTCTTTTATTATTATGGATAGTCAATTAGGAAAAAAACTTTTAGACACACAGGAGCAACGCTTCCTTCTTGGATGGGGGGGGGGGAGTTGTAGCAAATTTTTATTAAATTTTTAATAAGAACTTGTCAATACATTTAAAACGAATGGTTTAACCGTTAATCTGTGATAATTTAAAATCAAGTCATCGGGGAAAAAAAAAGTTGGAATTCAGCATGGAAAATAATTTTAGCAATATTATGTATTGAATGAATTATGTACTGAATGAATTTGTACAAGAAAATATAGAAGAAAGTCTTGTGTTTGCCACAACATATTATTTTAATTTTTTTTCTTTATAATTCGACATTGAACAGAAAAAAGTTACGCAGTGTATGGATTTGAATTCTCACCCGAATTAGTATTTAGTGTTTAAAATCTGAACCTATATAATCATGATACCTGGAATGCTCATTATAAGTAATTCTTGAAGATGAACTCCCTTTTCTCGGTCTAGACCTCCGCTTACGCTTGTAGCCTCTATAAAATTTTCTCTTTGGTTTAGTAGCTCTATATTTTCTTTTTGAAGTAGGACGAGTAGGGTAGTCAGTGCAGATTTCCTCATCTGTCAGTCTTTTAAGGAGCACTACTGGCATGTTTTGGGAGCTGCTGTAAAATTAAAAAAAAAAAAAAAAAAAAAGAAGAAAATTTGTTACACGCGTCAAAAATAAATAAACAATTACATATATATATATATATAAATTAAAAATTCTGTCACAGCCAGAATTTAGTTTAATACGGATAACTATTAATTTCAATCTGAAAATTTTTAATTTATTTTTTATCTCATTTTTTGACTATCAAACTGGGTCACATACTTTTTAAAAAGATTGAAATGAATTCAAATAAAGTGGTGCCACCGAAATTTCATACTTTAGTTAATTAAAAAAAATCTAATTGCCGTGACGAAAAACTGCTTGCTCCTCTGGATTCAGAAAAATAGCCCCTTTCATTCGGTACCAAATTTGTAACGACAGAACTGATAGTTTTTATTTATTTTGGCGTAACAAAAAACTGGTCCACAAAAAATTCAGATTGAAATTGATAGTCCTCCGTCTTAATAATATTTTTTACATGCACAAACTGAGAATAAATCAGATTTGAGAAAGGTAAAAATATTTTCTTATGTATAATGCAGAATCAAAACTTGCTATTAGGCTTTGATAATACATGACATACAGATGCATAATTTAAATACGTTCGAACCACTAGCGTTTTATATTTTTTTCATATATTCTGGTGACAAAACATTCAGCTATGTAAAAAATGATTTTACGAAAATAACTCATAATTAACAGAAAATAATTTAGATTTTAGTGTATTATATCTCCAGCATTATACCTTTAGTGTATTTTTGTATATTACATTTTAAAACATGATTCAATATCTATTTAAGCAAAAGAAGAAAGAACTTCAATATCACATTCTCTTACCCATAAGGCAGAGAAAGTATTACTTTGGGGTCAAATTTTCTAAACTGATTTTTTGTTAATTTTGCATATGTTGAGGTCCCTTGAATCCAAAAATCATGTTTTTAGCGGTTTGTGTGTGTGTGTGTGTGCCTGTCTGTTTTTCGACCTCGGTTTTTTGACTTTTTTACACGTTTTCAGGTGTGAGGAATGCGAAAATGACAAAATTTGCATGGTGTCTGTCTGTAGGGTGTCTGTTACTGTGTTAGTCCGTTAGTTTGTTAGTCTGTATACACGATATCTCAAGAACAAATGATCGCAGAGAGGTCAGATCAGTTTTAAAATATTACTTTCGATGCTGGCAAGAACCCTATTCATTTGCAACATTCGAATTAAAAAACTTCATAAATTATTAGAAATTTACGATTTTCTTAACATGGGAGAATAGGACAAAAATTCACTTAAACGTGCATTAAATGGAAACTTTTTACTGTAAAAATGTCAGACCAGTTTTAAAATATCAGTTTTGATGCCGGAAGGAACATCATTAACTATAAATATGCTACTTTGAAAATTTCGCAAGTTATTGGAAATTTACGAATTACTTAACATGGCAGTATAGGGCAAAATTTCACATAAACGTCAATTTTGAGAGATATTTTATCGTAAAGATGTCAAACCACTTTCGAAATATTATTTAGGATACTGGCATGAATATAATAGAATAAGATTTTTCCAATTTAAAAAATTCGTAAGTTATTTGGAATTTACGCTTTACTTAACATGTCAGAATAAGGCAAAATTGCGCATAAACGTCCATTTTGAGGATCATAAATACATTAGACAACTTCAAAATTACATTTATGATATTTGTTTGAACATGATTGAATACAAATATTCTAATAGGAAAATTTCGTAAATTATTCGTAATTTACGATTTTATCAACATAACGAAATTGTAAATTTTTCATATAAATATGAATTTTGAGGATTATTGCATTGGAAATAGTAGCATGAAAACTAAACAACGGAATTGACCCTGATAAAATAAATTAATAGATTAGAATAAGATAAATATATCGAAGTTAACGGTGGATAGCCTATTAGGCGTCGATTTCATTCTGTCACTGTACCAAGCTTTGGTCAAATTCATTTCTTTTAACATGATTATAATATGTCTTGCACTAGAAATGTATGAGAACATAAATATCACGGGGAACTGAGCAGAGTCCACCGATGCCAAATAGTTTTTTATTTTAACAGATCATTTTAAATATTCATTAAAATATAAAGAACGAATAAACTCTATATACACTTTAACCCTTTATCTACTAACGGTACTTTAAAGTACCATTACTTTAAAAAGAGTATAAAATCGAATTTATAGAAGAAATGTCAAAAATATGTATAAGAAAGGAACAGATGTACCTCCCTTTAATCTCACTACAAAGCATTAGACGATACATATAGCCATTTTTGTTCTATAAAGGAATTTATGGCGTGCACTTGCTGTTTTTGCTTGATATTTTTCACGATCTTCATGTATGTTATAATTAATTCCTATATTATTTCAAGAATATCACACTAATCTTAGAAAAAATATGAGGAACATAAAGATTAAATATTTCTCTACACTTTTTTATGGCGAAATAATTTTTTCGACCTCTATGTACCAGTGGTACACTAAAGTACGACCTCACAAAATTCTCATTAATTATTATGATGAGGTGATATGCGTAATTTTTAACATGTATATTTTTAAATAATGCACTTTAGTAACTAAAAATATATGTTTCAAACACAATTTTTGTCTGTATCATAATGCAGTAGATAAAGGGTTAATTTGTACATATGAAAAATTGCTCACACAGACACTTATATCCATTTGAAATCTAAATTACAACCAATGATCCATAAAAGGTAACTAATGTTTTGGATATCCTATACTAATTATAGATATCTATTAGATGTTTAAATATAGACGAAGTTTAGATGTGCTTTTTTTATGTCTAATACATGTAACCTGTTAGATCAAAACAAGATTTAGATATTTTCAATGTCTAACAAGTCCAATTATTGGATATTTGGAGGATATGTAACAGGCATCTAATGCATGTAAAAAAAGAGTGACATTTGTCGTGCTAATAGATATCTCAGAGATGCCAACTTCTAATGAAAAAAAAAGCAGGAGATTTTTTAACAGAAATCAGGAGACTTTTTCCAACAAGAAAGTTTGTAAGAAAAATGAGTAAAATAATGCAAATTTAATTTTAAGTAAAGCTTTATAAGCTTAGGAGGTATTTACAAAGCATCAGTATTAAAGTTAAGTGAATAATATATGTTTCTTGCAGTAAAACAAACTAAAAAAAAAAATATAAAAAATCTCAGACATACAGTTGTTTAAAATTTAAGCCAAAATAGACAGATTGTATCATTCTGCTCCTAATATAAAACAATAAGGATCTTAATTATCTTTGTAAAAGAAAAGGTAATAAAGAAATGAAAATATCATCAGCTATATCCTAATGAAATTTGAATTCTTTAAGTTTTCAATAGTTATGGTATTTCAGAAAAAAAAAAAAAAAAAATCTTTTAATAATAACACATTTCTCATTATGCAAAAATGAAAGTTAAAAATTTTTTTATTATATTTTTTATGGCATTTTTTTAGTTGATTTATGACAATTGTTCATATTCCGTTTATATCTTTAAAGTATTGCTATTTTTAAGATGACGCTTGCAAAGATTGTAAAGATGCAACATTTAAAAATATATTTTTCTATAAAATGATCTCATCAGACAAATGTTCATTTTTCTGATTATATCATTGAACTGAGTTCGTATGCTTAAATATTGTCTATGTTTAAATGCTATTTTTTTATCCTCGCGTATTTTATTATTCTTAGCAAAAATTTAGCAAAAATTGGTTTCAAAGCATTGTATAGTAATTCACATTCAAACTGAACTTGATAAATTGCAGGGCAAGATAAATTTCAATTTTCTTTTACCCAATCCCACAAATTTTAAGCATGAATTATGCTAAGAGAGAAGAGATAGATAAAAATTACATCAGAAAAGCAGGAGAAATGAGTGGAAAATCAGGAGCATGGAAAAACAAGCAAAAATCAGGAGACTCCAACCAAAAGCAGGAGACTTGGCATGTCTGATATCTGTAGGATGTTTATAGAAGTTTAACGGATATCTTACTTTTATAGATGTCTTATGGATGTAAGTTTCTGTGTGGATGGCATGTTGAATTTTCTGCGACGAGAATAAAAAAATTCAAATACAGGTTAGCCCTTTAACTTTCATTAATTTCACACTGAAACCAAACATTTAATATTTTTTTTATGCAACAAATTTTCAGTATTTTTCCTTGTTTTAATCGTTCTCTCTCTCTCTATTCGTTAGATAGATGAATTACTCCGAAATTTAACAAATTATTGCAGACTGGGTCGCCAGTGGGAAATTTTTAGTCGCCCAGGCGACTTAGAACTTGTGGTTTATCGGATATTGTAATATAGATTACCCCCTCACCCTAAAAAAAAAAAAAAAAAAAAACAGAACTGCCGTTTAAAAGTAATAAGTAAAAAAATTTAATAAACACCATAAAATGCATGAACTCGTAATAATTGTTTCAGATCGAAAGGAGAAGACACGATCCTTCGTCATAGGCACGAGTGCTGCAGAAATGCGTTTGTTTGCAGCACTCCTTCCTACTTTGTTTGCTAGATGAAAGGTCGTGTTTTCTTTCGAACCCAAACAATTGTTGCGAGTTTTTCCATTTTATGGTATTTATTCAAAGTTTCGTAATTAATAATATACTGGCAAACCCGTGAAAATTTTTTGCACTTTATTTCTTTTTTTATTTACCTTTAAAATTTGAAACTCAGAAATCTTATAACCAATTTCATCACCCAGTTTAACTTTTATTCCATCAGAAATCAAATTATTATTAGTGCCAAATTAATATTATATACCAAATTAATATTGAGCGATAGTGAAATTAATATAAATCAAAGAAAGGTTTCAAAACAAAATTCATATTTGAAAACGCCCTTTTTCTTACTTCTCCAGGCAATACAGTTTTAGTATAAGACCCCCATGGAAACTTTTAAATTTTTGTCGCCCTGCTAACGATGTTTTTTTTGTTTATTTTTGCATAATTATTTTTATTAAAAAAAACCTAGTACCTTTTTTAATTATATTTTTATGGCATTTTTTTTAGTTGATTTATGATAATTGTTCATATTCCGTTTATATCTTTAAACTATTGCTATTTTTAAGATGACGCTGGCAAAGATTGTAAAGATACAACATTTAAAAATATATTTTTCTATAAAATGATATCATCAGACAAATGTTCATTTTTCTGATTATATCATTGAACTGAGTCCGCATGCTTAAATATTGTCTATGTTTAAATACTATTTTTCATCCTCGCATATTTTATTATTTACATCATAATTGTATCGTTTCAACACAATTTAATCATTACTGTTCTAAGTTAGAAAAAAATATTTATATAGATAAAAAAAAAAAAAATTAAAATTCTCGAATATCAAAAATGCTGATATACACCCGGCGACAAAAAGATAGGAACAAAGGGTTTTTTTCTTTCATTTTTCATAAAATAACGTTATCTAAATTGTGCTTATCATTTATTATTGTTATAAAATAACACTATTCCTGGACTAATTTTTGTTTTAAGACTAAAATTTTTCTAATTTAAGACTACACTCCGCGACGAAAAGATAGGAACAAAGGTTTTTTTTTTTTAATTTTTCATAAAATAACATTATCTAAATTGTGCTGATCATTTATTATCATAACAAAATATTATCAAATCAAAAACATATTAAATATTTGAATCATATTCAAAATAATCATATAAAAAAAAAAAAAAAAAAACCTTTGTTCCTATCTTTTTGTCGCGCTGTGTAGTCTTAAATTAGAAAAATTTTAGTCTTAAAATTTTTCTAAATTAGTCTTAAAACA
Source organism: Salticus scenicus (assembly GCA_963930645.1). Lineage (NCBI taxonomy): Eukaryota > Metazoa > Arthropoda > Arachnida > Araneae > Salticidae > Salticus > Salticus scenicus. Next base: position 15,134,250 of record OZ005660.1, read on the forward strand.
AAAATTAGTCTAGGAATAGTGTTATTTTATAATAATAATAAATGATAAACACAAATTAGATAACGTTATTTTATGAAAAATCAAAGAAAAAACCCTTTGTTCCTATCTTTTTGTCGCGGGGTGTATATTATACATTCTTAATCAGCTATGTATTTAAAAGCCACTTTGCAAAATTAATTTAGCAATTTTCAAAATAAAATATGGAGTGAACATTAAAGGGTTAACAAGAAATTTTTTTCATGGGTAGAAAAAAAAAAATGTAAATTACCTGCTTTGATTTGAGGAATGGTTTACAACAGTCTTCCTAATTTCTTCTTCCTGGGTCTTCGGCGTCTTATCCATGTTAATATCTCCACGACAGTAAGGTAGATGATTTAGGATATTGTCAATCAAACTAGTAAAAAAGTAGCAAGTACTGCATTCATAAGTTTCATTATTTTTTGCGTACAATTCTTCAGGCTGTTGAGTGGCAAAGTTTTGATTTACTAGAGAGTAGCACACTTCACCTTTTCTCCAACATTCCCATCCTTTTTTATTACAATCCTGTGCATTTCTGCTGGGATAACTGTCTGAGAGGTTGTTACGAAAACGAAGAAAAGAACTAGATTTCCAAAAACTTGAAGAATGTAAATCTCTGTACTCGGTTTCTCCAATAATATTTACATGCATTCGTGAAGAAATGTTACTTCTCTTTTGTTTTTTTGTGGCGATGGGAGAGGAGCTGTTAAGTAATAAGTCAAAATCACGTTTACGTTTATTTATTTTGCGATGATGCTGTTCTGGATTATGAGCAGATGCTTCTTTTGTACTTTCTGAAACAAAAGTTAGGCTTGGTGCGTCGTTAGACAGACAACATGGATTGGAGGAAATTTCAGTTAAAACATTCCTCCAATCACTTAAATCACAATCACCAGATCTTAGTTTTGGGGATCTAATACTGCGACATTTCTTTCTACGAAAATTCTTTGTTTTTTGTATAGAATGTACATATTCCTTTGGAGTATATATTTTGCTTTCAAGCGTAGCATCGTCATCATCGGTGATAATGTCAGGCATCTGAATAGATACATTTTTTTCGTGACGCTCCTCGCTGTAAGAAATTTTCTCTACACCACTAACATATTCATTATTTTCGTCACTAAACGGAGTAATAATCGCGTTACTCCGCCTTATGATAGTTTCTTCACTGCTTGAATAATCTTCCTCCTCCTCCTGGGACCTGAGACAAGATTCCATGCTTAACTTCTTAACAGGTGGAACTTCTGAACACAGTTCGTTATTCCTGGATTTACTCTCACTTTTGTAAGACTCCTCACTGTAAGAAGTTTTTCCTACACCATTGACGTACTCCTTATTTTCGTCACTAAACGGAACATAATTTGTTTTTTCTCTAGTGGATATATCGTTAGTTTGTCTTAAGATAGTTTCTTCACTGCTTGAGTAATCCTCTTCCTCCTCCTGGGGCCTGAGACAAGATTCCGTCCTTAACTTCTTAACAGGTGGATCATTTGAACACAATTCGTTATTTCTGGATTTACTCTCCCTTTCGTGAGACTCCTCACTGTGAGAAGTTTTCCTTACACTATTAACATATTCATTATTCTCGTCACTAAACAGAACAATACTTGTTTTCTTTTTCGGGGATGTCTCGTTAGTTTGTCTTAAGATAGTTTCTTCACTGCTTGAGTAATCCTCTTCCTCCTCCTGGGAACTGAGACAAGATTCCGTCCTTAACTTCTTAACAGGTGGATCATTTGAACACAATTCGTTATTTCTGGATTTACTCTCCCTTTCGTGAGACTCCTCACTGTGAGAAGTTTTCCTTACACTATTAACATATTCATTATTCTCGTCACTAAACAGAACAATACTTGTTTTCTTTTTCGGGGATGTCTCGTTAGTTTGTCTTAAGATAGTATCTTCACTGCTTGAGTAATCCTCTTCCTCCTCCTGGGACCTGAGACAAGATTCCGTCCTTAACTTCTTAACAGGTGGATCATTTGAACACAATTCGTTATTTCTGGATTTACTCTCACTTTCGTGAGAATTCGGATCGTCAAAAATGGAAACAGATAAGGCGGCACAATTGCTATCAGTAATTTTTGATTCTTGTTTCGTATCACTTAAAACATCATATTCAGTATTCAAATTATCAGTGCTTAAATTCAACTTGAATTTTGTTTGGGTTGTCAGATCATCATCAGAATTTTTTTGGTGGAATGACTCATCTGTAACGAACTCCGAATCTGTGATTTTATCTGAAGATTGTTCAAAATCTGTAATATTCTTATTTTTGGTGAGTCCAGAATTAAATATATGGCATTGACGGCTGAAGACTGACGATTCCTTCTCAGAAACTGGCAAAGAAAGACAGGTACTATTGTTGTCAGAAGCAATGTCAACTGAAATATTATCTTCTAAAGACGTTCTTTCATTTAAATTTGTTTTTTCTGGAAGAGGGCAATCAATATGATAGTTATCCTTCTCATGAGAATTTTGAACAGATAATGCTGCAGTATCATTAGCAGTAATTTTCGTTGCACTTAAAACATTATCTTTATCATTCAGATCACCAGTGTCTAAATTAGGTGTTTTGTAAATAGGGGTTATAAGTGAATCATAATTCGAGAAAAATTCGTTCATAAACTTCTCAATAGGTGAATCTTCTGAAAATCCTTCTTTATCCCGGGGCTGACCATCCAATTTCAGATTCACCTCGGATTTAAGGTCATCTTCACATTTCTTTTGGTGGAATGACTCAGTATCTTGTAACGATGACGCTTTACGATCAGTAATATTACTGACAGGAAACACTATGGAGTCATCACTTTTTATGTCAACAGGTGATGGTGATTCCAAATTTTTTATTGTTGGAGAAATAGTGTCAGCAGAATGTTTTTCTTCCTCACTTGATATACTTCCATCGTCTATAACAAGATCAGGTAAAAAATTGTCCTCAACATCTGTAATATTATCAATTTTGACAAGTTCAGTATCACAGCCTTTAATTTTTTTTCTATCTGATTCATTAAAATCAATTTGGGCACAATCATTTTGTGATTCTTTAGCCTGTAGTGCAAGTGACGGAATAAGAGTTTCTTCTAGAGACATTTTAGTTATTTCTTCTGAAAGTTGGCAATAGGAAGCACTGCTATTACGTAAATGAGATTTTTGATCTTCAATAATGAGATCAGATAATGCATTACAAGTATCATCAGTAACTTTTGTATCTGTTTTTGTGTTACTTGGAACAATAATCGATTCTGTCTCACTTAAAACGTTCTCATTATTCACATTACAAATGTTTAAATTAGTTGTTTTGTTAATGAGGATCATGGGTGAATCCTTATTACGGAATTCAGGTTTCTGAGCAGAACACGTTCCATCTATAATTTCAGTTGGAGTTGTTGAAGGATTGATATTCTCTACAGTTGCTGAGGATGGAATGTTCTCATGTACTAAGAAATTACTGGTTTCTTTTTCAAGAACAAAGGCTTGACGGTTTTCCTCTTCAAGTATTAAGCATCCTACATGTTTATTTTTTAAATCTTCATTACTATTTTCGACATATATAAGTCTCTCTTCCTGTTCTTCTGATTCTTGTTCAGGTTGTATAAATTCTGTGTCATGGGAATGTTTATTCGCAACCAATGCCCTATGTTCTTTTAAATCTTTTTTAAAATTGACTACAGGATAATCATTAGGATCCCCAGGATAATCATTAGGATCGTCGCTCAGATGAATAGTAATTTCATCCCCATCACGACGCTTAATAATAAAACGTCTTCCTTGCAAATCCAATGGGTGACCGTATATAGTAGCATCTTCAGTACTTCCCTGAAGATCTGCACTCTGATCATCTTTAGCTTTACTTGGAAGTATTTCTGAATGTTGGTACTTTGTATTTCTTACTTCTGTTTTAAAATACATAGAATCCAACAACTCAGATTCCACTGCAAGATGCAACCTAAAAAGAAAAGAAAATTTACAATTATAAGATAAAATAAACTATGAAAAATGTAGCAAGTTTTAACTGAAACATTATGTCAAAATAAATAAATAAAATAAAATAAAATAAATCACAAAATCATTCTTTTTTCAACTTTGAACAGAGGTTCTTTGATAAGGAGGGGAAAAAAATGATTCGCAAGAAAGTACAGATAAAAACTGGTTTGATTAGTTTTAAACAACTTTAACAATCTACAGTTGTTTCTTAGACACAATGGAGAGCATTGCTTAGTGTGAATACTTTATTTTAATATTTTAAAAATTGTGAAGAAATAAACTTCCCTTGAAAAATGATAGTCACGATAATAAAAAATATGCAAACAATTACAAATTAAAATACATAGATATAATGTTTGCAATGAGAAAACAGAATTATTTTCAAGCTTTATGCATATTTTGCACTGGTACAGAGAAAAAGGAAAGAATCAAAAGAGTGAGAATTTGAATGATGTGAGGGAATTTCCCCTTTGCAAAACAGGCAATATAAGGAGAACATATAAATTTTTCATAAAGGAACACACATTTACACTAATAAAAAGCATTTTTTTTTTATTTACCTTTATTTTTTTAGTTAAAAAAATAATAATGAAATAATCTAAAATATACGTACTTTAAAAAGATCTAACAACTATAAAGCAACAGCAGGGGGGGGGGGGGAATTGTATTTAGGTAAGATTCGTGAATTCAGGAATTTATTTCCTTTTCAGTACCAGAATTCCAGTTTTTTCTAAAAGTTAAGTTCATAAAATAAGATTAACATATCGATTTTATACGTAAATCATGAAAAACGGCAGTTTTTTTTGAGTGACGCAAGCGCGAGGACAAACGGAACGCTGCAAACTCATATATACGGCTAGTGTAACATCAAAGAGATTTGTAAAAGCCGACAATTAATATCTCAGCAAAAATGCAATATTTTGTTCTGACCTTTTCAAAATAGTCTTTTATCTTCGGTTTTAACTTATCCTGAAAATTTTACATTTGAACATACAGTACGTTTTAAAATCTGAATTTAACGTCAAATGGGGAAAAACGTTAGTGTAAGTTTGTAATGGTCTAAAAGTTAATAAAAACATAGTAAAATAGGAACTTTTGTCATAACTCGGCATAATCAAAATAGGTGCTAATATATATATATATATATATATATATATATATATATATATATATATATATATATATATACAATAAATTATGCCAGAATGAATAAATAAAAAAGATTAATTAAAAGGCATCACCAACATGGCGGCAAAAATTTAAAAAATCACCAAAGGGGTCCTATACTAAAGGTCTCTTGCCTGGGGAAATATGAAAACTGGGTTGTCAAACATGAATTTAATTTTGAAACAAATCTTTGGATGATTTGGCTTAACTATCAATAGCATTTTATCCTACAAAAATCCCAGTGGCAAAAAGTTTTGTAGCTGTCTGTGAGAGGCTTTTACAATTTCATAATCTGCCTGCAAAATTTGGGTGTAATTTGGAGTGAAAATGGCTTACACTCAAAAAGCCTAAACGCTGATTGGGGGGGTGCTTAACATCAGTGGTGATCTTGTGCAACAATGCACAAATACAATTTTACTACAGAACAATATAGTATAAACAATTGTATTCATTCATCTCATTCAATTAAATATTTTATAGCAATGTTTGACACAACACAATATAAACTAGTTGGCATAGGTGGACTTTGCTCAGTTCCCCATCATATTTATGTTCTTATAAATTTCCAGTGCGAGACATATTATAATCATGTTAAAAGAAATGAATATGACCAAAGCTTGATACATTGACAGAATGAAATCCCCGCCTAATAGGCTATCCACCGTTCACTTCGATATATTTATCTCATTCTATCTATTAATTTATTTTATCAGGGTCGATTCCGTTGTTTAGTTTTCATGCTACTGTTTCCAATGCAATAATCCTCAAAATTCATATTTATATGAAACATTTACAATTTCGATATGTTGATAAAATCGTAAATTACGAATAATTTATGAAAATTTCCTATTAGAATATTTGTATTCAATCATGTTCAAACAAATATCATAAATGTAATTTTGAAGTTGTCTAATGTATTTATGATCCTCAAAATGGAAGTTTATGTTCAATTTTGCCATATTCTGACGTGTTAAGTAAAGCGTAAATTCTAAATAACTTACGAATTTTTTAAATTGAACTAGTTGGCATAGGTGGACTCTGCTCAGTTCCCCATCATATTTATGTTCTCATAAATTTCTAGTGCGAGACATATTATAATCAAGTTAAAAGAAATGAATTTGACCAAAGCTTGATATTATGACAGAATGAAATCCCCGCCTAATAGGCTATCCACCGTTCACTTCGATATATATATCTTATTCTAATCTATTAATTTATTTTATCAGGGTCAATTCCGTTGTTTAGTTTTCATCCTACTATTTACAATGCAATAATCCTCAAAATTCATATTTATATGAAAAATTTACAATTTCGCTATGTTGATAAAATCGTAAATTACGAATGATTTACGAAATTTTCCTATTAGAATATTTGTATTCAATCGTGTTCAAACAAATATCATAAATGTAATTTTGAAGTTGTCTAATGTATTTACGATCCTTAAAAATGGAAATTTATGCTCAATTTTGCCTTATTCTGACATGTTAAGTAAATCGTAAATTCCAAATAACTTACCAAATTTTTAAATTGTAAAAATCGTAGTCTATGATATTCATGCCAGTATCCTAAATAATATTTCGAAAGTGGTTTGAGATCTTTACGATGAAAATATCCCTCAAGATTGACGTTTATGTGAAATTTTGCTCTATTCAGCCATGTTAAGAAATTCGTAAATTTCCAATAACTTACGAAATCTTTATATTGGAAAATTCATAGTCATTAATAATCATGCCAGTGTCCTAAATAATATTTCAAAAGTAGTCTGACATCTTTACGATGAAAATATCTCTCAAAATTGACGTTTATGTGAAATTTTGCTCTATACTGCCATGTTAAAAAATTCGTAAATTTCCAATAACTTGCGAAATTTCCAAAGTAGCATATTTATAGTTACTGATGTTCATTCCGGCATCAAAACTGATATTTTAAAACTGGTCTGACATTTTTACAGTAAAACGTTTCCATTAAATGCACGTTTAAGTGAATTTTTGTCCTATTCTCCCATGTTAAGAAAATCGTAAATTTCTAATAACTTACGAAGTTTTTAAATTCGAATATTGTAAATGAATAGGGTTCTTGCCAGTGTCGAAAGTAATATTTTAAAACTGATCTGACCTCTCTGCGATCATTTGTTCGTGAGATATCGTGTTAACAGACTAACAAACTAACGGACTAACACACTAACGGACTGACACACTGACACACTAACAGACACCCTACAGACAGACACCATAGAAATTTTGTCATTTTCGTATTCCTCACACCTGAAAACGTGTAGAAAAGTCAAAAAACCGAGGTCGAAAATTTTCACGATTACCTAAGTTCCCCATACCTATAGTATGATGGGGAACTAAAAAATCATAGTCTATGATATTCATGCCAGTATCCTAAATAATATTTCGAAAGTGGTTTGACATCTTTACGATGAAAATATCCCTCAAGATTGACGTTTATGTGAGATTTTTTTCTATTCTGCCATGTTAAGAAATTCGTAAATTTCCAATAACTTACGAAATTTTCAAACTAGCATATTTATAGTTACTGATGTTCATTCCGGCATCAAAACCGATATTTTAAAACTGGTTTGACATTTTCACAGTAAAAAGTTTCCATTTAATGCACGTTTAAGTGAATTTTTGTCCTATTCTCCCATGTTAAGAAAATCGTAAATTTCTCATAACTTACGAAGTTTTTTAGTTCGAATGTTGCAAATGAATAGGGTTCTTGCCAGTATCGAAAGTAATATTTTAAAACTGATCTGACCTCTCTGCGATCATTTGTTCGTGAAATACCGTGTTAACAGACTAACAAACTAACGGACTAACACACTAACGGACTGACCCACTAACACACTAACAGACACCCTACAGACAGACACAATAGAAATTTTGTCATTTTCGGATTCCTCACACCTGAAAACGTGTAGAAAAGTCAAAAAACCGAGGTCGAAATTTTGCACGATTACCTAAGTTCCCCATACCTATAGTATGATGGGGAACTAATAATTATAAATAATAAAAGTATTAGTTTTAGTTTTGATACAGAAAGTTTTATAAGTGAATTTTTATCCGAAAGTTGCGGACAAATTTTTTCATCAGTGCAGACATAAACTGTCCGTGACTATGTCGCCGTGTCGCGGTGTTTCTGCCACTGGGACAAAAACTAATAATAATTTGGCTTCTGATGGATTAAAATTTAAATTGGGTGACGAAATTGGTATAAGACTTATAAGTTTCAAATTTTGAAGGTAAATAAAAAGAAATTGCAAAAATTTCGCTTGGATTTGCTAGTTATAATACATTTTGGGAATCAGCTTTGATGAATGCATAAATATTATTAATTATCAAAAGAAATATTTGCATATTTCAGTATGTAATTGCAATTAAATACAAATTTTGTTAATTAGCAGTGAATTATTTCTGTTTCGACAACTTGGGGCAAAAATATAACTTTTTCGTCAAGCCTTTTTTTTTTTTAGGCTGATTTCATAAATTAGATAGGCCTTTACATTAAGAAGGTTTTTACTTTCCGAACACCATAGTGAGGAAAGTATTGTAATCATGCCAAAAATCCGAATTGGAGATTTTGATGTTTCTATACGTTTCGAGGTCCCCCGAGTCCGTTTCCACTATTTTTGAGGTGATGTATGTATGTGTGTGTGTAGTGAACACGCTAGCGTCTAAACGCTTTGTTCTAATAAGCTGAAAGTTGGTACGTATATTGTAAGTCACCATAGTGCGAACCCTATAGATTTTGGTGAATCTAGCACTTATAGTTTTTTTACAGGGACACAAAGAAAATTTTTTTATCATTATGGCCTATGGGACGAAAATCTTAAAAGTTCGATAGCATCTAAACGCCTTATTCAATTGAGCAAAAACTTTATACACATTTTAAAGGTCACAGATACTCAATCTGTACAGATTTTGGACAATCTAGCACTTATAGTTTTTTTACAGGGACACAAAGAAAAATTCTTTATCATCATGGCCCATGGGGCCAAATTTTTAAAAGTGTGATAGCGTCTAAATGCCTTATTAATCTGAGCAAAAAAATTGTACACATGTTATAGGTCACATTTGCACCAACTGTATAGATTTTGGTGAATCTAGCACTTAGTTTTTTTACAGGGACACAAAGAAAAATTCTTTATCATTATGGCCTATGAGACCAAATTTTTAAAAGTGCAATAGCATCTAAATGCCTTATTCAATTAAGCTGAAAATTTGTATGAATATTATAAATCATTGTTGCACTAACTATAAGCATTTTGGTGAATCTAGCATTTATAGATTTTTACAGGGACACAACGAAAAATTCTTTATCATTATGATCTAAGGGCTCAAAGTTCAGTAGCGTTAAATAAAACCTCGTGTGATATATGGAGAAAAATACTCAAACACTCTATTATGGTTTTCTCTCTTTTGTTTGTTTAGCAACTCCTCTTTCTTTATTTTATCTACAAAACTGTTAGTTACTCAATGTTCGGAAAGTCGAGTGGAGTCACTCCAGATTTTTCATTTTAGTATTTGGTCAAAGAAAATGATTTTTTTTTTCTCCTATTTACTTCTATACACACTCACTGTACATCATGAAAAGGTGAAACTTCTGTCATTGCAATGTTATTTTTCATAACATGTCTCCTTGTTGATGTTTGCATGTTTCTAAGCAGCAAAATACTGTGCTTAAGGGTAAAACCATTTCTCTATGTAAAAATAAAATGACTTACTTTCATAGAGATAAAAAAAAAAAAAAAACTACATTTGTTTCAGATCAAAATAGTACCATGACCCTTTAAACAAACAGAAAATTATATATGCATTCTCTATTAACTTTGACAACACATTCTGTTTATATTTGTATAAATACATCAACTCATTTGGATTTTAACTTAAATAAATAATGTTTATCACTGTGGTTTAATAAAGAAAAGAAATGCCTCATATAAAATTCCTAAATTATAAATATTTACTGATTAAAATAAATATATCGTATAATGAAAATCATTTTTCAAAATGTTCATTAAAAAACGTAATAAAAATCTGCAAAATTTTCTAATAATAATTTTTTTTATCATTGTAGACCATTTCGTATATTTTCATAAAAAAATAAAATATCAGCACTAAAAAAGGTACAATATTTTTATTTACTGGAAAAACCAAAACTACTTCATTGAATTATTTCACACATCGTTTATGAATTCAATACGCATATATTTAAACTAAATACATTTTATAAAATGATAAGAGATCGGTCTGTTTTTCACCTTTAGCCTGACATAAATTGGCTATTCATTTGATATCATCAAACTCAATAATAATAATAATCTATATATTAATAGGCAAGCATAAAATTTGTAGTCCCTTTTTAACATATTAATTATGGGAGTAGAGGGTTGAAAATGGTATCATTCGATAGGTATGGTTAGCCGGAAGGTGCGAATACAAATATTATTTTCTTACGATGTCAAGAAGGTATTTAAAAATACTTTTATTTTTTATGCATTTTCCCCCATTTTTCCCTTTTATACACGTATTCCTTTACATTAAAAAATACCTAAAAGTGGAAAGTTATTAAATCTGGCAATTTCATAAAACTCAAACAAAACCATAGACACAGTAATTTGTATAGCATCCTTATACGCAAGCGAAGTGATGACGTCACTGGCCGTCCGTGGAACCACAAAAAAGATTTCTTAAGGATTTGATTTCTGAGAAATCATTTTTTTTATTTTCTAATTTATTAGTGCTAGAGACCTATTTCAGTCGGTACAGTTGTCGAATTTTTATACGTCACTCTTAATTAGTGCTAAGAGCCTATTTCAGTCGGTTTATTGAATGGGCATTTATTGAATGAAGTCCCCCCAAGGCCCAACTTTGACATGAGTCCCCCTCCAGGCCCAACTTTGACATGAGTCCCCCCCAAGGTACCCCTATTTCAGTCGGTACAGCGTTGTCGAAATTTTATAATACACTCTTAATAGTGCTAAGGGCCTATTTCAGTCGGTTTATTGAATGGGGATTTATTGAATGAAGTCCCCCCAAGGCACAACTTTGACATGAGTCTCCCCCCAGGCCCAACTTTGACATGAGTCCCCCCAAGGTACAACTTTGACATGAGTCCCCCCAAGGCACAACTTTGACATGAGTCCCCCCAAGGCACACCTCCCCATCATTGGGAAAAAGAGCAAAAAAGGTTGTTTTGCGGCTATAAGACAGTTTGGACTTCCAACGTTATTTGTTACAGTATCTGCAGCTGAAACACATTGGTTTGATTTAATGAAAACTTTATCATGGAATTTAGATCGTCACGAATTAACTAAAGAAGAATTTGTCGATATTAACAAGTTTAGCAGTAGGCCTCTGGCACTAAATTAAAATCTGTCAATGTCAGATTTTCATGTTTTAAATAATGAAATAATGTCGTGTCTGTATATTTTGTCTATTTTTTATGATCTAATTTCTTTCTTTTTTGTTTTATGATTTATGTCAGCTGTAATTTAAAGAGATATTAGCCGTACGATAAATTTCATGTTTGTGTATTAATATGTAAATAATATATATTATTTAATTTTTGAAACTTCAAATGTTCTTTGTTATTTGTCTTTTGGCAACAAAAAGTGACTTTATTTATTTATTTAAATATTTGGTTCTTTTATCGTTTGACTGACAAAAAATTGTCTATTAAATGCTCATTTAAATCCAAATGTTCTTTGTTATTTTTCTTTAGGCAACAAAAAGTGAGTTTATTTATTTATTTAAATATTTGGTTCTTTGAGTATTTACAAAGAATATTGTTTGCAGAGAAATTTTAAATTTCTAAATTTATTTATTTAGTGCTAACTTAAAAGAATTCTGAGATTTGAATAAATTTGTGGTCGAATTTCGACCACTGGGCGATACTAGCTATTATTATTATTCGTAATTCCATATTAAGTATAAATGTGTTTCAAATACTTTTCAAAAATCGATTGCATGCATTGTTTGACTGTTGTTCTAAGATCTGGTGTTTGAATTTGTTCGCTGTGCTCTAAATTAACAGGGAATTTGTCCGATTGAAATTTGGCATGTAATGTCTATTTACATATACAAATAAAATATTTTACTATGCTATTATCTGTTTTGACAATTTTTACGTCTAAGTGATATTACTTTAATATAAAGGAATTTATATCAGGTATGAGATTTGTTGGAAATTTTCTAAATTTTTGATAATTTCTCAGATATTTTGTTGTAGCAAAATTTATTTTAACTCTCATGCAAGCTGTCAGAAAATGCGATATATTTTTTAATTCATTTTTCTTCTTATTATTTTTTCCTGCATCTGAGCATTCTACTTTCAAATATTTTCTAAGTTTATATATTAAAAATATGGTACCTTGCATATGTTTTCATTTTTTTTTTTTTTTTTTTTTTTTTTTTTTTTGGAAAATCATCGAGTTAATTGAAAATATTGGAAAAATCGCACTATTTTTAACATTTGTGCATAGGTTGAGAAATATTTACTAATTTCTTAATCTCCGTTATATTTCATTTAGTATGTTTTATTGGAATATAATAGCACACTTACAATAGAAAAATAGTAGATATAGAGCACAAGAACTTTAATGAATAATAATAATAATAATAATAAAAACCGCTTGCCATGAACCATTATATATATATATTTTCACTTGTATTACATTTTAATTTAAAAATGCTTCTTTTAAAATAATTTTCTATCGATCTTAACATGAATTAAAAATAATCGATTATTATTTTTTCTTGCAAATAGAGATGCAAAAAACCCGGGAGTTTTGGGGAAAAAACTGGGAAATTTGGGAACTTTGGTAATTTTGCGGGGAAAAAACAAATTAGAAATCTCTAAAGCATATAGTAAGTTGTTTACTTAATATAAATAGCAATTTTAAGGACTTTTATATACTGATAAGCTTATAACATTATTTTAATTTATGAATTTATTTTCAATTTATTAGAACTGCAGCCAAATCAAAATCTGAAAAGAAACTTAAGCTTTCTTTATTAAATTAGCACTTAAGAAAAATGTATCGGTACAATGTTGGATACAATTTCCATATTATACAAGCTAAAGAATTAAGGAAAGCAATGTACATAATCCTGTAATAGTTTGAGAAGAGAAATAATTAAGATTTGAAAAGTTCTTTAAAAATTTCTATTTTGTAAAACTAAAGAATTATTTAAAATAATGAAGTGCTTTTTAGAAAGCAGAGATGGCATTTTATGCAATTACTAGAGTGGTATTGTCTCTTTTACAAGTTATTTTCAGAAATATTTCTTATAAAAGTTTGTAAAAAATTGATATTAAATTTCCTACAATGAAAATTTTTTGATGAAAATTTATACACATATTGTTTTCCTGATTTTTATACATACATATATAAAGTTTCTGCATTTCTAACACAAGTGGGGAAATTTTTTTCAAATTACCCTAAAACATATTAAATTTAGGAATTCTTCTTCTTTTTCTTTTTTTCTTCGTTAATTTAAAAAAAAAAAAAAAAAAAAATTAAAAATTATCAGGTAACATACTAATTTCTTAAATACTTCACTTAAGTTTAATGAAACTTGAATTTAGTTGTATTTTTTTTTCCCCCTAAAATCTTAAGCCCAATTCTCTAATTGCACATTCATAAACCAATTATGAATAAAAAGATTTAAACGTTATTGATTCTCATTAAGAATGGAAAGGATACCTCAAGAACATAACAAAATACTACTAATGAATAGTGACAGAAGCTTACTGTTAGTGCACCGCATTAATTATAATTAATTATTTTCTTCGTTTTCGGAATAAACATCGAAGATTCTCGAATTAGCGGAAAAGGGAAACGAAAAAGAAATCTATGCAGGAATTAAAGTTGAAGTTAATTTAAAGATCGGAGGCTAAATAATAACAAAAGTTATAAAAATATTCAAAATTTCAAAATTCCCAGTTTTGGGGAAATTTCAAAATTCCCAGTTTTCTCGGAAATTCCCAGGGGAAAAAACCGGGTGTTTTGAAAGCCTTGCATCTCTACCTGCAAATTAAATATTTTGAACAAAGTTGAATTTTATGAAAGTTTTGGCGTAACACCAAATGAAATTTCGAAATACTTTTTTGATAAAAGATACACTAGATTATTAATAAAATTTTCCAATCTATACACAAAAACGCTACGAATTCTTTAAAAATGTGAATAATATGAAAAAAAAAACATGTATTGTAAATTATGTTTATGTATCTTAGTTTCTAATGAAAATAAAACTCTAACTATGACTTTACGCAATATTATTATTATTATTATTCACTTTTCCATAAAGTACATAAATTATACGCATTCATAAATTACGCTATAATGAGGACCAAAAGCATAATATTTTAATGGGTCTTATAATTAACTCTTTAACGAACGATAAATGAATATTACCTTAGAATTTTAAATGTATGTTTATAAAATGTATATTAAATCTCACTTATTTACTACACATTATTATAAATACAAAGGGAATATATCTATCATTTATAGACAGGTTATTATTCTCTAAAGTTTTTTAACATAAAATAAAACATCATTCTTCACAAAGCCTTTTTGTCAAAAACTAAACTTACAAATAGTAATTTAATAAAGCCATTTTTTCCATTAAAATTTCGCATAAATAATAATTATTTAGAAACCTGTTTTTATAATTTTTCATTTCAAAAATCTGTATATGATATCATGCGTATGTGTATGACTTTCATCATTGAAATAACAAAAGTTATTTTTAAATGTTTAAACTTTCAATATGATATTTCTAATAAGTTTAAAGAGCCACATCTCCATTCATCTATTCAAATTAATAATAATACAAATAGCATTTTAAATACTCATACCCCAATTTTTATTTTTATTCTTATTATTTTTTTCTGTATCCTAGACTGTGCATTTTTAATGATTGGAAACTCATTTAGTAAATTTATGGTTTACCTTCCAACTGAATGAATGCTGTACATAAGTTACATCATTATCAGTAAATGAAACGCCTTTCATACAATACAGCTAAAATAACTAATAATTACAATTTCAAGTAAACAGAGGCATGTATTTTAAAAGTATAGCACTCAGCAAATTTTTCTTTTAATTGCTTAAAGGCATGTCTTTTTACTTTCTCTTACCCATAGGGTCGAGAAAGTATTGTTTTAGAGTCAAATTTTCGGACGTGAGTTTTTGTTATATTTACATGTTCTGAGATCCCCTGAATACGAAAATCATGTTTTTAGCGAATGGTCTGTGTGTTTGTCTGTATGTGTGGATGTCTGTGTGTCTGTTATCAGCATATCTCAAGAACAAATAGTAGCAGAAATTCCAAACTCAGTATTCTAAATATGTATCATATAGGTATGCTACAGTAAGCTTTTCGTAGAGATGAAGCAAATGGTTCGTGTACAGGGACACTCAAAAGTATTCAAATACATTACGTCTATGGGGGAAATTGCAGGTAAGTAGAGTTTAACATCTATAGACTGCACTAAACCAAATGAAACAAATATATATTTTTTGTAATAAAGATAGTCAAGTGGGGAAAAAAATTGTGTATGTAGGAGCCTCGCCTCCCCCCCCCCAGGGGGGCCGAGTCTCCCCTCGAGGGGAGTAAATTTTCATGATGGTTATCTTTCAAAAGAGCTCGCCAATACCTGCAGTGTAATTCGGATCATTTAAATTACACTGCCACCGGAATTTACGAACATAATTAAAATATAAGAAATTTTAAATTTTCACTTTAAAAAAAGGGCCTTTTTTGTTATGTTATAAATGTAAATTTTTGCCAGAAAATTTCCGGGATGAGCTTTCGCACCTGAGAATTAAAATTAGGTGTTCCGTCAGCGGGAACACTGCGACTGAAAGGGTTAAAACGAATGGTTGAACCATCGATCTGCGATAATTTAAAATAAAGTTATCGTTTTTTTTTCATTTTTAACAATTTTTTTTTTTTTTAATGAAATATTGAGAATGAATTCAACTTTTTTTTTATATATATTTTATGTTATACTACTTCTCTAATAGGGAAATCGTCAGCATTATCATAAACATAATTTCTTTAAATAATAATTTAAAAAATTATTTTTTAAAAACAGAATTATTTTTTAATAATCGAATTAAATTCTATATAAATGTAGGTTGATTAATGAAACAGGGGGTTGAGGGGGGCGGTAGCCCCCTCACACAGAACTAATTATTATATAAAACTTTTCTGAAACCTAATTTGAATTGTTTAATACAGGTTTACATAACAGTACTTGTTATCTTACCTCTTAACCTCCAGCCTGTATTTATAGTATTAAATTTCAGGGTAAGAGAAAGTCGTGTAAGTGACACACCAAATTATTTAAAAATAAAATGTTTTAAATTAGTACGTTTGAGAAATAAAGTTTGATTACATTCCTAATAAGTCATTATTAAAATTAACTAACATTTTTATTTTAAGATAAAAATAATTCTTTGTATGGATAAATATTAACAAAGAATTTAAATAAGTTAACATAAAATCGTACTTTTCATAAGATTTTAAATTCAAATGAAACTTTAAAATTTCAAAATATATTTCTTAAAAATCAAACAATGTTTTTCTAGTTTTATTTTAAAAAATATTTACTTACTTTTCGAAAGAAACTAAATAATAATAATAATAATAAAAAGTTTTAAATTTTATTCAAAAATAAATAAATCGGTTTTATCTATTCTAAGCATTTATTTTTAAAAAGAGAAAATATTCTACAAAAAACAAATGATATATTTAAATCTCATTCAAATATTTATTTATTTCATAACGTTTGACTGATTTTTTTTTTTATTATTATTTACTTATTCATTTATTCAACAGCAGTTTTTCAATACATTTTACTGTTAACACAGCTTTTGCTTAAAATTAAATTTATAAAGTTTTAAATTTACTTGATCTTGAAACAACAGGAATAAACTTTCTGTTACAATTTAAACCTGGTGTTGTAAACGATTAACTGAGAAGCAATTTTATAATTATTTTTTTATATAAATGAAAGAAAACAGTTAAGGTTAATTTAATTAATCTTTATTCATCATGCAGATTTCCATGAAAACATTGTAACAGACCAGATTTTTTTTTATAACAATGCTTGTATTGCCTTTGTATCTCAGCTTCTAATTAACATAATTTCATATGTAAAATATCATTTTAAAAGTCATTTAAATTGAAATTAAAGAGTACATATTGCAAATCTCTGTCGCCAGCGGGCGCTTTGCCATTTTAATAATTCAATATCTCCAATTCTGATTATGAGTAAATTACTTTTAAGGAGAAGATTGGGAGACAGTAGGCCCTACCGGGTTGCGCATTTGCCACGATCAAAATTTTCAAAGGTCCTTTACATGGTGAGCAAACAGGCTATTTCAAATCATGAAACGTAAAGCGGCGCCTTAGTGACCACAGAGCGGAAATTTGCTACAGTTAAAATTTTCAAAACGGGGAGAATTTTAAAACTATCCCATCAGAGCGATTTGATATTTTACCGGAGCTATCGTGAGGCAATGGAATTTTGTTTGGGGGAGGAAAAAAAGTAGTTCCAACATGTTCCTACAGATGGCGCTATCTAATAATTCCTGGGACATGAATAAGTACAAAGACATGATTTATTCTATATATTTAAAGATAACAACTAGAAACAAATCAATATAAAACTGAAAACTAGAAATAAATTATTATTAAAGTTTACCTTTTAATATTCACTATGAAACAAACTGTATACTATTCATGCCAAGTAAATTAAACAAAATTTCTAGAATAAAATTTTAAAGTATGTACTTTTATGTATAATCTGGCGTGTCACGCACACGACTTTCTCTTACCCTGAAATTTAATACTATAAATACAGGTCGCAGATTAATAGGTAAGATAACGTACTGTTATGTAAACCTATATTGAAGAATTGATATTAGGCTTCTGAAGAGTTTTATATGATAATTAGTTAAGTGTGAGGGGGGCTACCGCCCCCCTCAACCCCCCGTTCCATTAATGCACCTATCTACATTTATATAGAATTTAATGCAGTTATTAAAAAATAATTTATTAAAATTATTATAAAAAATTATCTTTTATGATAAGGCAGACGATTTCCATATTAGAGAAGTAGTATAACACCAAATATCCAAAAAAAAGTCCATTTTATTCTCAATATTTAAGAAAAAAAAAAAAAGTAAATTTTTTTTTCGTTAAAAGTAAAAAAAAATCGATAACTTTGTTTTAAATTATCGCAGATCGATGGTTCAATCATTCGTTTTAAAGGTATTGACGAGCTCTTTTGAAAGATACCCATCATGAAAATTTACTCCCCTCAAGGGGGGACTTCTCCCCCCCCCCCAGGGGGAGGCGAGGCTCCTACATACACACACACAAAAAAAAAAAAAAAAAAAAAAAAAAAATCCAGTTAACTATCTCTATTACAAAAAATATATATTCGTTTCATTTGGTTTAGTGCAGTCTATAGACGTTAAACTCTACTTTCCTGCAATTTCCCCCATAGACGTAATGTATTAGAATTCTCTTGATTGTCCCTGTACACGAACCATTTGCTTGATCTTAACGAAAAGCTTACTGTAGTATCCCTATATGATACACATTTAGAATACCAAGTTTGAACTTTCTGCCATAATTTGTTTTAGAGATATGCTGATAACAGACAGACATACACACAGACACGCTGCTAAAAACATGATTTTCGGATTCAGGGAACCTCAAAGCGTGTAAATATAACAAAAACTCAGTTTCGAAAATTTGACCCAAAAATAATACTTTCTCTACCTCTGCCATGTGGGTAAGAGAAAGTAAAAATATGCACTATTCAATAAATAGTAATAGGGATTATTTTCTCCGTAGTTTAACATGGGAATGAGATGACCTTGATACCCGCTGACAACTACTCAAAAACAGAAAAATCTTATGATTAAGGATTACACTTTCAAAAAAGCAAAATTCAGCTTAAAAAGAATTTAATTAAAATAATTTACCTAATGGGGCATCTACGCAATCATTGATAACCGCTGTTTCATACATTTCTTCTGGAAAATAAATTCAGAAGGGAAAAAGGAAAAATGCTGCTTCTTTCTGTAGGTGATTACGTAATTTCATCCACGTGCTACGTCATTCGCGAGATGTTGAATAATGATTGGTGGAAATTTATTTGTTTATTCTTTTAAAAGATTACAGGAATTCTACGAATCACAGAAATAATATAAATTACATTATATTAACATTATTAACAGACTTTTTTTTTTTCTTTATTTAATGCAAGCGGATAGAAATAAAATTAATATAAATAAATATAACGTAATCACTGAAGTTGATGAAATAAAAAAAAAATTCTTTATTTCTTTTTGCTTAAAATCATAGATTTAGAAATTTATACAGATCTATCATCCCCATGTTATCGAGCAAAGAGTTTTGATGCCGAAAAGAACTTTTTCATCAGCCATTGCGATGTGTAATACTCGGAAATAGTAACAGAAACAATGTTGATGAATTTTCAAAATACCGAATATTGTGCGGCTTTCAGTTGTTCTAATAAATATTTGGGGTAAGTTTTCATAAATAAGTTGTATTTGACTAATGCATGTAAAATGTAATTTTTATAATCAGTTGCTTTGTTATTATCTCTTATATTATTAAAATATGTGTGCGCGCGCGCGCGTGTGTGTGTGTGTCTGTCTGTGAGAAATAAATGGCTTGTTAAATAATTACTGTCTTCATATTGAAAGGAATACCTTTTTTTTTTTTTCTTAATATTTTTTAATATTTTATATTAGTAAGTACTATGGGATTTTCAAAATTCTTTAAAATGGAGGTAAAGCTCGCTATTATATAATCAAAGACAAATTTTTGCAATACAAATTATTTATTAAATTAAAATTTATTATAATTATTTTCCATGATGAATGCAGTTGATTTTTATCTTAAAGTAGTATAATTAATAAATGCCGAAAGAAAGTCAATTTTGTGCAGACATAAATATACTATACTAGTATAGGAAAAAAAAAAAGAAGAAGACGAAGAAGGAAATAAAAATGGGTATTTGGAGATCTGTATCTGGAGCTTTTCATTCACCTTTAGTACATAAATTATCCATAAATTTTATTTGCTTGGCTAAATTATCTATGTGTATTCCCTCGGGGAAAGACAGCCATTAGAGAAAGTAAAATGGCCGCTTTTCCCCGAATGAAAAGGAATCATATTTCCCCCCCTCGATGATCGATCTATGTCTTATTACTACATCAATGCTTAAAATAATAAACAAAAATCTTTAAAGTAATATCCCAGTCATGTTCTCATAAAAAAAGAAAACATATGTAGTGGAATAGAGGTTCCATTAACACTTTCCAACAACGTTGAAAAGTGATTATGACTTCGGTTTGTCTGTCCGTCTGTGTGTTTCTCTGTCCGCTTGTATGTCTGCCTGCGCTTTAGTATTAGTAAATATTGACGAAATTCCTTAAAATTAATACATATTATTCAAATACACCATTTGTTATTCATAGATCCTATACTGAAAATCGCGTGAATACCACCACTGGTTATTATACAGGAACACGCGAAAGAATTCCAAAACATTGTGTTCCATGAGTTATTTTCGTAAACTATATTTTTGTACCTTTATTTCGCACAAATAGTAATGACATGAACATTTATTATTTATATGCATACGAAAATATTTTCTAAAAATATAGTTCTATTTGCATTAATAGGGGGGGGGGGGGGGGGGGGCGTGACAACCTGCGGAACCCGGGCCATATGCATCCTGCCATGTAATTTTTTTTTTTTGTGGCCCGTGATTAGATTGTCGATATTTAAACTTTGACAGCTTTGATTAACACATTAAAAATTAATAAATCCGTTCTGATTTTTTGAAGTGAAAATACATTTCAACGATTATGGTAGCTATAGAATCACACTGTAGTAAAGAAATATTATAAGATCTATTAATCATTCTCTTTATTGTAGTTATTAATGTATTTGTTTTTTATATTGGGTTGGGGACAAAATATCGCGGGGGAAAATATCACCGACGTAAATGAATACAAAGCAAAAATGAGTAGGCAATTATTAGTAATGTAGTATAAAATTTCATGACAACACATACCTTAGTCAGAGCACTGACATTCTGACAAACCTACAACCTTTTTTTTTTTATATATAAATTTTACTTAAAATAGTTTAAAGACTCTATTTATTAACTTTTGTCAAGATTAGTCATAATGAATTCAATCGTGCTTATCAATTTTAAAATTTTTAATTTAAGTTTGTGAATAGTGTTCAGCTTTAATGTCAGCAGTGATGTACACGATTTTTAAAATGTATTTTGAATAGTGAAAAGCAAAAGATAAAATAACTTAAAAATAAACATACATAAAATAATGAAATTCGACTCTATGATTTAATTAATTAATTATTTTAATTAATTAATTAATATTTATAAGGCCATGTGGCCTCCGCCAGAGATCACGCGTGACACAAAATCAAATTTTCAAATAGATCATACTATTTTTTTGACGCGTTTTTTTGTCCGGCGAGATTTTGTCCCGCGATATTTTGTCCGGATCCCTTTTATACTACTCTTGTTAATTTACGAACGAAAATAATTTAATGTATTCTGTCCGAATCTTCACCCTGCACTGATCCCCAAAAAAGCACATACACGCAAGATTCATACACTCACAAACATACATAAGGGGCGGCCTGCCGGAATGAAATAGATTTCTAATGAGGCCCACCAACTATTTTAGGTTGGACAGACACATAAAAATATCCAAATATATTAATGGCTATTATTGGAAATTGGCTTTATGTTTTCATTAAACGTTTTTACACTTTCTAACAATATTTAAGAGCAATAATGATTTGAATTAGTCGATCTGTCTGTCTTTCTGTCCGTCTGTGTACATGTCCGCCGCTAGCGTCAATAATTAATTTCAGAATTTCTTCAAAATGAATTATGTTATTCAAGTCCATTATGGCATACGCTTCCTATTCAAAATGGAATAAATAGCACAAATGGTTTGAGTACAGGGACACTCAAAAGAATGCTAATGCATTGTGTTCTATAACATATGTTTTTATAAATCATGTATAAACGAGTTTGCATTCCACAAATCATGTTGAAATATACATATTTATTTTTTAGTTTTTTTCTATAGAATAAGGCATGTTTAGCCTTAGCGTCAAGATGTACATGGTCACACTAAAATATTCTCATACATGAATGGATACATTGCTGGAATTTCATTATTGTTTGTCTTAAAATTTTTAACACTTCCAACACTGTTTAAAAAAGATTCTAAAATATATTAGTCTATATGTCCTTCTGTCTATTCATTTTGTAATTATGTATCTAAAGTACTTTGAAATTTAAACGGTGTAGCGAGCATGTTCATTTAGAATCGACATATACTTTATTACTATTGACTGAATTAAAATAAAATAATTAATGTATTTCGTTTTGATTTAAAATTTTGTGCTCATAGTTTTGCTTTATTTGAGAAGAACAGATGAAAACATTTTAATTTTTTAAAATATTTGCTTGGAGTTTTCATGTAAGCAGCTTAGTATACCAGGTGATATAAGATTCGCAGAAAAATTACTATATATATATAATATATATACAGTCGAACCTCGTTAACGTGAATTACTTTTAACATGAACTGTTTCCACAGCCCCCTTCAAAATGAAGATTAGTTTAGTTATATGAAGATTAGTTACTGATAGCATGAACACATTTTTTATCCCCACTGAGATTTATGTTAACGAGGTTCGACGCCATTTTAAATAGGGAACATTCCATGGTGAATAACATAAATAATTTTTAAATAATTCTGAAA
Source organism: Salticus scenicus (assembly GCA_963930645.1). NCBI lineage: Eukaryota > Metazoa > Arthropoda > Arachnida > Araneae > Salticidae > Salticus > Salticus scenicus. Next base: position 15,157,303 of record OZ005660.1, read on the forward strand.
ACATTTACAGACGCTGGGGGCGGGCTGACGGATATATAGACAGATGGACAATCGGACAGATAGGTACACAAATTGAAATCATATTCACACACAAAAATTGTTAAAATGTGTTAAATCGCTTAATGTTAACGAAAATGCAATTCCAGCAAATTTCCAATAACAGCCCTCAATGTAACTGAATATTTTTGTGCGGCCCTGTAAATTTAATGCTAATAATACTACATTTTGTAGAAAACATTCTTTTGTGCATATGAATAACAAATTTCAATTTTATTAAGATTTGTTCAAAGTAAAGTTATTAAAATTTGGTTTATAGAAATACTTCTCATAGAACAAATGCTTTGGAATACTTTAGGTTGCCCCTGTACACAAACCATTGGTGGTATTTACTCTATTTTCTATAGCAAACATGATAGTGAACTTGAATAACATATTTCAATTTCATTAAAATTTGTGTCAAAAAAAAAAAAAAGGGAATTGAAATATAGTTCTTAAAAATACCTCTCATAGAACACAATACTTTGGAATACTTTTGGGTGGCCCTGTACACAAACCAGTGGAGATGTTCGCTCCATTTTCAATAGGGAACATTCGATAGTGAACTTGAATATCATATCGGTTTCAAGAAATTCCATGAATATTTACGAAAGTTAGAGCGCAGACGGACAAACTGAAGTCATTAACACTTTTCAACCTCGTTGGAAAGTGTAAAAAATATTTAGAAATTGATAAAAACTTTTAATATAAACGAAAATGCAATTCTAGCAATTTTTCAATAATACTCCTTAATGTAACTGAATATTTTTGTGTGGCCTAGTAAATCTATTGCTAATCATGCTGTATTCTGTGGAAAGCATTCTTTTGTGCATATGAACATGCACATGACATACATGCATATATTTTAATTTGATTAAGATTTGTGCAAAGTTATTTAAGTTTGGTTTATAGAAATACCTCTCATAGAACGCAATGCCTTGGAATACTTTCGGCTGTCTCTGTATACAAACCAGTGATGGTATTTACTCAATTTTCAATGGGGAACATCCGATAGTGGAGTTGAGTAACACATTTTAATTTCATTAAGATTTGTATAAAATAACGGTATTAAAATATGGTTTATAGAAATACCTCTCATAGAACACAATGATTTGGAATACTTTAGGGTATCTCTGTACACACAACAGACACTCCATATTCAATAGGGAACATCCAACAGTGAACTTGAATAACATATATCTGTTTTAGGAAATTCCATTAATATTTACGGGAGTTAGAGAACGGACAGACAGACAAACCGAAAAGTCATTAACACTTTTCAACCTTCTTGCAAAGTATTAATAAATAAAAAATAAAAATAAAATTTTACAGATTGAAATTAATAGTCCTCTGTCACTAAATTCTTTTTTTCACAGAATTTTTATTTACTTCATTTTTTATTCTTATCTACGAATGATTTTTAACTAAGATATTCCCCAGAGAATCATATAAAAGAAATAAAGCTTTTGGGTATAAAATCATTTTTAACAGTTCTTCTCTTAAATTAATTTTTTATTCTTCTTTTCACTTATTTGAGGATTTAAATACTTGTCAGCTTTGATGAAAATTAAATTTGAGATAATTCTTCAGGGAATTCCATGAAAGAAATAAGTCCTTTGGGTATAAAATTATCCTCAAAAGTTTTTTTCTCTCCTAAATTGAAATTTTCTTTTTTCTAGTTTCAGGATATACACTAGAAGCTTTCGTGAGTATATTATATTTGTAATCCAATAAAAAACTGTAATAATCTATTTTAACGAATGAATGAACTTAAAATAAAAAATTCCCCAGGGAAATTGTCAACAATAAATTACTTTTTTGAGTATAAATTTATTCTCGATAGATTTTCTTGAAAATTAATGTTTCGTTTTCCTAGTTTCAGAATATGCATTCCTGACAAATATTTTTATGAAAATTAAGTTTTTTAGTAAATAACAACAATCAACAAGGAAGTTATATCAGATCGCATATCTACATTTGCGAGAACATAAATTTTTCGGCAATTTAAATTTTTCTTAAAACTTATAACTACAACATAATATTCATTGATGCAAAAGTATCGGGTGATCCAGAAGTCACTAGACTTTTTAAAACCTTATAATTATTAAACTATTTACAATAAAATGATGCGGTTTGCACAGAAATTGCTCAGAAACACAGGGGATTTTTGTTTTTAATGAAAAAAAATCTGGAGTGTCTCCACTCGACTTTCCGAACATTGAGTAATTAACACTTTTGTAGATAAAGAAAAGAAAGAGGAGTTGTTAAACAAACAAAATCGAGAAAACCATAATAGAGTGTTTGAGTATTTTTCTCCATATATTAGACGGTGCTTTATTTAACGCTGCTGAACTTTGAGCCCATAAGATCATAATGATAAAGAATTTTTCGTTGTGTCCCTGTAAAAACCTATAAACGCTAGATTCACCAAAATACTTATGGTTAGTTCAACAGTGATTTATAATATTCATATAAATTTTCAGCTCAATTGAATAAGGCGTTTAGATGTTATCGCACTTTTAAAAATTTGGTCCCATAGGCCATAATGATAAAGAATTTTTCTTTGTGCCCCTGTAAAAAAAACTGTAAGTGCTAAATTCACCAAAATCTATACAGCTCGTGCAACTTTGACCTAAACATGTGTACAAATTTTTTGCTCAGATTAATAAAGCGTTTAGACACTATTGCACTTTTAAAAATTTGGCCTCATAGGCCATAATGATAGAGAATTTTTCCTGGTGTCCCTGTTAAAAAACTATAAGTGTTAGATTCACCAAAATCAATAGGGTTCGTACTATGGTGACGTACAATATACGTACCATTTTTCAGCTTATTCGAACAAAGCGTTTAGACGCTAGCGTGTTCACTCACAAACATACACACACATACATATATCATCGTAAAAATAGTGAAAACGGACTCAGCGGACTTCGAAACGTACAGAAACATCAAAATTTCAAATTCGGATTTTTGACATGATTACAATACTTTCCTCACTATAGTGTTCGGTTCATATGTTTATGTTAGTTACATTTTTGACCAAAAGGTTGCGCTGGAGTTCAATTAACAGACTTATAAAATTATAATATAGTTCATTGATACGAATAAAAGTGTTTCAATACCTGCAGCTATTCAATGTGATTTCCATCACTGACAATTATAGCCGTCAGACGATTGAAAACACCCTGCACAGCATTAAAAAGCATATTAAAGGGTATACCTGACACTTGGTGGCGTATAGCTTCTTTTAACTGCGCCAAAGACGTAGGCCAATCTTTATACACACGTGACTTGAAATAACCCCATAACCAGAAGTCACAAAGTGTAAGATCTGGAAACCTTGGGGGCCATTCTTGTGGAAAACATCGACTAAGGACATGGTTGTCTCCAAATGTCGACCTCAGACGTGTCGTGACAGGAGTAGCTATGTGCGGAGGCGTTCTATCCTACATAAATGTTATTGAATGGAGTGCTTGCCTCTCTTGCAAGTAAGGGATGACTTTATTTTTTAATAGCGCTTCATATCGTTCACTTGTGAGTGACAGAAACTGTATGAAATGTTATGAGATAATGCGCAATTAACCAGGGTTGTCATTTCGTCCACTTTTTCGTCAAAAGTCCGGGACGCTGGACAAAAGTGGAAAAAACCTGGACAAAACTGGAAAAAACCACATGGAACTGGACAAAATAAAATCCACTGAACTGTACATGTTCAGTGCATAAAATTATTCCGTTAAAACAATAAATTGCAATTTTAACTTTAAATTACAATTTTGGCAATAGAAATATTTTATTAAAAATTAATAATTTGATTAATGAAAAGCATAATTTTATTTTAATCACGATAAAAAAAAATAAAAAATCATGAAGAAAATGCTAATTACATTAGTTTACAGTTTGTAGATGTAACAAAGTAAATCTATTGTGGTGGACTATTATAACATTATCATACTGGATATTAAGAGGAAAAAAAAAGTTATTTAACACTATATCTAAGTAAAAAATTCCATGAAAGATATGTGAATCATTCATTTCATCATGCTTAATAACAAATTTTTTAAAGGTGTTTATGACTATGAGGGAGGAGATGACAATGTAGTTGAAAGCAGTGGGGGGGGGAAGAGGGGAATTAAAATTTTAACTATAAACTATCACTTTTGCATCCAATCCACCCTTAGAAATAGATATATTTGTTTATTAAATATTGTTAACTTTGCATGTCTATTTCAATCATTCATGTCTATTTTGAAATATTTAAATTGATTTTATTAACATACACAGGGTTCAGGAATTTATTAAAAAATATGGTCGCCAACAAAAAATTCTGGTAGCCCATAAACAAATATTCTCCAACGTTTTCTTTTTTTTTTTTTTTTTTTTGTTCCATTTAAAAATTTACTTGAATATAGAAATTAAGATTCTATATACCAATTATTATACCAACTAAAAACCAATTATTTATTGGGCTTGAATGATTTTTTTTTTTTTTTTTTACACCAGGAAACACCTGTTTAAATTTAACATCATGAAACTGGTTTTATTATTTTCACTAAATCAATACACCATCGTCAATGATTCATCATTACACAGATACAACAATTCAGCACCAGGTCGATAGCATGCGCCGACAGGAGCAGTGTAAACCAATTCAATAAAACGGTGTAATAATTTAACACTGAGTTGTGAAACATGCACGGAGATGTGTAAATTCCCTAATTCAACACAGTGTCTCAAAAAGTGGTGAGAGAAGCAGGAATCAAAACAGCGAAAGTAGAATTGGAGCCCAATTTTGGGACCAATTCTTTCACCAAAATATATATTTTAAAAAAAAAAAAAAAAAAAAGTTTCCTTAAAGTTGAAAACATTCTTAGTAGTTAAAAAAAATATTGGTCGCCAATGGCAACCAGGTGACCGTATTTCACGAGCTCTCACATACACATAATGATAAAGAATTGTTTTATATATATGGAAAGAATAAAGGTAATTTTTAATTTAGTACTCACAAATAATTAATAGTGGACAAAACGGTATTTTGTCCGGGACGGTTTTAACCAGGTTTCTTCCAGTGGTTTTTTCCACTATGGAAAAAACCGTTCAACCCTGCAATTAACTCATCTGCTTATTTAACGCATAATAAGATTGTATGCTACATTAGCGGAGGGTTTCTATGCTACGTGACACGCCAGCGCCACCTTTTGACGAAAATTATAACTAATATGCAGTATATATATATATATTTTAAAAGCAAAAATCCTACATGTTTCTGAGCATTTCTGTGCAAACCGCATCGTTTTATTGTAAATCTTATATCTATCTATATATATAAAAGAGCAGAGTCTGTCTGTGTGTCTGTCTGTCTGTCCGCTATAGAATCCTAGGCCGTTTCACCGAGCGGGACCAAATTCGGCACGGTTAATGTTTACGACCCGAGAAAGACAACGCCGCAAAAATGAAAGTTGTAACTTAATTAGTTTTGGAGATATTAATTAAAATGTCCACTCATGTCTAATCTGAAAGCGATCTCAATGACTGGCAATTCACCGCCATTGGCATTATGCCAGACGAATGTCTCCAAAGAAAAAGGAAATGATTGTAACCGATCAAGATGTCACGTGTTTTGTATTGGGGGGGGGAAAATTGCAATTTTCAATTTTTTTCAAATTTTCATTCACGTTACATTTGAATTAATATTCGGCCTAGACAGCATATTATAAAGCTTACTGTTCAATTTTCATGAAAATATGTGGATAAACAAAAAAATTAGATTAAATTTTGTTTTATATTTTCCACTATTTTAAATTGAGATATGCCGTTGAAATTTCGTAATATTTGGCTTAAACGCCCGAAATTTTTGCTTTAAAATATAGCTAATAGAAATGTCTAAAAATCGGTTTCTGGAATTTTTGAAATTCGGTCCCCAAGGGGGGCAAAACGTGATTTCACATGCGTAAAAAGTGATTTTGCATAATCCTATATATCTCAAACAAAAAAAAAAAATAAATAGATATACGTGATATTTTTGCTCTAAAATATAGCTAATGGAACTATCTAAAAACCAATTTCTGGAATTTTAGAAATTCAGCCCCCAGGTGGGGCAGCAAGGGGGGGGGGCTATGGAGCAAAAACAAATAGAAGTACAGTTAGGCCGTTCAAAATTGGTACAGATAGGTTTTAAAGGCCTGCAAGTCGAATGGGGATATTTTCGATTGTGTAAAGTTATTAGGAGGGACAAGAAGGGGGGGGGAGGGGAGGGGGGGGCAAAAAAAAATAGTGTCAGATCGTTCAAAATTGGTACGTAGAGGTTTTCGATACTTACAAATCGATTGCGGATATTTTTGAATTTGTAAAATTATTAGGAGGAGCGGGTAGGGGGGGGGCAAAAACAAATAGAAATACAGTTAGGCCGTTCAAAATTTGTACAGATAGGTTTAAGAGGCCTGCAAGTCGAATGGGGATATTTTCGATTGTGTAAAGTTATTAGGAGGGGCGAGAAGTGGGGGAAAGGAGGGGGGGGGGCAAAAAAATAAAAATAGTGTCAGATCGTTCAAAATTGGTACATAGAGGTTTTCGATACTTACAAATCGATTACGGATGATTTTGAATTTGTAAAATTATTAGGAGGAGCGGGTAGGGGGTTGGGGCGGTAAGGGGGGGCTATGGGGTAAAAACAAATAGAAATACAGTTAGGCCGTTCAAAATTGGTACAGATAGGTTTAAGAGGCCTGCAAGTCGAATGGGGATATTTTCGAAAGTGTAAAGTTATTAGGAGGGGCGAGAAGGGGGGAGGGGAGAGGGGGGCAAAAAAATAAAAATACAGTTAGATCGTTCAAAATTGGTATATAGAGGTTTTCGATACTTACAAATCGATTGCGGATATTTTCGAATTTGTAAAATCATTAGGAGGGGCGGTAAGGGGGCTATGGGCAAAAACAAACAGAAATACAGTTAGGCCATTGAAAATTGGTACTGATAGGTTTTAGAGGCCTGCAAATCGAATGGGGATATTTTTGAAAGTGTAAAGTTATTAGAAGGGCCGGGGAGGGAGGGGACAGAGAGGCAAAAAAAAATAGAGTTAGATCATTCAAATTTGGTACATCGAGGTTTTCGATACCTACAAATCGATTGCGGATATTTTAGAATTTTTAAAATTATTGGGAGGGGCGGGAAAGGGGGGAGGGAGTGGAAGGGCACGGGTCTACGCTGCCGAAGGCAGTGGGAACCCGGTGCGACATTTTTCCCGATCAGAGTTTTTTTTTCCTTTTTTTTTTTTTTTTTCACATGATAAAAATTAATGCAATTTTGAGAATTCATTAATTATAATGATTCATTTAAAAATAGTGACCAGTGAAGCGGGCGTAGCCTGCTAGTATATATCAACGAGATATATAAATTAGAGTGCTGATTCAATGGATGAAGGATTAGCTTTCCGTGGTTCAAGATGAATCACGTGACATGCTCGAATAGGTTGCTGTGTTTGGCCCTTTATCGCTATTTTGGCATTTAAAATATTAGTTCAACAAATTATCATTATTATTAGGTAACATGACAGTCCTATGACCGAAATAAATTGCTTTTAAAATAATTTTACACATATTTCACATTCTAATAAATAATAAAATACCTTTTTTTTCATCGTTTCTCAACAAAGTTTAAAAGTGTTTATAAAACAAAATTTAAACTTTTAAAGAGCTAAATTTAACCAACGAGATATATAACTTAGAGTGCTGATTCAATGGATGAAGGATTAGCTTTCCGTGATTCAAGATGAATCACGTGACATGCTCCAATAGGTTGCTGTGTTTGGCACTTTATCGCTATTTTGGCATTTAAAATATTCGTTCGACAAATTATTATTAGGTAACATGACAGTCCTATGACCGAAATAAATTGTTTAAAATAATTTTACACGTATTTCACATTTAAATAAATAATAAAATACCTTTTTTTTTCATCATTTCCCAACGAAGTTTAAAAGTGCTTATAAAAGAAAATTTAAACTTTTAAAGAGCTAAATTTAACAACAATTATTAATTTTTCAACTATTTTTAAGCATTTCGTCGGTTAAAGTTCAACTACACGAAATAAAAAACAAGTAAAATCAAAATGATTTAGAACAGAAGAATATTAAACTACGTAAGTAAACAAAAACATTGTTGCCATAGAAATTTACTAAAAATAAACTGTTACCAAGGGAACCACCGAATACGCAGGTGCAAGGAGAGCATGTCACATGACTCATCTTGGACCTTCTCAAGGGTTACCATTTATCACTCTACTTTATATATCTCGTTGGTAACAGGGCCGCGGTAGCCCAGTCGGTAGAGCGGCGGCCTCGTAATCGGAAGATTGCGGGTTCGGTACTCGAGCCGTCCAAAGACCGTCGTGTACACTAATGGTGGCTGGTGCACGTAAAATCTGTCGTGGCCGCAAAGTCCTCCATGTTCCCATCAAAAATTATACCTCTGTGGGTCACCGAAGCGGGAGAGCCATCCCTTCCGTGGAGGATCAAAATTGTGATGGCATGTCTCCGGACCACCTCTAGGGGTGTGTCCCAGACCGTCGCCAATTGCCCATCTGCGCAGCATTAGTGCGACGTAAAACCCAACCACAACTCGTTGGTAACAACAGCAAAATCGCTGTCTGAAAGAAATAACACTACTTGTCGTACTTAAAAAAAGAAAAAACTTAAAAAAGAAAAGAAAAAACTGACGCTACTGACGTTTTTGAATTTAAAGTGCATTTAGTTCTCCGTCATGCTATAGGTATGGAGAACTTAAGTATTCGTAAAAAATTTCGACTTTTTTTTTTTTTTTTTTTTAAACTTTTTACACGTTTTGAGATGTGAGGAATCCAAAAATAACAAAATTGATAAAGTGTCTGTCTGTAGGGTGTCTGTTAATTTGTTAGTGTGTTTGTTAATTTGCTTGTTAGTCTGTGTACACAATATCTCAAGAATGAGCAATCACAGAGGTCAAAATAGTTTTAAAATGGTAGTATGGCAAGAACTCCATTGTTTTGCAACATTTTAATTCTTAGTTTTTAACTTCGTAAGATCGTAAGTTAATCCAAATTTACGAAACAGAAAATAGGACATTTTCGCTTAAACTTGCATTAAAAGTAATACACTCTAATAGAAAGAAAACGACACATTAAGGAGGAGTTATCCAAATGGAACGAAAATTAGTAGATGTAGATGTGATTTACATGCAGAGAGAAACAACTGATTACAGTATCAAAAAAATTGTATGATTTAATCAAGAGAAAGTGCTTCACAAAGTGAACAAGTCAGTAACGCGTTTGTCCACCACTGACCCTTATTGTAAGCAGTTATTCGGCTTGGCATTAATTTACAGATTTGGTAGATGTCCTCCAAACGTCCTCAATGCCTCAATGGGGGAGAGATCCGGCGACTTTGCTGGTCAAGGTAATGTTGGCGATGTCATGTGCTGAAAATTCATGCTAGAACTATCTTTTTAAGTTTCATTAGTTTAATAAAGTCAGTTATACAACATTCTAAAATCAGAGATAACATGCTTCTCCATGCTCCTAACAGCAGCATAACAACAACGCTGTGTGTAGTAGAAGTAGTAGTACATATCACAGTAGAAGTAGAAGTACATATCACAGTAGCAGTAGAAGTTGACAGTTTAGTTTACAGTTATAAAAGGATATTACAGATACACATATAATAAAAGATAAATATGAAATATATAAATAAAAGACACATCTGTGACATCCCCCCTTGAAGTTTTTTTTTTTTTTTTTAAAGTGCATACATAATCATTGAGATACTGAGGTTTTCTGACAATTCGACCAGACCTTGTTTGAGTACTGGATGCATGAGGCAAGTCAGGTTTAACAGTACTATCATAAGATTGTGTTTCCACAGTTTCAGGTATTTCTATATCAGGCCTCACATTCACCTCAAATGGTATTTTTGTAGGTCTTAAATGTCTGCGGTTTTTAACAAAAGTATTACCAGCACTATTTTGAACAACATATGACCGAGGATTTTTACCTTTTGACCTGATTTTGGCAGGTTCCCAAGTTTTATTGCTGAAGTTGTACATATTTACACTATCACCCAAATTTAATTGCATTTAATTGTTCAGTAGCTTCCTTATCATAATAATGTTTCTGGATTTTCCGCCTGGTAGCCAATTTCTGCTCTACATTTGTAAATAGCTCTGCATTTAATAATTTTTCATGTATAGGAAGTTTAGTTCTTAGTCTGCGACCAAATAAAAGCTGTGCAGGAGATAAACCCAATCCAGAAATAGGTGTATTTCTATACTCCATCAACCCCCCAATCCAATCTTTATTACTCTCAGTAGTCTTCTTGAAGATTGCTTTAACAATCCCCACAGCCCTTTCAGCCAAACCATTGCTTTGGGGAAATCTTGGGCTTACAAAAGTGCACTTAAAATCCCATTCTTTGGCAAAGACTTTAAACCAAAAGCTATTGAATGGTACATTATCACTCACAATTTCTTTGGGAACCCCAAAACGAGAGAAACAAACTTTTAACCGTTTAGAAATTTCTGACGCTGTTTTGTTACTTAGTTTTTCTACCTCAATCCACTTAGAGAAATAACATATGATGACTAAATAATTAACATTTCTGTATTCCATAATGTCAATTCCTAGCTTTTCAAATGGTCGTTTTGGAATTTCATGAGACATAAGGGGTTCTCTTGCATTAGCCCTTTGAAATTTTTGACATACATCACACTGTGAGACCATTTCCTCAATACTTTTAGACATTCCAGGCCAAAACATTATCTCCCTTGCCCTGTTTTTAGACTTCTCCATACCAAAATGACCCTCATGGAGTAAGGATAACATATCATTTCTAAGACAAGAAGGTACCACAATTTTAGAGTCTTTAAAAATTATACCAAATTCAACATACAAGTCATTTTTAAGTTTATAATACTGTCTTATATTAGAAGGAACATTCTGTTTATGATTAGGCCAACCTTCTAGACAATACTCATACACTAACTTTAGTTCTGGATCTGACTGAATTGCATTCTTAAATTGAATTAATCTACGTTCACTTATAGGAAGCTGTTGTACAGCATGTATTACACTCAACATGTCAGGAACATCACTAACCACCTTATCTTTGAGATATGCCCTAGAGAGAGTATCTGCAAGAAACATTTCGGTTCCTGGAACATATTGAATTTCAAAATCATATTTTAACAATTTTAATAACATTCTCTGCAATCTAGATGAAATATTACACAGCGGTTTTTTTACAATATTAGTAAGTGGTTTATGATCATTTTGAACAACAAATTTATGTCCATACAAGAAATTATGATATTTCTGAACAGCAAAAACAATAGAAAGCATCTCCTTTTCAATCTGAGCATAATTTTGCTCTGTCTCTGTGAGACTTCGTGATGCATAAGAAACAGGATGACCTTCCTGAATTAGACAAGCCCCCAATCCATCTTTAGAACTGTCACACTGAACAATAATTGGTTTTGCACTATTGAATACCTTCAAGACAGATGAGGACTTCAGTAAGTTTTTAATATGATTAAAGGCATTTTCATGTTCATCAACCTACTTAAATTCTACATTTTCTTTTATGAGACTCCTTAAAGGAGATGTAATAGTAGAGATATTAGGTAAAAATTTTGACACATAATTAACCATACCCAAAAAACGCCTAACATCTTTCTTATCTTTGGGTGTTCCCATTTTAGTGATTGCTTTGACATGTTGGGGATCTGCCTTAACTCCCTCTCGAGATATTATTTGTCCCACATATTTAACCTCTGGTACTTTGTATTGAAATTTTTCTGGGTTAAATTTAACATTGCACTCTCTTGCCCCCTCTAACACTTTGGCTAGAGTCTGATCATGTTCCTGCTCACTTCTGCCTGTCACAATGATATCATCAAAATAGATTTCAACATTTTCAATATCATCAAATAACCTTTGGTTACGCTTTTGAAAAATTTCCGGAGCAGAGGCAATCCCAAAAGGCATTCTCAGGAATTGAAACCTGCCAAACGGTGTGTTAAAAGTACACAAATCAGCACTCTGATCATCTAAAGGCACCTGCCAAAACCCATCCTTTAAATCTAGAACTGAAAATACTGTCATTCCTTCTAATCGGCTAATCAACTCTTCAGATGTAGGTATTACATGATGTTCTCGTTTAATGGCTATATTCAGATTTCTTGGATCTAAGCAAATCCTTAGGTTACCATTCGGCTTTTCAATAATAACCAAACTATTTACCCAGTCTGTTGGTTTGTTTACTTTTCTAATTATGCCTTGTGATTCCAAGTTATTCAGGGTTTCTTTAAGTTTTTCATAAAGAGACAAAGGTACTCGCCTTGGTGGATCTATTACAGGTTTGACCTCAGATTTAAGTTCAATATGATAGGGTTTCCCAGGAAATTTACCCAACCCAGTGAAAACATCTCTATACAATTCATTAATTTTAATATTTTCACTCTCAACAACATCAATTCTTTGAATCAGTTGAAATTTAGTACAAGATGGTAATACCAAAATGGGTTGTACCTCTTTATCAATCAAAATAAACTCAATAGGAACATTAATATATTTATCAAAAGTACAATTCAATAAAACCTTACCTGTTGTTTTAAGCTTATGATTACCATAACTTAATAAAATAGTATTCACTTCATTAACATGTTCATTATGTTTAACTGAATTAAATATAGACAATGGCAAAACATTTGTTTCTGCACCTGTATCAATTTTAAAGGTTATCTTGAAGCCATTAATTTTTAGTTCTTTTAACCATTTAAGTTCATTAATATGCTGAACTGTCACAGAGTCAATATAAAATTCATTGTCCTCACACTCAAGTTCACTAACCTGTTTGGCAACGAAATGGTTCTTTTTATTACATTTATTGCAAGTTTTCCTAAAGGCTGGACACTGGCCTCTTCGATGCTTTCTACCACACTTGTTACACTGGAAGCTGAATTCCACTGCTGTCTTGCTTCGGGCTTCTGATTGTGATGACCCTCTTCTTTGGTACCTCATCTCCTCAACAGCAACACACTCATGTTCTGTAATACATTGTAGTTAACGCCGGCTCACTTCTGCAGCTCGCACCACATCCACTGCCTTCTGCAGCAACAAATCAGGCTCTCTTAGAAGACATTCTTGTAGACTGTTGTCACGCAGACCCAAGACTATCCGGTCACGAATCAAGCTCTCCTCTTTGTCTTTAAATTCACAGGTGGCTGCGAGAGTTTTAAGTTGCGTGGTATAATTGTCGATGCTCTGCCCTTCCTGTTGGGAACAACTAAAAAACTTGAATCGCTCAAATACTACATTTTTCTTTGGTGTACAATATTCACTGAATTTCTGGATTACATCGTCATATGTAGCCTCTTCGGGTAATTTGAAAGTATTATAAACCTTCACGCCATCATCTCCGATTAGATACAGCAAGATCGCTATTTTATTCTTGTCAGGTTTTTCACTTTTCTCAGAAGCTAACATGTAATTTTGAAATTTTTGATGCCACTTTCTCCAGCATTCTGCAACATTACCAGACCAAAAATCCATCTCGGGAGGTGGTTTAAACTCCATTTTGCAAACTATGAGGATAGCAGCTTTACAGTTAAAAAAGTTCAATCCTTCACAATCTGGAAACTAGAGAAATGGGTTCATACATAGTAAAATCCTGACACCATGTCATGTGCAGAAAATTCATGCTAGAACTATCTTTTTAAGTTTCATTAGTTTAATAAAGTCAGTTATACAACATTCTAAAATCAGAGATAACATGCTTCTCCATGCTCCTAACAGCAGCATAACAACAATGCTGTGTGTAGTAGAAGTAGTAGTACATATCACAGTAGAAGTAGAAGTACATATCACAGTAGCAGTAGAAGGTTGACAGTTTAGTTTACAGTTATAAAAGGATATTACAGATACACATATAATAAAAGATAAATATGAAATATATAAATAAAAGACACATCTGTGACATCCCCCCTTGAAGTTTTTTTTTTTTTTTTTTTTTTAAGTGCTCTGCTGTAAAGATGCCACAGATGACAACCAAAGGGGTCCTGCTCTGAATTGAAATGGCACCCTAGACCATCACTCCTGATTGTCGGGCCGAATGGCTGGCGACAGTCAGGTTGAGATCTCTTTTTTTTTCGGTGTGTCTCAAGACACATACTTTGATGGTCATGGGGGCACAAATCAGAGCGGGACACATAACTGAAGAAAATTCTACTCCATACAGTTTCATTCTAGGTCGAATGTGCCCAACAGCACAGCACTGTAAACGGGCTTGATGATGTACAGAGGTAATTGGTAGTCCTTACTAGGTGTGCCGTGAGTTCATCCTCCTTTCTCTGAGCCGCCTATTAATGATCTTTGCAGTCACTGAAGCACCAGTTGCATGTAGGATCGATAATAATGATGGATATGAGACTCTGAGTTCAACTCTGATGATTGATTGGTCCTCATATTCTGTCATTTCTCCAGGCTCCACCTCTTTCTTCTTGACGCTGTGTTCAGCCATGGTTCACACATTTCTGCCAACATCGTCTAATAAAGGCATCAATCCTATTCAAATGTTAAACGAGGCCCAACCGTACGTCCTCTCTCAACAAAGTTTTTCTTTTTAATATCCTGCCAGTTTCGCAGTTAAGATGCGCAGCAGTGTCGCATGTTCATTGGCCGCCAAACTTCAAAATTTTGCTTTTTCTGTCGAAACCTGTACGAATATCAATTTGTGTTCAATTTGCATTACTCCTTCTTGGTACATCTTTTTTTTGTCCATATTATATACTTTTGACTTACTATAAGGTAAGTGCTGAAGCATGTCCTAACCATAAAGTTTTTCACGTCTCATTACATAATGCAACATTTAGGTACTTCAGGATTATACACACTCAAACAGGGATTGTTAGTTCTCTCCAATTTTTCACTATGAAATAAATAAATACATCATCAACCACAAGATTTATCATTCCTATCAGTTATTTCAGTTTATGAAAGCTGATTTCTGGCAAAGCTTTTGTGAAGCAATGTGCAGCTTGAACTTCCTTGCTGTAATTAAATACTTCTAATTGTTCATTTTCAAACAGTACAGTGATAACTTATATCGAGAATGAATGCATTTGGTTTGATTATAAAAAAAAAACGTAAATGTAAAATTTGTATTTGGTTTTAAAAGATACTTTTAATTATAAAAGATACCTTCGGTTATAAAAGTCACTAAATGTTTTCTTCAATGATTTTGTTTATAGAGGTGATCTCATGAATAGAAATGCTACATTAGGTATGGTATTGATGAATTCACGAGGAGCTATATGTTGGCAAAATGTCAAAATGCATAGTTTTCCGTACAACCAAAGCTGAAAATATTGCTGCTAGTCAAGCTGCATAAGAAGTTATGTGTTTTTCTAATTTGTTGCAAAAAACTGAGTCCTCTAAATGAAATACCAGTGTTAAATACAGATAATCAAAATGCTATCAAATTAATTAAAAAACACAGCTTTTTATAACTGAACCAAGCACATTAGTATTTGATATAAATTATCACAGGACTGTAAAAAAAAAAAAAAAAAAAATCAGTAGCAGTTTTTAATTGCAGCAATCAAGTGAAATCGCAGTTTTCATTACAAAGCAATACCAAATATCAGACTTTAAAAACTTACAACAATAATAATCTAGTTTTTCTTATGAAAAGCTGGGTTTTTTATTAGATTAGATTACCTATACTCAACACTGACATTTTATTTGGAGGACTGAGTTCTAGTAATAAACTGAATGGCATATGGCTTCCTATGCAGCAACAAGTTTACATTTAGTTGTTGAGAAAGTAGCACAATTTTGGTATTAAATTTTCCAACAAATAGCTTCACCAGCATTCATAATACCATACCTGATGTAGATTTTCTGATCATAAGATCATCCAATTAATCAGAATCCCAAAAATATTGAAGATAAACAATTAGTATCTAGTATATGTAAAAGTTTATCTAACATTTAGATTAAACGTAGGAAGTTTACCTTAAACTTAATGCTTAAGAAAGTATAGTATAAATAAATAAATAAAGATTAACTATAGAAATTTATCATTCCTATCAGCTCTTTCAGTTTTTAAAATATGATTTTTGGCAAGGCTTTTGTAAACAAACCTGCAACTTGAATTTCACTGCTGCAGTTATGAATTCTGGTGGATCTATATATCAGAAAAGTCAGAGCCAAAAATGTATAGCTTTCTCAACAACTGAAGATGAGTAAGCTGCAGCTAGCTAATCAAGTTGAAAAAGAAGCCATATGTCATTCTAAATTGTTGTTTCTCATCTGTTACAAGAACTGATTGCTCTAAATGATATACAAGTACATAAATTACAGATAATCAGACTAAAATAAGTTTAATTTAAATCTCAGATTTTCATAGTAAAACCTAGCACATTGATGTTTGATATAAATTATCAGATAACTGTATGAAGAAAATCAACTAGGAGTTTCAAACTGCAGCTGTGAAGCTCAAGCTGCAGATTTGTTCATAAGAGCATTACTAAAAAGGAGATGTATTAAAAACTGACTGTGTTAAATAGGAATAATAAATCTTCATGACTGATGTATATACATTTATTTAATGTATTTTCTTTGGCATTAAGATTAAATTAAACTTTCTGTGTCTAATATAATTAAGTAGTGCTGCACCGAGTAGCACTTTGGCCGAGTAGCCGAGTACCGAGTACTCGGCCTTTTACTACTCGGCCGAGTACCGAGTAGCCGAGTACCGAGTAGTTGTAAGAAAGAATAATTGAAATTGACGTATATATGAAGAATTTTGCACATCTTGAAATTTAAAAAAGGCTTTTTGAACACAAAATTAAGTTAAATGGCAAACAGCATGTTTACATGAAACGTTTCAGAACTTATTAGGTTCATTGTTATATTTGATACTTCCAGCTTAGTGGATTATTAAAACCATAATAACTGATAACTTCATTCTTTATTATATAGTCTTTCTCAGATGCGAATCACTCTCAGATAATTCTTAGAGAATATAAAAGTTCCTATACACTCAGGCTTAATTTAAGATGCATGAAATTTACATATGAAATGAGAACATTAAAATAAATATTTTATCATCATTTCAAATATGATAGACTTCATTAATCTTCAAATTCTAGAAGAGTAAAAAAATAGGTGGTTTCGGGCCATAATTTGCAGAACAACAAATTTGATAATATATTTTTAATAACATTTTAGTGTATTTACCTTTTTCATAATTATTATTTTTTAAATTAAAAATCAATCTTTTTTTTACAGTTTTAAATGTGTCTTACTTTTATTTGCACAAATATGTAACTAAAGTTTTATCTACTATAGTAGTATTATATAAGGGGTTCTTTTTTCTAAAATATTTTACTTTTGTCTGTTTTATAGATACAACTTTATGTACAAAGTTTTTGTAAAAAAAAATGCATATTACACACATACAAGATGGTTTTCTTGAATTCTTGTAACTAAAATGAATAAGCTCAAATCATGAATCGTCTCTATATCGAGTTTAGTGGCAATTTACTTGCCCGTTTTAACTGCAGAAAGCTGTTTGCAGCAAAAGTTTAATGACTATGTTTATATTTTCATATTTTTTTAGTTTAGTTATTAAAAAACAACTCTTATGAATACATTTCTTTCAATAATACATAAAAATAATGAAATTCTTACAACTACTCGGTATTGGCCGAATACTTAGTCCATATTTGGCCGAGTACCGAGTACTCGACAAACTGGCCGAGTAGGCCGAGTACCGAGTATATAACGAGGACCTATATTTTGAAAAAAAGTCAGTGTCGAAAATGCATAGCTTTCTCAACAACTGAAGCTATGTTTCAGTTCAGCTAGTCAAACTGTAATGGAAGTTGTGCCTTCCTAGTTTGTAGAAAGAACAAAGTCCTCTAAATGAAATACCAGTGTTGAATAGAGATAACTAAAGTACAAAGAAAGTAATTAATAACCTAGCTTTCCAAAAACAGACTAAGAGAATTGTTGTTTGATATGAGTTATCAAAATATGATTTTTGGATATGCTTTTACAATCAAATCTGCAGCTTGAACTTTACAGCTGCAGTTAGAAACTCCTAATTCATTGTTTTCTTGCAGTTTTCTGATAACTTATATCAAACATTAATATGATTGTTTTGCTTATGTAAAGTTGTGTTTTTGATTTCTTTGGTTGCATTTTGTTTATCTATATTTGACACTGGTAGAGGACACATTTAGAGGACTTAGTTCTGGCAGCAAATTTAACAGACATATGGTTTTTTATACAGATTAACTAGCTGCAGCAATTTAACTTCAGTTGTCGAGAGTGTTATGCAATTTTGACACGAATTTTTCTAACAAATAGTTCCACCAGGAAGCTATGCATTTTTGATATTGACTTTTCTAACAAACAGCCCCACCACCATCAGCATTCATGAGTACTATACCTGATATGGATTTTCTATTCATGTGATCATTTGCCTAATCAGAATTACAAAAGCATTAAAAAACACTTAGTATTTGGTATATCTAACATTTAGTTAATATCGAAATAGAAAATCTAATAAGAACTTGCTTCATGCTTAAGAAAACATACTAACTAAATAAACAAACATCATTTATACAAATTTATTATCCCTATCAGCTCTTTCAGTTTTTGAAATCTGATTTTTGGTGTGGCTTTAACAAATCTGTAACTTGAACTTCACTGAGGCCGTTAGAAACATCTAATTCATTGTTTTCATAAAGTTCTCTGATAACTTATATTGAACGTAAATGCACTTGGTTCATTTAAGAAAAGCTGGGTTTTTATCACACACTCTTATTAACTGTATTCACATACGCATTTTATTTAGAGGAATCAGTTCTTGCAACAAACTAGAAAAAACAATTTAGTATCAATGTGTTTGGTTTAGTTATGAAAATCGGGGTTTTAATCATTTTTATTGCACCTTGATTATCTATAACACTAGTATTTCATTTTGAGGACACGGCTCTTGCAACAAATTTGAAAAACCTTTCACTTCTTATGTAACATCACAAGATTCAACAAGTATAGATTCAGATGTTGAGGAAACCAGGCATTTATGACACAAAATTTTCCAACAAGTAACTCTATCAGCATTTATGAATACTATAAATGATGTAGATTTTCTATTCATGAGATCACTCACATGAGAATCACAAAAATATAAAAGATGACACTTAGCATATGGTATAGCTAATAGTATACCTAACACTTAGTTAAATTAGCTATAGAAAGTCTTTAAACTTAGTGCTGAAGTAAACACGCTAAATAAATAAGTAAACATCAACCACACAGATTTAGCATTCATATCACGTCTTTTAGTTTTTGAAACCTGATTTTTGGCAAGCCTTTTGTAAACAAAGCTGCACTGCAGATTAAACACTACAGCAGCAGTTAGAAACTCTTAATAAATTGTTTTCAAGCAGATGTCTGACAATTTATATCAAGCATCAACGTGCTTGGTTCGATTACAAAAAGCTGTGTTTTTTAGTTTGATTGCGCTTTAATTATCTATATCAGACACTGGTATTTCATATATAACACTCAGTTCTTTCAACAAACTGGAAAGATATATGGCTTCTTATTCAGCATGACTTGCAGCAACAAGCTCAGCTTCAGTTATAGAAAAATCTATATATTTTTTATACTGACTTTTCCAAGAAATAGCTCTGCCAGTATTCAAGAGTAACGTACCTGATGTAGATTTTCTATTTTTGTGATCACTCATATACTCAGAATCACAAAAACATTAGGCATATCTAAAAATTAGTTTAATTTTGAGATAGAAAATGTAATTTAAATTAATGCTTAAGAAAACATACTGATTAAATAAATAAATATCATTTACATAAATTTATTATTCTTAACAGCTCTTTTAGTTTTTGAAATCTGATTTTTGGCATGGCTTTTAGAAACAATTAATTGATTATTTTTATACAGTACTATTATAACTTATATGAAACATAAAAGCACTTGGTTCAATTATGTAAAGCTCGAATTTTAATTAGTTTGATTGCACTTTAATTATCTGTATTCAACACTGGTATTTCCTTTAGATGATCAGTTCTTGCAACAAATTAGACACATATAGTTTCTTTTGCAACTTGACTTGGCTCAATAAATCACCCTCAGTTATTTAGAAAGATATGTAATTTTGACGCTGACTTTTGCAGTAATTTGTTGATGCTGGTACAGACACTCTATATCTAATTTAATTAAGTGTTAGATATACCAGAATGTATTAAATATATGAAATACTAAATGATACAGAGTGATTGAAACAAAATTTTCCAACAAATAGCTCCATTAGCATTCAGGAAAAACATGAGTATTATGATGTAGATTTTCTATTCATGAGATCACAAACATAACCAAAATCACAAAAACATTGAAAATAACACTTACTATCAGCTGTATTTAACACTTAGTTAAATTATTTATAGAAAGACTAATTTAAAGTTAATGTTCAAGAAAACATATTAAATAAACATCAACCACAAAGATTTATAATTCCTGTCAGCTCCATCAGTTTCTGAATTCTGATTTGTAACAAGGCTTTTGTAAAGAAAGCTGCATATTAAAATTTACCAGATGCAGTTAGAAACTCCTAATTGGTTGTTTCTATAGTTCTCCGATAACTTATATTAAACTTGAATATGCTTGGTTCAGTTATGGGAAGCTATGTTACCATTTACTTTAATTGTACTACCATAATCTATATTGAAAAATGATATTTCATTAAGAGAATTCAGATCTTGCAAAAAATTAGAAAGACATACATGCTTCTTATGCAGCATGTATGAATTGAAGCAATTTCAGTTTCAGTTGTTCAGAAAGCTATCCATTTTTTACACTGATTTTTCTAACAAATAGTTCCACTAGCATTCCTGAGAACCAAATCCGATGTAGATATTTTCTGTTGATGACAAAATCAAAGAAACAAGAAAGATAACACTTAGTATCTGCATATCTAACACACTCTTAGTTATATAGTTTTTCTACATCTAATTTAAGTAAATCTTAGATATACTGTTAGATATAATAGCGTGTGTCATAATACCTGTCATGAGGACCTCATGACATATGGTAATCTCATTAATAACTAAATTAAATATAGTTCATTCTAAATTGCTCCTTAAATATTTATCTTAAGTTATATCTAAATAACATAGTATTTAAATAATCCAGTAACTTCATCTAACATTTCTGTAAAATACTGAAAATAAAGCTAGCGTAATCATCTCTTTTGAATATGAATCTTTTTTTGAATATTATCTCTTTTTGAATTCTCTTTTGTTCAAAAAGAGAAAAATACTCTTCCATTCGCAAAGAGTGCTCATTTTTACATCTTTTTAACTAATTTCTAAGTGTCATTGACTATCATTGAAACTCACTCCTCAGGGTTATTAGCCTCAAGAATGTTGATCAGTTTTCCTTCTTCAGTAGTTGGGGTAGCTAGTGTCCTTTCATTATCTTTGAAAATATCATTTTGGCGTCATACAGTTTCACTTTTACCGTAAGAGCACTTCAGATTTGTGATAAAAATCAGTATGTGGACAGGGGCGTAGCGTGAAAATTTGATTGGGGGGGGAGACCCGACGTTTGGCGCCCTTTCGTATTCCTCATCTGAAAATGCCACCCACATACTTTCAAGAGTGTTGCCATCTTTGGGATCGAGGGCACAGGCTCTCAAGTCAATACGGTGCCCCCCCCCCTCTCCTTCGGGGCATATTCCTAAAACCTGCCAAGAAAAAAAAAAAAAAAACTTTTTTTCTTCCCCCCATTTAGTAGCTTTTTTTTTATACATCTTTGGAGCATTCTAAATTTTTTCAGCGAATCTATATATTAATATGCAGACATGAAATTCCTCTTACTTTTTTAGTCTATTCAATAAAAGGAAGGGGTTACAAGCAGTATCGTTCGAAAGATATGGTTAATGTGCTTTGCAGAAATAAATACATATATATATATTCTCGTATGAGACTAAGCAAAAGCATCTCTCTTAGGACAACCAGAGTATTGGTTTAAGATAAAGTAGAACAATTGAAAAAGATTTTTTCCCCCTTTTCCAACAAGTTTAAAGATATTGCATTATAATTCAGGTAAAACATAAAACTTTCAAAATAAATTTTAAGAAATGAAAGTAGTAACTGTTGCTAAGGAAAGCAACTATATATTTTTAGAGTGGATAATACCTAATCTCACCGACAGCTGTGGCCCATGTTACTCTTTGGGAAAGTTTGATTTCATGATTACTCATTACATAATGTATATTTAAATTCTGTTTTCACATTTAAAAAATTTACAATCGTTTATTTATTTATTTATTTTTTATTTTTAATGTAATTCTAAGTTCAAAAATCTGAATTTTCAATATGTGCATTTTTCTCTTTCTTTCTCTTTGGTGCACGTAAACTCTGTCGTAGCTGCAATATCCTCCATGCTCCGTGCAAATAATACCTATGGGAGATACTGAAGTGGGGAAGCCCTCTTCCGCAGAAGATAAAAATTGTGATTGCTTGTCTTCGGATCGCCACTGGGGCGTTAATCCCAAACCGTCATCAATTACCCAATATGTGCCTATTAATGCGACATTAAATCAGCTTCCTCGCGCTATTTCATGTCAAGAAACACTAGTTGAATTCTATAGACAATTTTATAGACTTATAAATATTTCAAAACCTGTAATCGATTAAAGTAAAATGAAAAATTTGCTTACGGGATCACTCAGAATTAAAAATTGTTAGTGAGAAATCGTTATAACCAAATCAAACCTCATCTAATTTCGTTTTTATACAATAGTCATAACGTACAATAAATTGCTTTTTTATTTTATTTATTTATTTATTTATTTATTTTTGGAGCTAAGGTCTTGAAAAATCGTAATTTTAAGTTTTTGGAGGTGAGAAAGTGATTGCGCATACTTACGAGTCAGTTGTAAGTATCTGAAATGGGAGAAGGGCGCCGCAGTCGCCACAGAGCTCGAATTTGCTAAGGTCAGAATTTTCAAGGATCGTTGCATGGTAAGCAAACATGCTGTTGTAGATGCCTGAACAGGGAAGGGCGCCGCTCAGCTGGTGTTTGCTGCAAACTTATTCTTAAAGTGTCCTGAATACGATCAAAGTTTTCAACAGTCTTTTGCACGGCAAGTGAACAGACTATCGTAAGTGTTTGAAATGGGAAATCATGCCATAGGCGCCCCAAAACAGGAATTTGTTATAGTCAGATTTTTTAAGGGTCGTGAATATGAAGAGAATTTTCAAGGATTGTTTGCACTGTAGGAAAATAGGTTGTTATACACGTTTAAAAAGACTGTTTTAGGCCTCTAATTAGTTAAGAGGGCGCCAGCTAACGGGAGTTTGCTACAGTCAGACATTTTAATGCGAACTTTTTTTGCTGGTCGGTGAACCAGTTGGTCGCCGAAGGCAGCTTCTGATGCATAAAAATCTTACATGTTTTTGGTAACTAA
This sequence comes from Salticus scenicus, assembly GCA_963930645.1. Lineage (NCBI taxonomy): Eukaryota > Metazoa > Arthropoda > Arachnida > Araneae > Salticidae > Salticus > Salticus scenicus. The sequence goes on from OZ005660.1 coordinate 15,180,866, forward strand.
CGATAATCAACAAAATTATGATCCACTTTCAAATGAACTTCAAGACGCAAAACAGCGCCCCAGAAACCTCATTATGCCTTTGAAGGTGCCTGAACAGGGAAGGGTGCCACTCAGCTGGAGTTTGCTACTCTTAAAGAGTCCCGAATACGATTAGAATTTTCAACTGTCTTTTGTACGGTAAGTGAACAGGCTATTGTAAGTGAACAAAACGGTAAATCATGCCATAGGCGCCCCCAAACAGGAATTTGTTATGATCAGATTTTTTTAAGCGTCATGAATACGATGAGAATTTTCAAGGGTCGTTTGCACGATAGGAAAACAGGCTAATTTAGGCGTCTAATTAGTTAGAGGGCGCCACCAAACGGGAGTTTGCTACAGTCAGACACAACTTTTTTTGCTGGTCGGTGAGCTTGTGGTACATACATAAAACTCTTAAGTGTTTTTGATAACTAACGATAATTAACAAAATTATGATCCACTTTCAAATGAACTTTAAGTCACAAAACAGCGCCCCCAGAAACTTCAATATGCCGCCCTAATTTTTAAAACATTGGGGGGGGGGGAGACTTCCCCCCCCTCAAGCTACGCCCCTGTATGTGGACATAAATGCTTGGCATAATATAACCAACAGGAAGTTGTGTTTTTTTCTTTAATTCTACATGTACTTTTCCTTATTTTAATTTAGAAGCAACAAGAAATGCATCATGTATAGTTTCAGGTTTTGTACCAAAGTGCACTTAACTGCATTTTTTAAGCCTTCTATACTTGTAAAGAAATTTTATATTTTTGTCAACTTATCTAATATAATAAAAATTAAATAATCTACATGAGTCTCAACAATCATTATATGTTAATAAAAGTATAAATTTTGTGATTCTTAATCAGTCCTGCATCATATGAGTAACAACATCTAAATAATTTATGGACCTTTTACAAATGAAAAAGATCATGCCATACAATGGGCTATTTAATCCCCATGACAATAACAGAAAGTGATAGATATACCAGATGCTAGGAATAACCTTTTAAGTTTCTGTTACTCTAAATATGTGGGTGATCTCATGGGTGTCGGCACATAGAGGCAAAGGGGGGCACTTGCTCACTCCAGGAAAATTCTAATAAGTAAAAAATTATTTTAAAAAATTACATTTAAAGCTTTAAAATTATGTCATTAGATTTGAAATGATTAGCCAAATAAAATTTATGTCACAGTGCCATTTAGAGTCAAACCAACCTGACATGCATTTATAGGTTATGAAATTTAAATATATATATATATATATTTTCTGAAATTTTGCACTTTTAAGTTTGTTCCCTCCTGAAAAATTTTCTAGCGATGCCACTGGGTGATCTCATGAATAGAAAATTTATATAAGGTATGGTATTCATGAACATATGTTGGAAAAGTCATAAAATGCATAGCTTTTTCAACAACTGAAGCATAATTTAACAGCAAGTAAAGCTGCAAAAGAAGACATAAGTCTTTCTAATTTCTTACACAAACCAAGTCTTCTAAATGAAATACCAGTGTTGACTATAGACAATCAAAGTGCAATCAAGCAAATTAAAATCTTATCTGCTCAAAACTGAACAAAGCATATTGATGTTTGATATAATTAGGAATTATAACAAACAATTATTTGAATGTATAAAAAAATCCAAATAGGAGTTTCTAAGTTTTTACGAGAATTTTGTCCTCTAAATGAAATACCAGTGTTAGACAATTAAAGTGCAACCAAACTAATTAAAATCCCAGTTTTTCATAAACGATCAAAGCAGATTAATGTTAATTTAAGTTATCAGAAGACTGTAGTTATCAGAGGACTGTATGAAAACAATAAATTATCAGTTTCTAAATACAACAGAGAATTTCAAGCTGTAGATTTGATTACAAAAGCATTCTCAAAAATCAGGTTTTAAAATTTGAAATTGTTGACAGGAATAATAGATCAGTGTGATTAATGTTAATTTAATTAATGTGTTTTCTTCAGCATTGAGTTTAAATTAGACTTCCTATGTATAATTTTACTGAGGGCTAGGTTCGTTCAGCATTTTACTAAACACAGCATTATACCCAACATACTCAGCCTGATTTTGTTCAAGGACAGCAAGTTTTTGGATGATCAAATTTTACAAAACCGTTTACAAAAAGCTGAGTATGTTGAGCGTGCTGATCAAAATTGACCAATAGGAGAAATAAACAAGATTTTTTCTTGGAATACTTTTAGAGAAGGGAATACATCACGCTATCAATTCGGGGGAACCCTAGGGACAGCTGACCGGTTTCTCGTTCGTTCGGCATAGTGAACATGTTGAGTATATATGCTCCCATGTGATATGGCCATTAGATGTAGCAGAGTATGTCTGACATAACAGATAATAAGGGTTATATCTTCAATCTTTTTGTGATTCCAATTATGACTAACATCATGAATGTATAGAAAATCTACATCAGGTATGGAATTTTTGAATCCTGTTGTAGCTATTTCTTAGAAAAGTCAATGCAAAAAAATGCATAGCTTTCTCAACAACTGAAGCTGAATATGTTGCAACTAGTCAAGTTCTAAAAGAGGCCATATGTCATTCTAAATAAGGAAAGGGAATGTTTACAAACAAAAGCTCCGTCAATCAATCTTTGCCACTCACGAGTGAGAAAAGAACAGCCTGTATTGGTGTAAATACCAAGGTTTTGCCCTGAGTAGATGAGCAGTGCCCTGAGTATAAACAAGTTTAAAACATTTAAAATATACAACCTTTTTTATTTTTTCATGTTGCATGCCGACTAGTTTCGCATGGGGCACCCCAGCTTGGTCTCCGGCAACACGGTGCTTGAAGTTCGTTAAAACTGATGGTTTACGCCTCCTTTTTCTCGTTTAAAGACTCGGCGCCATTGCCGGTCTAGTAGAGCCCCGTCGTTGCCATTGCAATTATTAAAATTTGACAAAATTTCAATTGAAATTCGCTTGAAAAAATTAGCCAATTATCATAACCACAATTATGCTGCCATTGGAGATTCAGTTGAAATTTTGTCAAACTTTAATAATTGCAATGGCAACGATGGGGCTCTACTAGACCGGCAATGGCGCCGAGTCTTTAAAAGAGAAGATGGAGGCGTAAACCGTCAGTTTCAATGAACTTCAAGCACCGTGTCGCCGGAGACCAAGCTGGGGCGCCCCATGCGAAACTAGTTGGCATGCAACATGAAGAAATAAAAAAGGTACATTTTAAATGTTTTAAATTGATTTAACTTCATGGTTTAGTTTTTATAAACAAGTTTGTTTGCACGTGGCATCACCCGTGCTTTCCTTATTGTTCTTTATCATTTTTTGTGAGAGCTGATTTGTATAAATTAAATACATGTGTGAATACATGTAATTAGAGTGCAATAAAATTAATTAAAAATCAAAGCTTTCATAACCAAACCAAGCAGACACTGTAAAAAACATAAAGCTTAAATTAGAATTTCTATGTCTAATTAATTTAAGGGTTAGGTTAGATATACAAGTGTTATCTATCTTCAATGTTTATGTAATTTGAATTATTCAGGCAATCTCAATAATAGAAAATCTACATTAGGTATGGTATCCATGCATGCTGCTGGAGTTGTTTTTTTTTTTTTTTTTTTTTTGTCAAAAATGCATAACTTTCTCAACACCTAAAGCTAAATATGTTTCAGCTAATCAAGCTGCAAAGGAAGCCGTGTCTTTAGAGTTTGTAGAAAGAACTAAGTCCTCTAAATGAAATACCAGTATTCAACAAAGACAATCAAAGTGCAAAGAAAGTAATTAATAACCTAGATTTTCCTAACCAGGCAAAGATAATTGTTCTTTGATATAAGTTATCAGTCTGATTTTTGGTAATTCTTTTGTAATCAAATCTGAAGCTTCAACTTCACTGCTGCAGTTAGAAATTCCCAATTGATTATTTTCTTGTGGTTTTCTGATAGACAAATAGATTTTATGAATACCAGAATTTATGAATGCATACATAATGTAAATTTTCTACTCATGATGCTAACCACATAATCAAAAGCACAAAAATATTGAAGATAATATTTCGTATCTATTATATCTATCTGAATAATCTAACAATAAGTTAAATTAGATATAGAGAGCCTAATTTAAAGTTAATGCTAAAGAGAAAAACCTAAATAAATAAATTTACATCAACCACACATATTTATCATTCATATCAGGTCTTTCAGTTTTTGAAATCTGATTTTTGGCAGGGCACTTATAAACAAAGCTGCAACCAGTGGCGTCGTCAGAAAAAATTTCAGGAGGGGGGGGGAGCACAACCTAAAAAAATATTTTTTTTATATAAAATTCTGATAGCATAGTTTTTAATTTGAAGAAAAAATGCTTTGTGATATTTTCCAGGGGGGGGGGGGGGGGCCCTTGCCCCATTCTGCCGACGCCCATGGCTGCAACTTGAACTTTACTGCAGCAGTTTGAAACTCTCAATTCATTGTTTTCATACAGTTCTAGGATAAACATTATCAAACATCAATGTACTTGTTTGGGTTACAAAAAGCTGTGTATATATTTAGTTTTATTACACTTTTATTAGCTACATTCAACACTAGTATTTCATATAGAGCACTCAGTTCTTTCAACAAGCTGGAAAGATCATGGCTTCTTAATCAGCATGACTACTTACAAAAAGCTCAGCTTAAGTTGTAGAGAAAGTTATGCATTTTTGATAGTGACTTTTCCCACAAATAGCTCTACCAGCGTTCATGAATACCATACCTGATGAAGATTTTCTATTAATATGATTATTTGCATAATTAGAATCACAAAAACATTAAAAGTAATACTTAGCATCTTGTATATCTAACATTTAGTTAAATTTGACATGAAAGTGTAATTTAAATTAATACTTAAGAAAACATAGTAATTAAATAAATAAGCATCATTTACGCAGATTTATCATTCCTATCTGCTCTTTCAGTTTATGAAATCTGATCTTTGACAAGGTTTTCATAAACATATCTGACGCTTGAACATTAGTGCTGCTTTTAGAAAGAGACAATTGCTTGTTTTCATACAGTTCTGTGACAAATTATATGGAATATAAATGGACTTGTTTCAGTTATATAAAGCTGGGATTTTAATTAGTTTGATTGCAATTTAATTCTCTATGTTAAACACTGGTATTTCCTTTAGAGGACTCACTTCTCGCAACAAATTAGACACATATTGTTTCTTTTGCAGCTTGACTGGCTGCAACAACTTCAACATTAGTTGTTGAGAAAGCTAGTTATGCATTTTTGACACCGAGTTTTATAAGAATGTCCGTAACAGCATAACTTCTCCATATGATATCCTCAGGATGTCCTATGGATTAAAGATGCATATGGACATCCTATGAACATCTTCAGGATGTATTGGGGACAAGTGTGTTGTTAGGGGTGATGTATAAAGGGTATATAGTTTCTTTGTCCAATTTAATTAAATGTTAGATATACCAGAGTTTGAGAAATATACGATAATAAAAGATATAGAGCGACTGAAACTAACTTTTCCTATAAATACCTTCACTAGCATTTATGAAAAACATGAGAACACATTACCAGAATTACATAAACATTGAAAATAATATGTACTATCAGGCATATCTAACAGTTAAATCAGACTTAGAAAGATTAACTTAAAGTTAATTTTGAAGGAAATATATTAAATAAATAAAATAACATCAGTCACATAGATTTAATTCCTATCAGCTCTTTTAGTTTTCTAATTCTTATTTTTGGCAAAGCTTTTGCAAACAAATCAGCATACTGAAATTTACAGATGAAGTTAGAAACACTTGATTGATAGTTTTTGTATAGTTCACCGATTATTTTTATGAAACATGAATGTCCTTGGTTTGATTATCAAAAGCTTTCCTTTTTTTAGTTTGATCATACTATGATTATTTATATTGAACACTGATATTTCATTTAGAATATTCAGCTTTTGTAACAAACTAGGAAGACAGATGGTCCCCATGCAGCAAGTATAAACTGCAGCAATTTCAGTTTGAGAAAGCTTTGAATTTATGACACTGAATTTTCCGATATATAGCTCATATAGCATTCATTAATATCATACCTAATATAGATTTTATATTGTTTACATTAAACACATAATCAAAATGTTAGATATAACAGTGTATGCTATATATACCAGAGTATTTTAGATATATCAGATACTAAGTTTTAACCTTTAATGTTTCTGTGACTCTGAATATGTGGGTGATCTCATGAACAGAAATTTACGTAAAGAATGGCATTCATGAACAATAGTGAAGCCATATGCTGGAAAAGTCTTAAAATGCATAGCTTTCTTAATAAATGAAGCTGAATTTTTAACAGCTATTCAAGCTTCAAAAGAAGACATACTGTAAAATCCCGATTATAAGCCCCCTGCCCACTTTAAGGTGATTTTGGATTTTTTTCACAATCCTAAAAATAAGCCTCCCCTCTTCATTTTTTCATTTTGAGTACAAAAATGAATGTCCAAAATCTTATATATATTTAATGATTTAAAATAAATGTACTCTTTAAAATATTTTTTTTTAGAGCAAAAATTACTAATTCCCCTCTTCTTCTGCTTTAATAAAATAACAATGAGATGAGAATGGTAATTATAAAATATTTATAGCTCTATATTGAAATCAAAATTATAAACCTATTTTTCTATAGATGGCAGCACAAATCTTATTTCCAGGAAATATTCTTATATGCTTCTTTAATATTCATTAAAATAATAATTGAATTTATAAGTAAACTTTTTTTTATTTACCTTTCATATACTAAAATAGAGTTCCTTTATTTATTTATTTAACAAAGGTTACATTTTTAAAAAAAGTTAGCATTTCTTTTAATTCAACTATTTCTTTAAATTTTTATTTATTTATTTATTTATTTTTGTAAAATGTTATGTTTAACAACAATATATAAAATGTGTTTTATGCATTTTACATTTACATAAATATATACACTTATTAATTTATATAATCTAAATTAATTAAAATTTGATGACCTTGAAGAAGATTTACCTTAACAATAACGAAATCCGTTCTTTTTTTTAAAAAAAATTCAGCTTTCATATAAACCATATGAAAAAATTAATTTAAATTTTCAATTTAAATTAATAATAAAGTAATTTTGAATTAATTATTTAAAATTTATTTCAGTAAGTTATATTCAGTTCTGGATTACATAATAAATATTAGTTTCATTCTCTTTAGACAGATTGTGCCACCACAATTTTTAAAAAAAGAAATTTCTAATAATCTCGATTATAAACACCCTCCTTATTTTTCACCGGTTTTGAATTTGAAAAACAGGGGGCTTATAATCAGGATTTTACAGTATGTCTTTCTAGTTTTTTCCAAGAACAGAATCTTGTAAATAAAATACCAGTGTTGAATATAGTTAATCTAAGTGCAATAAAACTAACTAAATATTGCCTGCTCAAAACTGAACAAAGCATATTGATGTTTAATATAATTATCAGAGGACATTACAAAAACAGTCAATTAGGAGTTTCTAACTTCTTGCCAGAGCTGTGTACTTTAAATGAAAATACCAGTGTTTAATGTCGACTATCATACTGCAATCAAAGTAGCTAAAATCCCAGCTTTTCATAAACAAAAAATGCAAACTGATGTTTGATTTACGTTATCAGAGGATTAATGAAAACAATCAACAATAAGTTTCTGAATGTGGAAGTGAAGTTCAAGCTCAAGATTTGATTACAAAAGCGTTGCCAAAAGTCAGATTTCAAAAATTAAATTGTTGACAGGAATAATAAATTTGTGTGGTTAATGTTTATTTATTTAATGTGTTTTCTTCAGCATTGAGTTTAAATTAGACTTCCTATGCTTAATTTGACTAAATTTCAGTTATAGTGTTAGATGTGTAATAGAGCATGTTTGACATAACAGATGATAAGTGTTATCTTCAATGTTTTAGTAATTCTAATTATATGACTAATATTATGAATATATATAGAAAATCTACATCAGGTATGATATTTTTGAATCCTGGAGGAGCTTTTTGTTAAAAAAGTCAGTGCCAAAATGCATAGCTTTCTTAACAACTGAAGCTGAATATGTTGCGGCTAGTGAAGTTATAAAAGAAGCCATGTATCATTTTAAATTGTCCTTTCTACATTTTTTAAGAACTAATTTCTATAAATGAAATACATGTGTGAATACAGATAATTAGAGTACAATAAACTAATTAAAAATCCAGGTTTTTCTTAACTAAACGTACTTAACTAAATCAAGCACACTGATGTTCGATATAAATTGTCAGAAATCTGCATGAAAACAATCAATCAAGTGTTTCAAACAGCATCAGTAAAGTTCAAGCTACAGGTTTGTTTATAAGAACCTTTTCAAAAACTGAATATGTTAATAGAAATAATAAATCTCTGTGTTGATGTACATATATTTATTTGTGTATTTTCTTTGGTATATATTTTTAATTACACTTTCTGTGTCTAATTTAATTAAGGGTTGGATATACTAGATACTATGTGTTATCTATCTTCAGTGTTTTTGGGATTCAAATTATTCAGGTAATCTCAAGAATAGAAAATCTACATTAGGTACAGTATCCGTGAATGCTGGAGTAGCTACTTAAAAAAAAAAAGTCAGCATTACTCGCAACTTTAGTTAAAATACATTTAAAAACAAAATATGCATTTAAAAACAGTAAAAATTTAGATGTTTCAAAACCCATCTGGGTTTCCTCATCAGTATCACTACAACATAATTTGAAACATTACATGAATACCCAAGTAATTTATAGAAGTACGGAATATTGAGGAGCCAGTGTGCATGCTTCATTGATAGTGTGGAAATGGCTGGCAGTGTATACGTAATTTATAATTATCATAACCAGAATTTAAAACTTTTATATTATCAAAGTCTGGAATATGATTGGTTTCTATTGAATGAATTACAATTTTAGAAGTTTGGTTGTAATTTTTATATGATCGTCTGTGCTCCTGTAGTCTAATTCTTGCAGTACGACCAGACGGTACTTGAGAAGGTTTGATGTTAATGTATGTTGAAGCTAATTCGTTTCAGGTAATCAAGCTGTAAAGGAAGCTTTGTCTTTCAAGTTTGTAGAAAGAACTAAGTCCTCTAAATGAAATACCAGTGTTCAATGAAGGTAATCAAAGTGCAAAGAATGCAATTGATAACCTAGATTTTCATAACCAGGCCAAGAGAATTGTTCTTTGATATAAGTTATAAGTCTGATTTTTGGTAATGCTTTTGTAATCAAATCTGAAGCTTCAACTTCACTGCTGCAGTTAGAAATTCCCAATTGATTTTTTTATTGCAGTTTTCTGATGGATAAATAGATCTACCAGCATTTATATTATGAATACATACATGAAGTCAATTTTCTACTGATGATGTTAACCACATAATCAGAAGAACAAAAACACTGAAGATAACACTTAGTATCTATCTAACTGAATATCTAACAATAAGGTAAATTAGATATAGAGAGTCTAATTTAAAATTAATGCAAAAGAGAACATCCTAAATAAATAAAATAACAACAGCCAGACACATATAAACATAACAGGTCTTTCAGTTTTTGAAATCTTATTTTTGGCAGGGCTCTTATAACAAAGCTGCAGCTTGAGCTTCACTGCAGCAGTCAGAAACTCCCAATTCAATGTTTTCATACAGTTTTCTTTGATAACCATTATCAAACATCAATGTACTTGTTTGGATTACAAAAAGCTGTGTATGTATTTAGTTTTTTTACATTTTAATTACCTACATTCAACACTGGTATTTCATACAGAGCATTCAGTTCTTTCAACAAGCTGAAAATACATATGGCTTCTTATTCAACATGAGAACCTACAAAAAGCTCAACTTCAGTTGTAGAAGAAGTTATGCATTTTTGATAGTGACTTTTCTAACAAATAGTTCCACCAGCATTCATGTGTACCATACCTAATGTAGATTTTCTATTCATATGATGATTCGCATATTAGAATTACAAAAATATTAAAGGTAATACTTAGCATCTGGCATATCTAGGTAGAATTTAGTTAAATTTGACAACAAAGTGTAATTTAAATTAATACTTAATAAAACATACTAATTACATACAGAAAACATACTTATTAAATAAATAATCATCATTTACACAGATTTCTCATTCCTATTAGCTCTGTCAGTTTTTGAAATCTGATTTTTGGCAAGGTTTTCCTAAACAAATCTGAAGCTTGAACATTAGTGTTGCCTTTAGGTAAATCCAATTATTTGTTTTTAAACCGTTCTCGGATAACTTGTGTCAAATATAAATGCACTTTGTTCAGTTATGTAAAGCTGGGATTTAAATTATTTTTATTGCAATTTCTTTCTCTATGTTAAGCAGTGGCATTTCATTTAGAGAACTCAGTTCTTGTAATAAATTAGACACATGTACTTTCTTTTACAGCTTCACTGGCTGCAACAACTTCAACTTCAATTGTTGAGAAATCTATACATTTTTGACACTTACTTTTCCAAGAATTTGATGCTACTGGTATAGACTTTCTTTGTTCCGTTTAATTAAATATTACATATGCAAGACTTTTACAAATATACAAGATCCTAAATAATACCGAGTGATTGAAACATTGCTATAAATAGCTCCACTAGCATTTATGAAATCCATCAGTACTAGGATGTAGATTTTCAATTCATGAGTTCATCCACACAACCAGAATTACAAAAACATTGAAAATAACACTTAGTACCATGTATATCTAACACTTTATTAAATTAGACTTAGAAAGAATAATATAAAGTTACTGTTGAAGAAAATATAATAAAGAAACATCAACCACACACATTTATCATTTCATATCAGGTCTTTCAGTTTTTGAAATCTGCTTTTTGACAGGGCTCTTATATACAAATCTGTAGCTTGAACTTCACTGCAGCAGTTAGAAACTTCTAATTCACTGTTTCCATACAGTTCTCTAATATGCATTGTTAAACATCAATGTACTTATTTTTATTACAGAAAGCTGTGTATTTATTTAGTTTTATCACATTTTGATTATATACATTCAACACTAGTATTTAAATATAGAGCACTCAGTTCTTTCAACAAACTGGAAAGACATGTGGCTTCTTATTCATCATGACTATCTACAACAAGCACTGCTTCAGTTATAGAAGAAGCTATGCATTTTTGTTAGTGACTTTCCCTACAAATAGTTCCACCAGCATTTATGAGTACCATACCTGATGTGAATTTTCTATTCATGTGATCACTCGCATAATTAGAATCACAGAAACATTAAAGGTAATACTTAGTATTGGTATATCTAGGATTTAGTTAATTTAGACATAGAAAGTGTAAGTTAAATTAATACTTAAGAAAACATACTACTAATTAAATAAATAAACATCATTTACTCAGATTTATCCTTCCTATCTGCTCTTTCAGTTTTTGAAATCTGAATTCTGAAAATTGTTTCGCAAACCAATTTGCAGCATGAACTTCACTGATACTGTTACAAAAACCTAATTGGAGTTTTTCAGACAGTTTTCTGCTAACTTATATTGAATATAAATGGAATTGGTTTGGTTATGAAAAGCAGGAGCTTTAATTAGTTTGATTGCACTTTTATTATCTATATTTAACACTGGTAATTTAGACTACTCCCTTCTTGCAACAAATTAGACATGTATTATTTCATTTGCAGATTATTTGACTGTAAGATGTTCAACTTCAGTTGTTGAGAAAGTTGAGCATTTTTAACACTAACTTTTACAAAAATTTGTTGTTGCTGCTATAGACTCTGCAAATCTAATTTAATTAAATTTTAGATATACAAGAGTATGTAAAATATACACGATACTAAATGATACAGAGTGATTAAAACTAACTTTTCAAAAAATAGCTCCACTATATTCATGAAAAACATAAGTACTATAATGTAGACTTTCTATTCATGAGATCACCTGCATAATCAGAATTACAAAAAAACATTAAAAATAGCATTTAGTAGATAGCACTTATTTAGGTAGATATGAAATACAGGTATATATTTAGGTAAATATGAAATGCATAAAACTTATTTTTTAATATTTTTATATATTTTAAACTTAACATTTCACAAAAGTACGTTTTTCTTTTTCTTTAAGAACAAATGACAAATTGTATATTAGTGCCATCTATTGATACAAGAAGAATTTATTTAATAAGAAAGTCCAGAAAATCATCAAACATGCACATTAAAATTAATTATTGAATTGATGTAATAAATTATTACATCAATACAATAATTAATTTAAAATATATATATACAAGAAAATTTAAATTTTGATAACAAAAATAAAGGTAAACAAAAGAATTGCTTCACTAATACAAAGATTGTCTTTTGCTTCATCAATCTTTATAAATGAAATGATTAAATTAAAAGAGAAGCTAGTAATATTTAGAAACTGCAATCTTTGTTGAATAAATAAAAAAACTCTATTTAATATTTAGTATATTATGAAAGGTAAATAAATAAAAGCTTACTTATATATTCAATTATTCATTCAAAACTTTTATATTATCAAAGTCCGGAATGTAATTGGTTTCTATTAAAGGGATTAGAATTTTAGAAGTTTGGTTGCAATTTTTATATGATCGTCTGTGTTCTCGTAGTCTAATTCTTCCAGTACAACGAGATGGTACTTGAGACAGTTTGATGTTTGTGTATGTTGAAGCTAATTATGTTTTAGGCAATCAAGCTGCAAAGGAAGCTTTGTCTTTCAAGTTTGTAGAAAGAACCAAGTCCTCTAAATGAAATACCAGTGTTGAAGGAAGATAATCAAAGTGCAAAGAATTTAATTAATAACCTAGAGTTTCCTAACCAGGCCAAGAGAATTGTTCTTCGATATAATATATCAGTCTGATTTTTAGTAATGCTTTTGTAATCAAATCTGAAGCTTCAACTTCACTGCTGCAGTTAGAAATTCCCAACTGATTTTTTTCTTGCAGTTTTCTGATGGACAAATAGATCGACCAGAATTTATATTATGAATACATACATGATGTAAATTTTCTACTCATGATGTTAACCACATAATCAGAAGGACAAAAACACTGAAGATAACACTTAGTATCTATTATATCTAACTGAATATCTAACAATTAGTTAAATTAGATATACAGAGTCTAATTTAAAATTAATTTATTTATTTAGGATGTTCTCTTTTGCATTAACAACAACCACACTCATTTATCATTCATAACAGGTCTTTCAGTTTTTAAAATCTTATTTTTCGCAGGGCTCTTATAACAAAGCTGCAGCCTGAACTTCACTGCAGCAGTTAGAAACTCCCATTTCATTGTTTTCATACAGTTTTCTAATATACATTGTTAAACATCAATGTACACACTTTTATTACAAAAAGTTGTGTATTTATTTAGTTTTATTACTTTTGATTATATAGATTCAACACTAGTATTTCATATAGAGCACTCAGTTCTTTCATCAAACTGGAAAGACATGTGGCTCCTTATTCAGCATGACTATCTACAACAAGCACTGCTTCAGTTATAGAAGAAGCTATGCATTTTTGACAGTGATTTTTCCTACATATAGCTTCACCAGCATTTATGAGTACCATAACTGATGGGAATTTTCTATTCATGTGATCATTCACATAATTAGAATCACAAATACATTAAAGGTAATACTTAGTATTGGTATATCTAGGATTTAGTTAAATTCAACATAGAATGTGTAAATTAAATTAATACTTGAGAAAACATACTAATTAAATAAATAAACATCATTTACTCAGATTTATCTTCCTATCTGCTCTTTCAGTTATTGAAATCTGAATTCTGAAAAGTGTTTTGCAAACCAATTTGCAGCTTGAACTTCACTGATGGTGTTACAAAAACCTAATTGGTTGTTTTCAGGCAGTTCTCTGCTAACTTATATTGAATGTAAATGGAATTGGTTTGGTTATGAAAAGCAGGAGCTTTAATTAGTTTGATTGCACTTTTATTATCTATATTTAACACTGGTAATTTAGATGACTCTCCTCTTGCAACAAATCAGATGTATTATTTCATTTGCAGATTAATTGACTGTAAGTTGTTCAACTTCCCTTGTTGAGAAGGTTGAGCATTTTTAACACTAACTTTTACAAAAATGTGCTGTTGCTGCTATAGACTTTGTATATCTAATTTAATTAAATTTTAGATATACAAGAGTGTGTAAAATACACAAGATGCTAAATGATACAGAGTGACTGAAACTAACATCTCAAAAAAAAAAAAATAGCTCCACTATATTCATGAAAAACATAAGTACTATGATGTAGACTTTCTATTCAGGAGATCACCTGCATAATCAGAATTACAAAAAAACATTAAAAATAGCACTTAGTAGATAGCACTTATTTAGGTAGATATGAAATGCAGGTATATATTTAGGTAAATACGAAATGCATAAAACTTATTTTTTAATATTTTAAACTTAACATTTCACAAAAGTAGGTTTTTCCTTTTCTTTAAGAACAAATGACAAATTGCATATTAGTGCCATCTATTGATACAAGGAGAATTTATTTAATAAGAAAATCATCAAACATGCACATTACAAATTAATTATTAGATTGATGTAATAAATTATTATATCAATACAATAATTAATTGAAAATAAAATTGAAAATCTGGGTGTTTAATTTATTTCATTGCTTTTGATTGTCTATATTTAGCAGCGATATTTCATTTAGAGGACTCTGTTCTTGCAATAATAATAAACACCAACCACATAGAATTATTATTCCTAATTTTGATTTTATACAGTTCACAGATAACACTTTACTGAACATCAATGTTCTTGTTTGGGTTACGAAAAGTTATGTTTTTGTATTTATGTACACAGTGTATTATAATTCTTTATTTAAATTTCTTGCTTAATAAATTTATTATGTCTACTATAACACAAAAAACTCCTGTACTTTTGAAAATAAAATGCTGACATTTGGGCTCCCAGCACATAACCATATTTATAATGTAACCTCTCAATAGGATAAATATTCCCGATACTAAAAGTATCAATGAAGCAAAGTTAAATAATGATTAAAAGAAGATAATGATTAATAAGTACTACTTGGTTGTTAGTGTAAAAAGCATGATAAAGAATGGTATTACAGTATGGAACCGTTTATCCGTTATCCAGTTATCCAGAATTATATTTTCAGACAGTTAACTTCTGATATTTATATTAAGTAGAAAAAAAAACGTAAGTTTTTTTTTTTTTTTTTTTTAAGGTATTATTTAAAAAAATATATATAGTAAATGGTCTAGCATTGTAATTTAAAACAATTAAAATTAGACGAAATATTTAATAATAACAAAAAAAAGTCCATTTAATTTTGTTATATTTTAAAAGTAGTAATTATTTATTTATTTATTTGGTAAGGAGTATAAGTAGAAAGATAATTTTTTCAAATTCTAAATGTTATATAATTCTATATTATAACAAATACGGATAGTATTTCTTTTTCTATTTTTCATTATGTGGCTTTTGAATGTAAATATAATGCATAATTATCTGTTATAACATATTTTTGTTGCTATAGTTTGTTACTTTAATATAAATTGCACAGATAGCCTTTTGTTTTCGAAAATGTCATTAGATGGCACCACTACACGATATCATATTACAGCAATTTAAGTTACCTTGAAAGGGTTGTGTAAAACAGATTCTGGTTAATTGATCCTGTACTTAATTTATTTTATTTATATAATTATTTATTTTTGAAAGAGGGGAGAGGAAAGGTGATAAATAAAATGACATTATCTTTAAAAATGTATAAATAATTTGCATTTTCATGGATATAAAAAACATGAATTTTCATAAAAGAATAAATAAAAGAAATAAAAAAGCATATAAAGTCAGGTCTTAATTTTCTTATCTTTATTAAATAATATTTAGTGTTTTAAAATCATTGGCCAATCTTAGTTAAAAGCATTTGGGTTTGGACAGATTTTGATCTTTGTGTAAGGTTAACAAGTTTCAAAGATATTTTCTACCAATTTCAAAATCTGATTAATATTGTATCTTACAACTTTTTTAAATTTTTTTGGTTTAATTAAATTATTAATTTTATTAATTAATTAAAAATGTTAATTAATTTTAGATTTAAAAATCAGAATCATATGCATTCTAAAAGTGATTAACCCTTTGTGGCGCAAGACAATTTGGATCATTTAAATTATACTGCCACCGGAATTCATGGAGTCAATTAAACTAAAAGAAATTTTTAATTTTAAGGTAAAAAAACCCGGCCTTTTCTATGTTATAAACATAAATTTTTGCTAAAAAGTTTCTGGGATGAATTTTTGCAACTGGATCTTAAATTTTGTGTCCTTGCAGTGAGGACAGTGCACGTTAAGGGGTTAATGAGGGTTGTCAGCAACCAGTTATCCAGAATAATCTTGTCTCAACTATTCTGAATAAGTGGTTCCCTACTGCACTAGAAAAACAAAGAATAACATAACACAGCATTTCTATTAGAAGTCTTATCTTCGTACAAGGGAATAAAGAAGGAGAAAACTGCATCTGAGATGAACTCTTGTAATAAAATTTAACAAGCAAAGAAATACAAAAATATTTTTGTGTAAGAGAATAATAATATGAAAAATAGCATTACACCAAAGGAAAATATTTGTAACTACTTTTGACACATTAATGCTTTTTTACACTAAAAATGACATCATTTATTAATTTATGACATATCGAAGAATAGCACACATATTATATTTTAAATATAAGAGAATTTTATGGAAATTTTTAATGTACTTACCATGGGACGAAAACTTCTTCTTGCCACTGTGGGATCACTGTAGGATTGAGCTAACAAATTACAATAAATATGGTAAATTCTACTGGGTCACAAAAAATTCGCTTATCAAGTAATATTAATAATTTAACTAAAATATATTAAAAATATAAAACAAAGACTTCAAGTACTCTTTGAAAAGAACAATATGGACTATTACTTTATTTAAAAAATGCAATGAAAAAAAGAAGCTATAATAATAAATTTAGAAAGAGTTTTTTTAATAAATTTAACATTTACCTTAAATAATGTCCTTAGATCTTTTCTGCACTATACGCATTTCGAGTGCAACCGCACTCATCCTCAGGTGAGATGTGACTCTCTTCATCCTCATTGTTGTCTGTTACTGATGGTTGCCGGTTCGTCATTTCACTTCGCTTCGTTTCGGACAATTTTATTATTGGATGCCAGTCTTTCGGGATTATTGCGTGTTCTCTCTCGTTAACTGCGTAGGAGTTAGTAAGGATTTCAAGGGCTTTGCATTTTAAGGCATAACTGTGATTATTATATGGAGCTAGTTTTTTAGTAGACATCAGTAACAGACAATGATGAGGATGAAGAGAGTCACATCTCACCTGAGGATGAGTGCGGTTGCACTCGAAATGCGTATAGTGAAGAAAAGATCTAAGGACATTATTTAAGGTAAATGTTAAATTTATTAAATGAATTTATCATCCTACAAGAAAATCTATGTGATTAATATTTAGAAAGAGTTTTCCAATAATCCATACCAAAATTATTTGGCATAGATATTAATTCTTTTCTTAATCTTCATTTATATATTATTAAATAGTAAATCAATGATATTATTGAAATAAATAATACTTTAAATGATAATAAATTGATACTTTATGATAATAAATGATAATAAATTGAACGAATAAATTGATACTTTAAAATCAATTGTTAAGTAAATATTATATATATTATATATATAATTGTTATTTAAAATTTTTTGAGGTTACCAATAACTTCATGACTATTTTCTTAAACAATGAAATTATCGTGTGTAGTAATAAACAGATAAACTTGATTTAATATATTATGTAAAAGTTTAAATGTAAATTCCTACAACAAAAATTCAAATAAACTGATTTGCATTTTTGTTGTGAGTTTTATATACGTTAATATACTAAAAGTGACATTATTACTATTACTGTTATAGAAAAAGTATTAAATAAGAATAATTATAGTCAGCATGTACAAATCTTAGAAACATATAAAAAATTTGAACATGGTAATGATTAAAATGCATGCTTTATAGGAGGTTAACATGAAATCATTGTCACAGAAAATGGGAATTTAAAAAAGTATGATAGTATGATTTATATATAACAACATAATTACTTGGAAATTTATCAGCATATGTAATTGTATTTATTTATAGAAAATTTTGTAATTTACTGAATAAGGAAAAGTATAAAGATTTAATATTTAAAACAAAAGTACGTTTATTTATGTATAGATTATTGCTTCATACATAATTTAATTTTTGCTAGTTTAAAGAGCAGACAGATAGTTGCGAAGGAAGTGTTTTTCATTGAATGGTTTACATTCATTTGAAATTTAATAATTAAATAACATTAAAAAAATAAAATAAAGATGCACTTAATATGAATTTTGCTATCCACTTTTCATGTTGTTATTCATTCTATATATATTTGTCATATAATAAACCATCTCAATTTAGTGACACAGTATTTTTAATTTATGAGAAATATTACAATAATCAATCAAAGTAATACTTTGTTAACTACTATTTTACATTTTCAGTTCCTGATAATATGTAATTTAGATAAAAATTAATGTAAGTTTTATTTGGTAACAGGAAAAACAATAGATTGAATAAGTTCAGATGTATGTCTAAAAATAATAGATATGTAGGAAATACTGAACAATTCTACCACTTAAATGGTTCTGGAATCTATTAAAATGTATTTATGATGAAAATTGAAACTTATATTATGGATGGAGAAAAATTGAGAATCTTATTGTATTGGCATTGATGATTGATTGTAGATCTACTTTGCATTTTCAGCTATTGGTACTATTTCTCTTGCATAAAAACTAACATAAGTTTTATTTGGTAATATAATATTTTAAACTTCTTCAGGGAAAACAATAGATTGAAAAAGCTCAGTAATAAGCGCCTAAAAACATATGTAGGAAATAAAGCACACTTCTACCAATTTATTGGTTCTAGAATCTATTAAAATATATTTATTGAAACTTATATTATGGATGGAGAAAAATTGAGAATCTTATTGCTCTGGCATTGATGATTGATTGCAGATCTACTTTGCATTTTCAGCTATTGGTACTAACATAAGTATCTAACATAAGTTTTATTTGGTAATATAATATTTTAAACTTCTTCAGGGAAAACATTGAATAAGCTCAGTAATAAGCCTAAAAACATATGCAGGAAATAAAGCACACTTTTACCAATTTATTGGTTATGTAATCTATTAAAAGGTATTTATGATGAAAATTGAAACTTATATTATGGATAGAAAAAAATTGAGAATCTTATTGCATTGGCATTGATGGTTGATTGTAGATCTACTTTGCATTTTCAGCTATTGGTACTATGTATCTTGCATAAAAACTAACATAAATTTTATTTGGTGATATAATATTTTAAACTTCTTCAGGGAAAACAATAGATTGAATAAGCTCAGTAATAAGCCTAAAAACAATTACATATGTAGGAAATATTGCACACTTCTACCAATTTATTGGTTTTGGAACAGGGTTTAACCTGGCAAAAAAGTTTCTTTAGCATTTTAGCTAAAACATATAAGCAGTATTTTAGTTTTTTCGAAAATTAATTCTTTGAATAGTATTGATTTATTTTTCTTAACTTGGTTATCCCCACTTTTGTTTTCTGTTTGTTTTGTTCACTAACGATTTTAACCAAGCATATATTGCGATTTAAGAAAAATGAATCAGCAAAATTTTGTTTTGATTTCAACAAACACAATACTAGCACTGATAATACATCTATAAAGCAAATTATGTTTTTAAATATTTTTGCATTTAAATTCAACTATTAAAAGTCTAAATTAAATCCGAATACACTAAATAGATAATGATTCCCAATATTTTCAGTGATTTTGTAATTTCCATCCATGAATATTTGTATAAAAACTAGAGGTAGTTATATAAAGATATTTTATGAAGTAATCTAGTTTTAGCTTTTTAGCAAAATTCTTACTGACATAGTTTAGCAAAATACAATATCTTTTAGCAAAATGCTAAAAAAAATAATGGCAGTTTAAACCCTGTTCTGGAATCTATTAAAATATATTTATGTTAAAAATTGAAACTTATATTATGGATGGAGAAAAATTGAGAATCTTATTGCTCTGGCATTGATGATTGATTGTCGATATATTTTGCATTCTCAGCTACTAGTATAATTCCTCTTGCATAAAAACTAACATTTGGTGATATAATATTTTAAACTTCTTCAGGGAAAACAATAGATTGAATAAGTTCAGTAACAAGCCTAAAAACAATTACATATGTAGGAAATATTGACCACTTCTACCACTTTATTCGTTCTGTGTTTCGTATATTGTTGTATAATCTTAAAATACTTTAAATAAAGGATAAAGAGAATCTTAAACTCTTACACCAACATGGAATTCTATTCTTGTTTATTTCCAGCTATTACAAAACTGTTGCCACAAATCACAACCTAATACTTTACGTAACATCCTTCCCCTTTTACTTATTAAGAAATTTAGATTAATAATTTTCCATACATTAGTTATACAAATTTTCACATTATACATTTATCCCTTTCCTTTTTTTAACATCTCTGAAATAAAATACAACCCAATATTAGAATAAAAAAATAGTCAACAGTTCTAGTCTCTATATCTTGAAGGCACTTTTACAACTCGTCCTGACTTAGTGGTATATTGAGGTCTTTCTTGCATCACACCAGTGTTCACTTCTTGTGGTACAGAAGGATTTTTCTGATTCACTTCGGCATCTGGATTTGGTGTTGGTACAACTTCATTGGTTGACCTTCGAATTGTCTTAGTTGGAGTCGAGACATCCGGTACATGTGTTGTAATCTTCTTTTGGTGAGGCGTTCCTCGAAGAAACATTCTATTTCTCACATAGGTTTGTCCATTATCTGTAGTGACTTCAAATCTTCTCGGTGTTAAAGTCTTTGTAACTACAGCTTTCTTCCAGGTTTCATTTCTTTTGTGAGGTTGCATGTATACTACATCTCCTTGTTTATATTCAGGCAGAGCATTTTTCTTATTATCACATTCAGACTTCTTCTGTCTTACATCTTCTTTACGTTGAGTGATTTCAGGATACGAGTTGAAAGACGGCTTGAATAAAGAACTTGAAGTTGGCACTAGAGTTCTTGTCCGCTTACCAAGAAGTAGTTGCGCTAGACTTTTCCCAACATTTTCAATTGGAGTATTTCTATAATTTAAAAGACCTAAGTAGGGATCTTCTTTTGCAAAAAGGCTCTTTTTCATAATCTTCTTCACAATTTTCACAGCCGACTCAACTTGACCATTTGATTTACTGTTGTAAGGACTGGTTTGCTTGTGTTTAATATCCCAAGCTTCACAAAATTTGTTGAATTCATCAGATCTTAGTTGAGTATCACCTCCAGTTACAACTGTTTCTGGTATACCATACCTTGCAAAATGATGTTTGACTTTTCCTATCACAGTTGTAGATTTTGTGTCTGTCAGGTAATCTACTTCTATGAATTGACTAAAATAGTCCACAGTAACTAAGTAATTTCTACCTTCTAAAACAAATAAATCAATTCCAACCTTCTGCCAAGGTCTTTCAGCTACTTCATGCCACTTTATAGCATCTTGAGGTCTATGATCACTGTATGACAAGCATGTATGGCATCCACTAATGAATTGTCTAATTTCTGTTGACATACCAGGCCAAAATATGAGTTCCCTTGCTCTTCTTAAACATGAATTGATACCTAGATGTCCGAGGTGAATTTTATCTTTCATTTCTTTTCTCATTGTTTTTGGAATTACAATTCTTTCTCCTCTTACTACAACACCATCTTGAATTCCCAATTCATCTCGATAATCAAAATAACTTCTTATTATCGGAGAAACATCAACTCTATCTTTTGGCCATCCTTTTGTGATCATCTGTTTTAAAGCAAGTATTTCCTCATCTTTAATTGATGCATCTTGAATTTTCTCTAAACAGGTACCTTTAATTGGTAAAGTATGGATACTGCAAACTATATCAATCTCCTTATCGTCATGTTCTGTTGTTTCTAATGGTGCTCTGGAGAGAGTATCTGAAACAGGAATTTTTGTTCCAGGCTTGTAGATTAAATCAAAATTATACCTTTGAGCTCTAAGTAACATATTTTGCAAACGTTTAGGTGCTTTATATAAAGGTTTTTTTCTTATAGCTTCTAGAGGTTTGTGGTCATTGTACACTGTTACTTTTCTTCCATATACATAATGGTGAAATTTCTCTAAGCTCCATATGACAGCTAACATCTCCTTTTCAATCTGAGCATAGTTACGCTCTGCAGCATTTAGTGTTCTACTTGCATAGGCGATTGCGCTAGAACCTTGCATTCAGACTGCACCAAGACCGAATTTGCTTGAATCACACTCTATTTCAACAGGTTTTGTAGAATCAAAGATTTTCAAAGTCGGTGCTTTTGTAAGTAGATTCTTCAATTTCTTCAGAGCTGCATCTTGTCTCGGTGTCCAATTCCATGGAACGTCATTCTTTAAAAGAGTATACAATGGCTCACTAATTGTAGCATAGTCTTTCACAAATTTCATTTGATAATTACACATTCCCAAGAACCTTTTTAATTCTTCTTTGTTGCTTGGCTCTTTTAAATCTACAATTGCTTGAATTTTCTTAAAGTCTGGTTTCACACCATCTTTGGATATTTTATGACCCATAAAAGTGATTTCCTGACATTGTAGTTCCATTTTTTCTTTATTGAGCTTCACTTTTAGATCTTTGCACTTCTGTAAAAATATTTTTACATTTTCATCATGTTCTTTTATGTCCTTTCCAAAAATTACTACATCATCAGCAATATTGATGAGTCCAGGAAGAGCTTCAAATGATTGCTTCATCTTCAATTGAAATATTTCAGAAGCCACATTTAGGCCAAAGGGTAGACGTAGGAAGCAATACCGACCAAAATTAGTTTGAAACGTTGTGAGTAAACTCGATTCTTTGTCAAGTGAAATATGCCAATACCCATTCTGTAAATCAAATTTGCTAAATACTGTAGCACCATTTAATTCATGTAGTACTTCTTCTAAATTAGGCATAATATATCTTGGTCTTTTAAGAGCTTTATTCAGTTCAAGAGGATTCAAACACAGTCTTAACTTGCCATTTGGTTTTTCTACACACACTATGTTACTGGTCCACAGAGTTGGTTCAGTTACTTTTCGGATGACCCTTTATTTTCAAATTTACCCCTTTATTTTCAAGTCGATCCAGTTCTTCTTTTAGCTTATCTCTCAAAGCAATAGGCACTCTGTGTACTGGCATAGTAGATGGAGGTATATCATGGTCAGTCTGAAGATGAACGACACCAGGCAATTCTCCAATGCCTTCAGCAAAAACATCACTATAATCAGTTAAGTCGACAATATTCACAGATTGGAATTCTTTCTCTTGAATTGTAATCAACTTCATAGCTTGAACAGCTTTCAAACCAAGCAGTGGTTGAATATGTTCTTTGTCAACGATAATAAATTCAATATTGTATTTTTTATTGTTTTTGGGGTTGATTACATGTTCCCGATGTAGTCCTATTGGTTCAAAAGTGCTTCCGTTCCACATCTTCAAAACTTTCTTGCATGGCTCTATACCAGTTGCATACTGTTTTGGTAAGATATTAACCGTTGCTCCAGTATCAAGTTGAAAAGTTACCTCTTTTCCATTAATTATCATCACACCCTTTATATCCTTGCCTGGATCTCCTATTTTGTTCACCCATTCTTCTTCATCTGAATTCAGCTGATGTATACTATCTTCTTTCTTTATTTTGAATGATGAACACTTGATTGCAAAGTGATTTCTTTTTTTGCATTTAGAACATGTTTTTCCCCATGCTGGACAGAGTTCTTTGGTAAATTTGTGCTTTTTTCCACAATATTTACATGATTTTTCTTTCTTGCCATCTTCTTTCTTCGTTTCAAAAGATTTCTTGTTATGATGAATTTTAATTTTGTTCACAATCTCTGGACGAAATTCTTTTCTTTTAATTTGTGCATATTCTGCAGCTCTACATGTGTCAATGCATTTTTCTAATGTTAACTTTCTCTCTCTCAGGAGCAGTTCTTGCAATTGGTTATCTTTCAAACCCAAAATAATTCTATCTCGAAGTAACGAGTCAATGCAATCCGTACAGTAGCTGCATGTTTTAATTAGCACTCTTATGGCAGATAAAAATTCATCAAACGTTTCGTTTTCTTGTTGCTTTCTATTATTGAACATAAAGCGTTCATACGTTTCATTAATTTCACCTACTACATATTGCTCGAGCGTATCGATTATATCCGTAGTTGTTCTTGCATCTTCTGCTGTAGAAAACGAAAATCCGTTATACCTTTGCAACGCAGCGTCACCAAGAGTATGCAATAGTAAAGCAACTTGATATTTTACATCTTGTTTCTCTAAGTTGGTTAGAATAGCATAGTTTGCCCACTTTTGTTTGAACAATTTCCAGTTCGTACACAGATTATTATCGAACACCAAAGGTTCTGGCGGTTTGACTGCGATAGGCTTAGCATCGGTACTCATCGTATCAGGAGTATTTTTCTTCTCTGAGAAAAAAAAACACAGTTCACAGCTTCACAGTACTACTTTATAAATTTCCGTCTGCCACCATGTTTCGTATATTGTTGTATAATCTAAAAATACTTTAAATAAAGGATAAAGAGAATCTTAAACTCTTACACCAACATGGAATTCTATTCTTGTTTATTTCCAGCTATTACAAAACTGTTGCCACAAATCACAACCTAATACTTTACGTAACATTCTGGAATCTATAAAAACATATTTATGATGAAAATTGAAACTTATATTTCGGATGGAGAAATACTGAGAATCTTACTGCTTCGGCATTAATGATTGATTGTTGATTAGTAGTTAGAGATTCAGAAAGAGTGCAATATAATTATTTTCTGAGAAGTATAGAGCGATTCTACTTCTTTATAGGTTCTATGGTATAACAAAACAAAAATTTAAATAAACAGATTTCCGTTTTTGTTATGGGTTTTATTTTTATATACATTAATATACCAAAAGCGATATTTGTAAAAATAAGTTTTAAATTCACTATTAGCCAATAGATGGCACCACCACTGTATTGTTGTATTGCCATAATCTCTACTGAATAAAGTTCAGTCTTCCTCTGTCCTCTAAACAGGTATGTTGTGTTTATTTACTCTCATGTTTGTACTTAATGTTTCCACATTTATTTAACAGGATATGGGCCCAGGCCCAGGTCCAAATATGAGATAAATAAAAATGAAAATATTAAGTTAAGATCTTTTAAGTTTATTTAATTCTATAGGTAATTTTTTAGAATTAAAATACTTAAATGCTGATCACATGATTGGTTAGGCTTAAGTTTTTTTTTATGAATGTTTGGAAAGTAATATTTTTCTTTTCATGAATGTTTTGTAAAATAATTTTTGAGTTTAATTTAATTCTATAAGTATATTTTTTGGAATTGAAATACTTGAATTTGATTACATAAAAACTTAAGTTCTTTGGTTACATATTTAGTTAGGCCTAAGAGTAGGCCTAGTAGTGAATGTTAGTAAACTTACTAATTTGTGAATCTTAATTAAAGGTTACTATATTTTTCTAATTAAATAAAATTGGTCAATTTATTTTAAAATAAATTACTTTTAATAGAAAGTTTATTAAAATTAATTTCAAATTGAATTTCTTGGCTAATTTGCCTGATCAGATTAAACATGCCTGGAGAAGGTACATTTGCTCATACCCAATTAACTGGTAGAGCTAACTATATGAATTGGAAATTTTCTATGAAAATGCACCTTATTAGAAAAGATTTGTGGGATTATGTAGAAGGTACTAAGGAAGATCCAGCAAAAGATACCAAAGCCTTGTCCTATATAGTAGAAGGTGTTAGTGAGAATATCTTTAATGATATTAGAGAATTAACTAGTGGGAAAGAAGCATGGAAAGTATTGGCTGAAATATATGAAGATAAGGGAATAACTAGAAAGGTTTCAATAATTAAAGAATTAGTTAATACTCACTATGTTGACTGTAAAAATATGTCTGATTATTTACATAGGGCTTATCAACAGCATTTCAACAGCTTATCAACAGCAAGGGCTTATCAACAGCATTTCAGCTTATCAACAGCTAAAAACAACTGGTGTTAAACCTGATGAGGAATTAATTGCAGGAATAATTTTAGCAAATTTACCTGACAGATTTGAACCACTTATTATGGCATTAAAAAATTGTGGTGAGGAAATAACAGTTGATAATGTTAAACAGATGACTTTAAGGAACATGCTTTTGTTAATGAAAAATTTAAAAGTAAGAAAAATTTTGCTTTTAAAGGAAAATGCTTTAAATGCAATTTATTTGGACATAAAAGTTCTAATTGCACAAAATTATCTCAACAAAAGACTGGATATAGTGAAAATAAATTCAGTAAAAAGTCTAGTAACGGGGCAAAACATTCAAAAAGGGAAGAAGCTTATGTAGCAGATGTATACATAACAAAATCAAATCCGAATCCCCAGATTTGGTTCATGGATTCTTGTGCTTCTTATCACATGACTCCTTATAAAGAATTACTAAAAAATTATCAAAAACCTAGCATTCAAGAAATTAAAACAGGAAGTTCTGTAATTGAAGTTGAAGGTGAGGGCAGTGTAAAATTTCTTTTAAATAGAAATGGGGTGAAAGTACATGTTACTTTCAATAATGTTTTGCATGTGCCAAAATTAACAGCTAATTTATTATCAATTAAATATCTGAATAAAAATTTTGGAATGGTTAGCACCTTCACGGGAGAAAGATGTTTTGTTTATAAAGGTAAACAGTTAGTTGCTAGTGGAACAGGCATTGGTGACAATTTATACTCTCTTGATTTGTGTACTGAGTTGGCCTTAATTTCTTCCCAAAATACTTCAAATGAATTATTGCATAAAAGGATAGGTCACTTAAGTCAAGGAGGAATGGCAAGACTAAATGATATGGTTGAGGGTTTCACTTTTAATGGAAAATTGTTAAATTGTATTTCATGTATTAAGGGTAAAATACATAGGCAACCTTTTCCTAAGGGTAAAGCTAAAAGAGCAAAAGAATTGTTAGGAATTGTACATAGTGATATATGTGGACCAATGAATGTCACATCAATTGGTGGTTCTCATTATTTTATTTCTTTTATTGATGATTTGTCACGTATGACTTTTGTTTATTTTTTAAAGCATAATTCTGAAGTTTTTGAAAAATTCAAAATGTTTCAAATGTATGCTGAAAAGCAAACTGGCAAACCAATCAAAATTCTGCGCTCTGACAATGCAAAAGAATACGTAAGTTCTGTTATGAGTGAATATTTAACTTCATTAGGGATCGAACATCAAAAATCCATTCCATACACACCTGAACAAATGGGTGTAGCAGAACGTAATAATAGAACTCTTGTTGAACGGGCAAGGTCAATGTTAGCAGATGCTCACCTTGATCAAAAATATTGGGCAGAAGCTATTCAAACTGCAAATCACTGTAAGAATATTTCTCCAACAATTGCAGTTCCAGGTATGATGACTCCTTATGAGAAATGGAGTGGGGATAAGCTAAATTTGGAATATCTAAGGGTTTTTGGGTGTCGTGCATTTATTCATATTCCAAAACAAAAACGTTCTAAATGGGATATAAAGGCAAAAGAAATGATGTTTATTGGGTATTGTCATGATAAGAAAGGCTATCGGTTAATTGATCCAATTACTTATGAAATCATAAGTGCACGAGATGTATATTTTTTGGAAGATCAAATGTATTGTGAAACAGTTGATAAAAATTCAAAATTTAACAGTGATGCCTCATTCAGTGGGAGCATAGTTACATTTTCAGACACTGAAGATGAGAATTTAAATGATCAACCAACAGTTGCAACTAGTACAACCGAAGCAGAATATATGGCTCTTTCTGCTGCAGCTAAGGAAGCTATATGGATAAATAAAATTGTCAAAGAACTTCAACTGACACAAGCAAAAATCTGTGTCTATATATTGTGACAATAATAGTGCGATTAATTTAAGCAAGAATAGTATGTACCATGCTCGTACAAAGCACATCGATATACAACATCACTTTGTACGAGAAGCTGTTCAAATTGGACATGTCGGTATAAAAAGTGTGCCAACTGCTAATATGATTGCAGACTGTTTAACTAAAAATGTTCCAAGGCTCAAGCATGAAATATGTGCTCAAGCAATGGGTGTAAAACTTTAACTTTTGTCATGTAATACTTATTTGACTTTTATTGGACATTAATAATTTCATTTTTTGATTACACATTTTTTTTAATCATTGTGCATAATTAAAAACTTTAGTGGGAGTGTAAAAATAAGTTTTAAATTCACTATTAGCCAATAGATGGCACCACCACTGTATTGTTGTATTGCCATAATCTCTACTGAATAAAGTTCAGTCTTCCTCTGTCCTCTAAACAGGTATGTTGTGTTTATTTACTCTCATGTTTGTACTTAATGTTTCCACATTTATTTAACAATATTATTATTATTACTATTATTATAGAAAAGGCATTAAATCAGAATAGATATAACATGCATGTGGAAATCTTAGAAACATATAAAAATTTTAAACATGGTGATGATTAATAAACATGCTTTATTGGAGGTTAACATGAAATTACTGTCACAGAAATTGGGAATTTAAAAATGTATTATAGTATGATTTATATATAACAACATAATTACTTGGAAATTTACCTACATATGTAATTATAGTTATTTATTTATTTATAGAAAATTTTGTAATTTACTGAATAAGGAAAAGAATAAATATGTAATATTTAAAACAAAAGTAAGTTTATTGACCTGAATATTAAAACCCGAATAAACCACTACGTCAGAAACGCCAAAGAAAAATATTTCAGATGCATACAGCTGTTTCGGTAGCCTTAAGCATACCGTCTTCAGTGCATATATTATTATGCTTCATACATAATTTAATTTTTGCTAGTTTAAAAAGCAGATAACTGTGAAGGAAGTAGTTTTCACTGAAAGGTTTACATTGGTTTGAAATTTAATAATTAAATAACATAAATAAAAATAAAGATGTAATTAATATGAATTTTACTATTCACTTTTCATATTGTTATTAATTCTATGTATATTTGTCATATAATCAACCATCTCAATTTAGTGACACAGTAGTTTTGATTTATGAAAAATATTGCAACAATCAATCAAAGTTTTGGCATTGGTGATTGATTGTAGATATATATGCATTCTCATCTAGTAATATAATGCCTCTTGCATAAAAACTAACATTTGGTGATATAATATTTTAAACTTCTTCAGAAAAACAATAGATTGAATAAGTTCAGTAACAAGTCTAAAGATAATAACATACGTAGGAAATATTGAACACTTCTACCATTTTATTGGTTCTGGAATCTATTAAAAGATATTTATGATGAAATCTGAAACTTATATTATGGATGGAGAAAGGTTGAGAATCTTATTGCAACAGCATTGATGATTGATTGTCAATCTATTTTGCATTTTCAGCTACTGGTATTAGTTACTTGCATAAAAACTGACAAGTTTTATGTGATGATAGTATGATACAATATTTTAAACTTCTTCAAGAAAAAAACAATAGATTGAATAAGTTCAGTAATAAGTCTAAAAATAACAACATATGTTGGAAATATTGAACACTTCTACCACTTTATTGGTTCTGGAATCTATTAATATATACATTTATGATGAAATTTGAAACTTATATTACGTATGGACACAGATTGATAATCTTATTGCATCACCACTGTTGATTGATTTTAGATACACTTTGCATTTTCAGCTATTGGTACTATGTCTCTTGCATAAAAACTAAGAGTTTTATTCGATGATGTAGTATTTTAAACTTCTCCAGAAAAACAATAGATTGAATAAGTTCAGTAACAAATCAAAAAATAATTACGTATGTAGGAAATATTGGACATTTGTACCATTTTATTGGTTATGGAATCTATTAAAACATATTTATGATGAAAATTGAAAGTTATATTACAGATGCAGAGAGAGCAAATATTATTTTCTGAGAAATAATAGAGCGATTCTACTTCCTTATAGGTTGTATGATATAATGAAGCAAGTTAAAAGTGAAATTTGACCTTTATGTTGTGCAATAAAAATTGCAATTATCAACAAGAGATATGCATATATTTTGCATTTTCAACTAATGGAATTATATGTCTCTTTCACTAACTAACATAAGTTTTATGCAGGACTAACATAAGTTTGCATAAAACTAACATAAGTTTTATGTAAGGCCATAATATTTTGCTATAGAATGACAGTTAAATATGATGAATAACCCTAACATAATCCAAATTAAAATATTGTATTATAAGTCATAAAACATTATGATATCATTATCACAGGCTTACTAAAGCATGGTAAACAATAATTGCACATTGCCAAACAGTATTATACACTTTCTCTTAAAAGAAATTGCTGTTGCCACTCAACAAATTTTAACACAATACACAGATTAAAGACACAATTAAGTTATGCATATAATAAGAACATTTAAATACTAGGATTAGCACATATTTTAACTTGCCCCCTTGCTAATTACATTATTTTAAATGTTTACAGAATTCAGTTTAGCATATACAAACACTAGCCAATAAATTAGAAAACTGAAAATTTCTACAATTGCTCCCTAGTGGTGTAAGTATGCAAAACCTGTTATCATGGTATGGGGGAGTGTTCTGCTAGTATGGAAGTAGTCCTCTGCTGTTACTTGAAGGAATATAAAACGCCATGCAATATTTTAACATACTGGCAGATCAAATGCATCCTGGAATATTACATTTTAACTCCGAAAGTGATGTATACTATATGGCCCAGTGGCAGAAACACGGCGACATAGTCGCGGACACAGAAAAACGGCTTGTGGACAGTTTTTGTCTGCACTGATAAAAAAATGTGTCTGCAACCTTTGAATAACAATTCACTTAAAAGAATTTCTGTATCAAAACTAAAACTAATACTTTTATTATTTATAATTATTTATATTGTGTTGTTGTGCCAAACATTGCTATAATTGAATCTCATTTAATTGAATGAGATGAATTGAATGAATACACACAATTGTTTATACTATATTGTTCTGCAGTAAAATTGTATTCGTGTATTGTTGCACGAGATCACCACTCATGTTAAGCAACCCCCCCCCCTCCCCAAATGAGCTTTCAGGCTTTTTGAGTGTAAGCCATTTTCACCCCTGATTACACGCAAATTTTGCAGACAGATTATGAAATTTTAAAAGTCTGTTGCAGACAGCTACAAAACTTTCTGCCACTGGGCTTTATGGATGATAATGCAGCAATAGATATGCCAGAATCATTCAAGATTGGTTCAAGGAACATAAATAAGACTTCTAACATCTTCCTTGGCTTGTGCAAACCCTGGATCTTAATCCAATGGAAAATGTTTGGAATTGGAACATGTTCGAAAGACGTGTCTGACAGCAATCTCCTCTTCCTTCTAATTTACAGGGTCTTAAAGTATGTGTAGCCAATGCATGGTATTCTCTAGGCATAAATGCACTTCAAAAGCTTGTCGAATATGTGCTATTATCTGTTCAAAAGGAGGTCTAATAAAACCTTAATCTAAGGTTTCTCATTCGTTGACCAGTGTGTTTCGGTATCACATATAAAGACATAATACGTAACATAACATAACAGTCCAATATATGTATAAACACATCACTTTTACTATTCAGCACTAGATACTTGTGGTAAAACACTAATATAGTTTTAGAACTGACACACATTTTATGTGAAATTAATTTCTGAATATTAAAATAGTTTTGTGCATGAATGTGAGTTTGATTAAAGTTTCTAGAATCTCTACAAAACGACAAATAATACTTTCACTAATATTTTAATGTCTTTATCTGTATTTCAAAATAGAAGAATGTTTTTTCACGAGATTGTCACTTACTTTTAATGTCTATTTACCAAGGTAAGTTGCTGCAGAGAAGTTTGTAGGGATTTCTTTGACACCTGCTTTGTGAGAAGTTCTCACTTGATGCTATGAATTTAAAAATAATTCTTTTCTCCTCCACTATGTTTCTTAAAAAGAATTTAACGTCTATATGTTTGCTTCTTTCTGAAGTCACAGGGTTTTTAGCTATAAATGTAGCTTCTTGATTGTCTACTATATCTTCAATAGATTGTTGATCCATAAGATTTTTTTGACTGAATGACAGGGACACATGGCAATATACTCTGCTTCTGTCAAAGATAAGGCTATTGTGGATTGCTTCTTGTTAGACCATGAGACTGGAGCTCCGATAAATAGCATTATATATTCGCTATAAGATTTTCAGTCAGTTCATTTGCCTCCTCAGTCAGCGTCAGAATAAACTAGTATATAGAGTGATTCATCTGTCTTTGAATTTCAATTTTCTGTGTCAAATTTCCCTCAGTATCTCAAGATATGCTTCACAACCTGTCAGTGCTCCTCAATATGCTTTTCATTGAATTAGTTCATAAAGATGAAGGAGAAAGCCATGTATGGGCAGTCAAGTATAACAGGCTTACAATAGATTATCTATATGGAATCTCCTTGCTCCTGTCTGATTTCTTTTCATTGTTCTTTATCTATTTTATTGTATTTGATAAAGTGGTCTAATGTGTGGTTGCATGCCTTACTTCAGTCATCTTAAAGATTTCTAGTATCTCAGGCATATATAGTTGGTTTGGTCTAAAGTGTATAACACATTTTCATTATGATTTGTGTCTACAAAATTTGACTTGCTGGACCTAAATCCTTAGCAGTAAATTTTTCTTTGATCCTTCCTTTAATTCTGTTTATTTCTTGAATGCCTCCAATGATCAAGTCATCAACATAGATTCCAACTATGGTGCTTCCCTGTTGAATAAAGTAAATAAAGGAGTCTACAATGACTCTCATGAATCCATATTTGACTATGAAGTCATTTAAGCAAGTATTCCACATTTGTCCTGATTGTCAATACCTCTTCAATGCAACCTTCTGGTTGTACATGCATTGGTCTTCTAAAATTCCATTGAGATACACAGCTATCACATCCATTTGATGGATTTCAAAATCCTTTTCAACAGCTATGGTAATAATTAATAATCAAATGGATTTAAACTTGATGACAAAAGAAAAAAAATTCTGAAAATCCACATGAGATACTTGAAGGTAGGTCTTTGCTACTAAACTAACCTTAAACTTAGCCCATCTTACAATTTCGTCCTTATGGAAGAGCCATCCGCATCATATTATTTTTATACTAGGTTGTTAGGTAGTAAGCTCCTAGGTTTTGGATTAGGTGAGGTTTGCAATTACCTCACTCATGTCCTTTTGCCATATATGTGTTTCAGCAGATTATAGGACTTCTTTCACTATCATGTCAATTGGCCTCTTCCATCGTATTGATGTATCCCTTGAACATTACAGAGATAGAAATCTTCAAGGTGTTTGGAAGGATTTACAGAATCTTGCTCCTCTATTCCTTCTGCTGCCTCTACAGACTGAGTTATTTGACTTTACTTCAGTTTAAGTGTTATAGCTGTTTGGTATTTCTACCACCTCTCTGGCTGATTTGGAGATGTTTTCAGACTATTGATTTGAGCATTCTTCAGGACTTAATTCTTGATATGGAGTAAGCAACTAATTTGAGTAATGTGTCAAGATTTGACTGCTTTAGGGTCGAATCTTCAACTTCTACTTTAAGTGTATATGGGTAGTCATTTTCAAAATTTTCGATACTAAGCATACCTTTATCTTCTACTTTAAGTGTATATGGGTAGTCATCTTTAAAGTTTTCAATACTAAGCATACATTTAACTTCTACTTTAAGTCTATATGGGTAGTCATCTTTAAAGTTTTCAATACTAAGCATACATTTAACTTCTACTTCAGGTATATGTGGGTAATCATCTTGAAAAATTTCAATTACTAAGCGTACATTTAACTTCTACTTCAGGTATATGTGGGTAATCATCTTGAAAAATTTCAATACTAAGCATAATTTCTTCTGTAGCATTTTGGCAATTGTCAGTCTTGAAGGAGAAAATATTTTCTTCAAAAATTACATCTCAGCTTACAAAGAACTGTTTTTTCTTTATGTTATGTAATTTTTAGCCCTTGACTCTTTTGGGATCAAGTTTGCTTTTCCTTGAGTATGAGCAAATGCGACTCCAAGCTTTGCATTTACCTTGTGATGATCTATTTTGCTTTCAAAACTCAATCATATTTCTTCAGTGTTACCATTAATTGTGCAAGATGGTCTCTTATTGTGTAGGTAGGCCACAGTAGTTACTGCTTTAGGACAATATCTGTGGTTTGCTCTTGATTTGATGAGCAAGCATCTTGTTGTATATATCAATGTTTCTTTTAGCCTCTAATTTTTGCCATTTTGCAGTGGTGTCTCAGGTACCCTAAGTTTTTGGATCCCATGCATAGTAAGATACTTGTCAAAGTTTCCATTTTTGAGTTCTTGACTGTTGTCAGTTTTTAGAATTTTTATTTATTTTTTGTTGTGATGAGTTGCACCATGTGGTGGTATTCATCACATGTTTTTAGCAATTCCTTTTAAACCTTCATAATATACAAAGTAATATAGTGCAAGAAATCATTGGTAAATGTCACAAAATAGCTTGAGCCTCCAAGAGATGAGGGAGAAATTTTTCCAACAATGTCTGGATGTACTGTTTCAAAGAGATTCTTAGCTGATGTATTGGTAGACTTTGGAATTTTTTCTGTTTCATTTTTCCTTGGATGCAGATATAGCATGATGCATTTGCTCTAGATTTGATGAGCAAGCATCTTGTTGTATATATCAATGTTTCTTTTAGCCTGTCCTTTTTGCCATTTTGCAGCGGTGTCTCAGGTACCCTAAGTTTTTGGATCCCATGCATAGTAAGATACTTGTCAATATTTCCATTTTTGAGTTCTTGACTGTTGTCAGTTTTTAGAATTTTTATTTATTTTTTGTTGTGAAGAGTTGCACCATGCGGTCGTATTCATCCCATGTTTTTAGCAATTCATTTTAAACCTTCATAATATACAAAGTAATATAGTGCAAGAAATCATTGGTAAATGACACAAAATAGCTTGAGCCTCCAAGAGATGAGGCAGAAATTTTTCCAACAATGTCTGGATGTACTGTTTCAAAGAGATTTTTAGCTGATGTATTGGTAGACTTTGGAATTTTTTCTGTTTCATTTTTCCTTGGATGCAGATACAGCATGATGCATTTGCTCTAGTGGTGACTCTTTGTCTTCATCAATTGAATTTAAATTTTTAATTTTATTATAGTGTGGATAACTAAGTCTACAGTCCATCAATTCAGTGCTTTCAGCTCTCATAACACAAGCAGTTGCTATTTGTTCTCCAATGATATAGAGTTTGCCTTTTTTCTTAGCTGACAGAAGTATCTTACCATTTTCGTTATTCACTGCAGCCTTGTCATCTGCAGATTCTGCCTTCAAGCCATTCTCTAAAATTTTGCCATTTGATAATAAGTTTTC
Source organism: Salticus scenicus (assembly GCA_963930645.1). Lineage (NCBI taxonomy): Eukaryota > Metazoa > Arthropoda > Arachnida > Araneae > Salticidae > Salticus > Salticus scenicus. The sequence goes on from OZ005660.1 coordinate 15,216,573, forward strand.
ACCTAATTTTGGTACATAAAACATTTTGAATAATAATGTTCTTTCTTCATTTTCTTTATATATGTTGAGTGATATATGACCTGTTCCACAAACATTTATTCTTTTTGAGTTTGCAACTTGAACTTCAGATGTATATTACCTAAAATTTGAAATTTTTTTTCAGTTAGGTCATATGCTGTGTGGCTCTATTATCTAGAATCCAAAGTTTTATTTTCCTTGATTCCTCTTCATCTGCCAGCTGTGTAATATTCGTGTTAATATCAACTGCTGCTTTTATTTCTGTTGTTTAGCTTCTTCACAATTTTTTGAGATGTATCCCCCATTGGCTAGAGCAGAAGTACTTTATATTCTTTCTTCTGTTTGTTTCTGCTTCTTCAATACACTTTCTTGGCATACATTTCTTTATGGGCTTTCCTAATGCAGGTCTTCTCTGATTAGAAGCCAAACTTTTAGTGTAGAAGGCTTGTTCTTTATACAGGGTTCATACTCAAATATGGGGAAAAAATTCCCTGAATTTTCCCTGAGTTCTCAGACAAGTTTCAAGAAAATATTAGCGACATATTACAAGGACCGCTCTTCTAGACAGGACAAAATACAGCTACTTCCACTGTATGATGTCATATTACTGCCGATCATGATAGAAATTCAGGTAGAAATCATTATTTACATGTGTATTTTCACAATACTTAATCATTTAAATTTTGATACGAAGCTAACAAGAAAAACATAACTTGAAAGAAAAAAAAAAATTGTTTTTCCAGGTTTTATAACTGATTTTCCCTGACTTTTAATGAAAATTTTTATTTTCCCTTACTTTTTTTAACAAATTCCAAATTCCCTGAGTATTCCCTGTTTTCCCTGAGGAGTATGAACCCTGTTATATCATTCTTTAAATAGACTCTCATTTCTTGCTATCACTTTTTCTTCAACCAGCAGTCTGGACTTCGAAAATGTACAGATTTCCTTCCTCCTTTTCAAAATTCAGAATCAAAGATACATATGTCTTGGGTAGCCCTAACAGCATCACTAGAGAAAACTCTTTGACCATGTAAGCATAATCTTCATAGAAGAGTTTGCTTATAAATCCATTAATCTTGCTAAGTAGGCTTGCACAGATTCATTTGGCTTCATCACAATATTAAAAAATTCTCACATGAGTGGCAGTATATGTAGTAATCCGAAATTTATTGTGTATTTCTTTAAGAGAGTACCAGGTATATCTGGCTCTAATACATTCACCAATGTCATCAAGAAAAGTGTCTTCAACAATAAGGAATAAGAGAATGAGGGCTTCGTTAGTTTTCTTTCACTCTGCTTTACTCATATCATTTCCATATCCTGGTTCTACATCTTCCTAGCATTGCTTCTGCGCTAATAATATAGTGCGGGAACAAATACATCAAATGTGGTAGTTATCACCATTTTATTAAAGTTATCATTAATTAATGCTCTAAACAACAAAAAGCTAACATACAAATAAACAATTAGAAAGTATTTTAAGAGTAAGCAATATAACCATTTTAATATCTCATACCACAGTCGGGGAATACAATTCTTTTTTTTTTTTTGAAACAGTGATAGAGTTGAGTTGTAGCTTGTCATTTACATGAGTTGATTTGTAACTTACCATAACACTTCCTTCACAAGCCACAACTTACTTAACACAAATTTAATTTTGATTTCCAACTAGACTACTAAATGAAAATAGTTCTAAAAGAATACACAGTTCCTTAAACCTAACACTAGGCAATGGTTTTGTCATTAAGTCTGCTAACTGCAATTTTCCGGGAACATGTTTAATATGCAGTTCGCCATCAATAAACTTTTCTCGCACAAAATGATAACAGACATCAATATGTTTGGAGCATTTATGGTATTCAGGGTTTTTGGCAAGTTTTACAGTGCTTGCCTTATCTACCAGAAGAGAGGGTGTTTTAACATATGTTAAATCACTGAACAGGTGTTTCAGCCAAATTAATTCCTTCGCACTCTCACTTGAAACAACATACTCAGCTTCTGTCATAGATAACACAACACGTTTCTGCTTTTGGCTCATCCATGAGATGGCTCCACTTGCAAATCTTGAAATCATTCCAGTTCTTGAGCATCTCGTTTTTAAATCACCCGCATCACTGTACACTTCCAGCTCATTGGGATGGCTCTTAGATTGATATAGCAAACCAAAATCTACAGTAAGTAGCTTGTCATTTACACAAGTTGATTTGTAACTTACCATAACACATTTAATTCTGGCACTTTTATATTCTTCTGAGACTATTTCTTGTTTTTTCTTGCATAATAAAATTTTAATAAAAATCAACCAGTAAATTATCTTCAGCAAATGAAAAAGAATAGTCACTTTGGCTTTCAACATGGCTAGGCTTAAGATTGAATTCAGCCTTGTCACATGACTTCAAATTACCTTCATTTCTTGTTTGTAATTGACATTTTGGATGGAGCTTCGTGATGATAACATGTTATAGAATAGCATTTAAATATGATGAAATAACTAAAACATGATCCAGATTAAAACATTCTATTATATATATAATGTATAATAGAGATAAAACATAGAGGTAACATACACCACACGTACATACTTAAGTGCAGTAAACAACAACTGCACATTGCTAAACAGTATTACATAACTACTATTAGGTTGTTGCAAAAGTTCGTGCCGACGCGGATCATTTTATTGCCTCCAAAGACGAGAGCTTCTATCGCCATGGTATACATTTGTTACCCAAACAATGGGCAAAGGTTGTAGAAAGTAATGGATAGTATTTTGATTAAAAACTGTCATTTGATTTGATGTATTTTTATGAAATGAAACAATAAAAAAACGCATGAATTTATGCAAAGAGCTAATAGTTAAAGAGCTATTGCCACTCTATGAAATTTAACGTAACAAACAGATTAAAGATACAGCTATGCTATTCATATAATAAGAACATTTCAATACTAGCAATGGCATATATTTTTACATATTTTAAACTTCTTCAAGAAAAACAATAGATTGAACAAACTCAGTAATAAAGGCTAAAAATAATTACATACATGTGAGAAATATTGAACATTCTCTACCACTTTGTTGGTTCTAGTATCTACTACATTTATCATAAAAATTGAAACTTATTTTGTAGATGAAGAAAGATTAAGAATCTTAGGGCTTCTATGTCAATGGCTGATTGCCGATCAGTAGTTTTAGATGGAGGGAGAGTACAAAATAATTATATTTCTGAGAAATATTGAGCAATTAGAATTCCTCAAAGGTTCTATGATCTAATAAAGCAAGCTTAAAATGAATTTTGTTTTTATGTTGTGCAATAATAATTGCAATAATCAATTAGAGATACACATGTATTTTGCATTTTCAGCTATAGCTATTATGTCTCTTGTATAAAAACTAAAAAATTTTATTTGGCGACATACTATTTTAAACTTGTTCAAGAAAAGTAAGAGATCGAAGATGCTCAGTAATAAAGTCTAAAATTAATTACATACATGAGACATATTGAACACTTCTACCAATTTATTGTTTCTGGAATCTATTAAAACTTACTTATCATGAAAATTGAAACTTATATTGTTGATGGAGAAAGATTGAGAATCTTATTGCTTCAGCATTGATATTTAATTGTTGATCAATAATTGGAGATGGAAAAAGAGCACAAAATAATTATATTAGTGAGAAATATTGAGCGATTTGACTTCCTTAAAGGTTCTATAAACTCATAAAACAAGTTTTAAATGAATTTTGATCTTTAAATTTTGCAATAAAAATTACATTAATCAATTAGAGATATGCATCATAAATCCATGTTTTGCATTTTCAGCCAACTGGTATTATATCTGTTGCATAAAAACTAATATGTTTTAATTTAATTTAGAAATTTATTCATCAAGCCTGAAAGTTCATTTCAGAAATTTATGGAGTGGAAGGCTGATTTTTTATACCAACTATGTGAAAAATACCAGAGCCGGGAATCGAACCCGGGCCTTCCGCTTTACGTGCGGATTCTCAAACCATCGAGCTACCCTGGCTGATTACCAGCTAGGCATTTCTCACTGAGACTCAGTGACTTTGCCAACGAATGTTATGTGAGAAATAGCTCGATGGTTTGAGCATCTGCACGTAAAGCGGAAGGCCCGGGTTCGATTCCCGGCTCTGGTATTTTTCACATAGTTGGTATTTAAAAAAAAAAAAAAAAAAAAAAAAATCAGCCTTCCACTCCATAATTTTCTGAAATAATATGTTTTATTTTTCCACATAATATTTTAAATTTCTTCACGAAAAGCAAGAGATTGAACAAGCTCTGTAGTAAAATCTAAAAATAGTTACATTACGTAAGACATATTGAATACTTCTACTATTTTATTGATTCTGGAATCTATCAAAACTTACTTATAAAAATTGAAACTTATATTATGGATGGAGAAGGATTGGTAAGTTTAGGTTTTTTGGTGGGAAAATTCATTGTTGATAAGTGGTTGGATATGAAGGTAGGGCACAAAATATTTAAATTTCTGAGACATATTGAGCAATTCTTCTTTCTTATAAATTCTATGATGTGATAAAGTTTAACCCGTTAGTAGTCGCTATAGACAGCGTCACCTATTATAGATTGCACACTTTTTATTTAACTCTCACCAATAATTTTAAGAAGTGATGTGATCGACGTTCCTTCGATTTTATTCACGTTTTATGTATATCAAATGCTACTTCTAAAAATTTTTGGTGGCTATTGAATAAAAAAATCTGGCAACACTGAAGGATGGGCGGCAAATTGACCAACTAGCGACTACTAACGGGTTATAATGAATTTAGATCTTTATGTTGTGCAATAAAAATTGCAGTAATCAATTAGAGATATGCATGTATTTTACTTTTTAAACTACTAGTATCATGTCTCTAGCATAAAAACTGACATAAGTTTTATTTGGTGATATAATAGTGCAAACGTTTTCAGGGAAAGTAAGAGATTGAAGAAGCTTAGTAATAAAGTCTAAAAAAATTTACATACATGAGACATATTGAAGGCTTCTATCACTTTATTGTTTCTGGAATCTATTAAAACATATTTATCATAAAAATTGAAACTCATATTGTGGATGGAGAAAGATTGAGAATTTCAGGACTTTGGTAGGATGTTAGATTGTTAACAGTGGTTAGAGATAGAGGGGAGGGCACAAAATAATTATATTTCTGAGAAAACTATGAATTTATAATTGATTATAGTTTCTATGATTTAATAAAGAAATCTTAAAATGAATTTTTACCTTAAATTGTGGATTGAGAAATTTTCATAGGAGCTTTATGGATCTTTCGTGCTGGACCTACTAATAAAAAAGCAGTTAGACAATGTTTTTAGAAAAGCCCATTATTGTGATTATCAATATACACATTTATAATATTGAGTACTTAAAATGTAACCTTGAGTACAGTCGGTAACAAATGTCTCCGAACACTAGCAAAAATTCCTATATAAAAAAAGTACACTTAATACAGTTTTGTTAAATAAATCCTTGTTGAATCCTGTTTTTAGACTGACTAAGAACAGGATTCGACAAGGATTTATTTAACGAAACTCTATTAAGTGTACTTTTTTTATATAGGAATTTTTGCTAGTGTTCGGAGACATTTGTTAGTGTTTCTGACTGTACTTAAAATCTTTATCATATATATAATTATTTTTTATTAAATTTTTATAAAGAAAGTTTTGAATATAATATTTAAAATTATATTTCTAAAAATATGGATAAATATGTGCAAGAAAACTTGAACTACAACAACTTTTTGTGACAATATGTTTCATTTAAAATATATGTATTACTCATAATACTGACAGTTAAAACTCAATGATAAGTTTAGTAAAAATCCAAATATCCCAAAAACAAAACTCTGAAACTTATAAACCTGAAACATGTTTTAAATAATTTTTAAGCATTTTACTCAATAAAGTATTACTATCAAACATAATCTTCTTTTGATGTTTTATACTTTTTGTTTTCTAGATTTTTATTTTTTATTATTTAATATTATTGTTTATTTATTTTTTCTAAAATTTTCTGGCATGTTTAAAGCTGTACATTAACAAATCATTTTGAAACTTCAGGAGTGTAAAGAACATGGTATACCTAATTTAAATCAGTGAAAGTTTTGCCCTGAAAGCAAAAGGAGAACCAATAGAAAAATAAATGAAAATGATTGGAATGAATGGAATTTCAGTTCTTCCTGTAAAAAGTAATGCTTGAAACGTGATCTGGCTGTCGCATGTTACTATGAGGTTCTTTCTTATTATCTGTATAAATTTTTATGAGGCTACCCCATATATTCATGTAGATATAATAGTTTCTTTAAAAATTTGAAAAAAAAAAAAAAAAAAAAAATACTTTTTTAGCAAGTAAAGTATTAAACCAGTGCAAAATCATTTTCAGGAATCTTGACATACTACATTAGACACAGGTTGGTTGGTTGGTGGCCTTTTAATGGCGCAAGGTCCACAATGGGACATACTGCACCAAACAAATCATTAGACATAGCATACTGCAATCAGGATACAAAAATATTAACTATCTAATAAAATATGAGCATTTTTACTAAATATTTTTTAACTGTGCATGCACAAGTTTTAGCGAAATTCCATTGCCATAATCTAATAACCAAATGTATTGAGTTACTTATATGAAAAGGAAAACCCTATGCAAATATTGTGTAAATTCAAAAAGTTGTATACAACAGAATGAATTGAATTCAGTTCTCAAAAATAATGAAAATGATAAGGGCTTTTATGAATATTTATATTTATTTCCAATCAACAAAAACTGTATTATCATTAATTGAATCAAAATAAAAATAACCCCTTAGCTTTTTCTTTAGGAAGAAGTGAATAGTAGTTCATTCTATCACATGCAACTTTTTGAATTTATGCAATACTTGTTTGGGGCTTTCATATAAGTAACTCAATACATTTGGCTATTAAATTATGCAAATGAAATTTCACTGAATCTTGCATATGCACAGTTAGAAATATTTAGTAAAAATTTCTATATTTCATTAGATACATATTTAATATTTTTGCATTCTGATTACAATATGCTGTGTCTAATGTTGTATGTCATGTTTTCTGAAAATGGCTTTGCACTGATTGTGAGTCTAATACCTCATGCATTATAGCTAAAATAGTGACAATTTTTTAAAAAAAACCATTATATCTCACATATATATATATATATATATATATATGTGTGTGTGTGGTAGCCTCATAAATATTTATACGGATTACAAAGAAGGAGCATCATAATCCATGCTACAGGATTACATTTCAAATATTTTTTTACAGGGTGATCCCAAACATTTTCATATATTTAATTTTTTATTGGTTCTCTTTTTATTTCCTGGGCAAAACTTATGAGTTATGACATGATCTCTCAAGATATTTGAAATATTGAGATACTTCTTGAGATATCTGAAGAAACGTCTGAAATCGATAGTGTTTGGTTTTTAGGGAAAGGTAGTGTAAAATTAAAAAAATGATGCATAGATATAAAAACACAATTGCTTTGAGATTTATCTAAATATATGATTATAAAATCATTTTGTATTTAGTTATTTATTTTAAGAAAAAATTCTGGTTTACAATACACACACACACACACACAAAAAAAAAAAAAAAAAAAGATTGAAGACTTTTTCAAATTTTTAAGTATGTTTACTATATGTTATACTACTATAACTGATACATAAATAATTCAATTATAGCTGGTTTCGAGATCAGATGACTAATTATGAGGGAAGAAGTCTATATTGACCCCCGCCCTCACACACTTTATTAGGCTCACCATTACAAAATGGTCAGGGGCTTGAAGTGATTTTTGGTGTATATGGCTAAACAATAATTAATAATAATAGTAATACTAAAATATTTGAATTTAGTTTTTTATACATGTACATAATCTTTTTTTTAATTGCTAATTATTCTAATCATTTGCATGCTCATGCATATAATCATATCCATTAAACTCTGCAAAATCAGTAGAAAAAATAGAATAGAGGTTTCAGTGCAAAATAGAATTTTTCGGATTACAGATCACTGTGTTATTTAGACATTTCTTTTTTTACATTTGAGTATAAATTTGTAAAGATAATATAAAAATAAAAGTTATACAAGTAACTAATTTATTAATAGGTTATTTAAAACTGTAAATTTAAAATTTTTCGAGTAAATAATAAGAATAATTAATAAAATAAGAAAAAATAGAAGATAGACTTTTTTTAATGTTCTAATTTGCCACTTACTTAGAATAATAATGATTGCTGTAGCCATCTATCCACAGAATAAAAAGCTACTAATAAACAATAGTAAGAAAAAAGAATATTTTAAGATTATTAAGATGCTTACTGATTTTACCTCTTCTAAAAAATATATATGTAAAAAGATAAAATTATAAGCTAGAAAAAAATTTCACAAAACAAACATAAAAATAAGTTTAAAAATAATTTTGGTAAGAAAAGCTTTAAGAGCAGACAATACCTAATCTCGCCGGCAGCCTTCGCCCATGTTATTCTATGGGAAAATTTGTTTACATAATTACTCATTACCTAATGAATATTTTTCGATTCTGTTTTCACATTTAGAAAATTCATAAGCATTAAATTAGTACTCGTTTTCCAAAAATTGATTTTTTAAAATTTTAGTATTTCATTTTGCGATTAGAAAATGAGAAAAATGCATTTTGTGAAAAATCGCATTTTTGAACTCAAAATTAAAATGTAAAAATTAAAAAAGAAAATGAATTTTTCAAAAATGAGTACTCATTTAACGGTTATGAATTTTCTGACTGCGAAAACAGAATTTAAAAATACACATTACGATTACAGCAACAAATTTTCTCATAGAATAATAACATGGGCGAAGGCTGCCGGCGAGATATTGTCCCTTCTTAATAGAAATCATTCATATTAAAAATTCAGAAAATTGTTTGGTGCTGCCATCTACCAGCAGAAGCTATAACCGAAAGAAAATTACATTTAGCATTTATGTTCTCCGAATTTTTTAGATTAAATGGTTGAAAATTTTTGAAATATGAATGAGTATTAAAATAATAATAATAATGACAAAATAAAATGTCAACTGATATATTAATTAATGTTATATATTTTATCAAAATGGCCTTGAAAATCAATCACTGAGCATGAAATCAAGATTGTATTGCACAAAATCAAAAGATAAAAATGTTTTAGAAAAAAAAAAAAAAAAAAAGGATTGAACATAAATAATTAACATTTATTGAACGTTTCCAGCTACACAACTGCACAGAAAAATATTTTGTTGAATGAAAAAATATTTTGTTGAGGCTCTTTCTTTCTCCTTCCCCGTGTAATTCAATCGGATTTTGGTTGTTTTGTATTATCAGGATATGTCATTCAAAAATAAAGTATTTCGAATTCTACTATTTGAATATGTAACCTTTTGTCTTAGAAATCTTTTTTTTTTTTTTTTTTTAATAAGTTAAATATTTACTTTCGAGATTGAAAATTAGTGCTTAATGAAATAAAATATTTAAATTTATTTAAAGAAAAAAAATTCCTCCCTGAGAAAAAAGGCGATATGTCCAAAGGGTGGAATTCAAAAAACAGAATTCGAAAAACTTTATTTTTGAACGAGATATCCTGATAATATAAAGCAACAAAAATCCCATTGGATTACATGGGGAAGGAGAAAGGAGAGTATCCTACTATCAAGGACAACAAAATTTTGTTGAATCAACCAAAGTTTTTGTTGATATATAGCCTCAATTTTTTTTCCCCCTATGTGCAAGGCTTTGTATATTGTTGTAGTTGTTATGATTGAAAAATTAAAAATACATTAAAATAAGATCAATATATGTTCAACAAATTTTACTTCCACGGGTTACATACAAACGGAACGCTTGCAATTTCGATGACGCAATTTTTTTGCAAATACAGTCGGCAGCAAAAGTATCCGAGCACTAGCGAAAATTCCTATGTAAAAAAAGTATACTTAATGCAGTTTTATTAAATAAATTTTTGTCTAATCCTCTTCTTAGTCAGTCTAAGAACATGATTCGACAAGGATTCATTTAACAAAACAGTGTTAAGTGTGCTTTTTTCATATAGGAATTTTTGCTAGTTCTCGGATAATTTTGCTACCGACTGCAGTCATACATTTGGAACGCTTGCAAACGGCTTTGCAACTGGAAGTGTTTCATTTGTATGTACCACTAGATGTAATTATTTATCGGTTAATTCAAGTCTTCTTTTCTGGTGTTTTTAATTACACAAGCCTACATGTAAAATTTTCATTTGTTAATTATGGCTGATATATATGAAAGGATAAAATAAGCAAGATTTTAAATTAGTATTTAAATTAATATTAAGTGATAACTTAATATTAATATCTCAGAATAAATCTTAATTTTAAGAACAATTTTATGAGAATTCTATTTGACTGCCCAGGTAAAGTTGTTTTCTCATCAGAGCTTCATAGCGCGGGAATCTGATTTCAGAATAAGTTTCGTAATCAAAATTATGCAATAGTCGGAATAAACTGTAAAGCATTGCAAAATAATAAATCCTGGATGCCCGGGTCAACCAATCGTAAAAGGTAGGCGGATTTTAGATTAGCTAATTATCCAATAAGCATTCATAAGAATAGTCTCAGTTCCCGCCGAAATATGCAGTATAAAAACGGGAGCACGCGAAAACTCGTGGCTTTTTAAGACCATCATTTGTCTAGTAAATTCACGTCAACTAATATTCCATCATGTAATAGTCGTACTAGCTAAACTCGCGCGGCCCTTCGGGGTTCGCCGAAAGAACCAACCATCGGCACCTTTTACCGGGATATACCGCTCCGGATGTCTTCGTACCGGCCCATGACTGCATCATCATATATTGTCACTGTCATTAGAACTGAATAAAGCATATTCGTGACTCAAATGGACTCCCTACTTTCTTATATAAGATGTCTGGACTTCTATTTTACTATGATAAGAGGATCGTTGCGCCATTTACGTGTAACCAACGGAACTTCATTCATTCATTTTAATATTATTATCTATATATATAAAAGAACACTTCCTGAGTGAGTTAGTGAGTGAGGGGGTGATCTATCAACGCCCAGACCAAACCCCTGGACCTAGAAGCATGAAATTTTGTGACAATGTTCTTTCTATGACGTAGGCATCCACTAAGAAGCGATTTTACAAAATTCGCCCCCCAAGGGGGGGAGGGGGGGCAAAACGTGATTTCACAAAATCCTTCATATCTCAAACAAAAAAACAGATATCCGTAAAATTTTTGCTTTAAAATATAGCTAATAGAAATGTCAAAAAAACAATTTCTGGAATTTTCAACATTCGGTCCCCAAGGGGGGCGGGGGGGCAAAACGTGATTTCGCATAATCCTATATATCTCAAACAAAAAAATAGATATGCGTGAAGTTTTTGCTCTAAAATATAGCTAATGCAAATATCTAAAAATCAATTTCTGGAATTTTAGAAATTCAGCCCCCAGGTGGGGCAGCAGGGGGGGGAGAGGGGGGGCAAAAAGTAAAAAGAGAGTTAGATCGTTCAAAATTGGTATATAGAGGTTTTCGATACCTACAAATCGATTTCGGATATTTTCGAATTTGTAAAATTATTAGGAGGGGCGGGAAGGGGGGAGCTATGGGGCAAAAACAAATAGAAATACAGTTAGGCCGTTCAAAATTGGTACAGTTAGGTTTTAGATGCCTGCAAGTCGAATGGGGATATTTTCGAAAGTGTGAAGTTATTAGGAGGGCCGGGAAAGGGGGGGGGGAGTGGGGGGACAAAAAAATTAAAATAGAGTTAGATCGTTCAAAATTGGTATATAGATGTTTTCGATACCTACAAATCGATTTCGGATATTTTCGAATTTGTAAAATTATTAGGAGGGGCGGCAAGGGGGGGGGGCTATGGGGCAAAAACAAATAGAAATACAGTTAGGCCGTTCAAAATTGGTACAGTTAGGTTTTAGATGCCTGCAAGTCGAATGGGGATATTTTCGAAAGTGTAAAGTTATTAGGAGGGCCGGGAAAGGGGGAGGGGAGAGGGGGGGCAAAAAAATAAAAATAGAGTTAGATCGTTCAAAATTGGTATATAGATGTTTTCGATACTTACAAATCGATTGCGGATACTTTCGAATTTTAAAAATTATTAGGTGGGGCGGGAAGGGGGGGGCTATGGTCAAAAACAAATAGAAATACAGTTAGGCTGTTCAAAATCGGTACAGATAGATTTTAGAGGCCTGCAAGTCGAATGGGGATTTTTTCGAAAGTGTAAAGTTATTAGGAGGGCCGGGAAGGGGGGGCAGAGGGGCAAAAAAAAAAGAAAATAGAGTTAGATCATTCAAAATTGGTACATAGAGGTTTCCAATACCTACAAATCGATTGCGGATATTTTCGAATTTTTTAAATTATTGGGAGGGCGGGAAGGGGGGGGGAGTAGAGCGGTAAAAAAATAAAAATAGAGATATATCGTTCAAAACTGGTGCATAGAGGTTTTTGATACTTACAAATCGATTACGGATATTTTCAAATTTGTAAAATTATTAGGATAGACAGGAGGGGGGGGGGCGAAGTGGGAAAATAATAGAAATAAGAGTTAGAGCATTTTGGGAATTTTTTCCGAAGGCAGTGAGAACCCGGTGCGACATTTTTCCTACTCAGATTTTGTTTCTCTTTTTTTTCATGTGATAAAAATTAATGCAATTTTGAGAATTCATTATAGTGATTCATTTAAAAATAGGGACGAGCGAAGCGGGCGTTGCCTGCTAGTATAATATATTACAGATATATATATATATCTTATACTATTAAGTGAGCAATATTTGTATATTTCACTGTTCTCGAAAACGGTAGCTCGGACAGTCACGAGATTTAACACAAAGGTGCCCCCCGAAGGGTCATTGTGCACATCGAAGTCAGATTTTCGAATTTTTGATTAATTTTTTCTTAATTAATTAAAATGTGAAAATAATAACCTTCTAATTTCTGAAAAATAAGCCATTTAAATTTTAACATTTTATCCATAATTTAATTGTTGCCAATTTTTTTTTTTCGACAAAATAATAATAATTAAAAAAAAAAAAAAAAACGTACATTTATTTAAAATGAGGAAAATAAATCAGAAAGATTAGAAAATAAATTAGAAATATCAGTCGCATCGTTACAAATAAGATACCAAATGAAAGGGAAATTTTTTGTAAATCCGATGCATTAAACAGCTTATCAATCGGATGATTAGTCTTTTCTTAATTAATTAAAATATGAAAATAATAAACTTCTAATTTCTGATAAATAAGCCATTTAAATTTTAACATTTTATCCATAATTTAATTGTTGCCAATTTTTTTTCGACAAAATAATAATAATAAAAAAAAAAAAAAAAAAAAAAAAAAACGTACAATTATTTAAAATGACGAAAATAAATCAGAAAGATTAGAAAATAAATTAGAAATATCAGTCGCATCGTTACAAATAAGATAGCAAATGAAAGGGAAAATTTTTGTAAATCAGATGCATTAAACAGCTTATCAATCGGACAATTAGATTTTTTAAAATTAACTAAGTAATTAATTTTAGGTGGCAACAGCAGAAGATTGTATGGAAACCGTTAGGAGAAAAAAAATGAAAAATCTGCTTCACATTAAGTCACATGATTTTTAAGTGGGATTAAAAACTGCAGTTTTCAAATTCTTTTAAATTTTCTCTCACGAACACAAAAATATAATATACAGCCTGTACCCCACACGACCAACTTGCATTTCAAATTTCATCAATTATTTTGGTTAATAAAAAAAAGTTATTATTATTATTATTCTTTTTTTTTTTATTAAATTTTTTTCTATCTTCGAAAAGATTTATGTGATCATAGATATAATAATATATATAGATCTATCATCCCCATATTATCGTGCAAAGATTTTTGATGCCGAAAATAAAGCTTTGGAATCAGCCATTAAGTGGTATTGAAGGAAAAAAAAAAAAAGAATGAATTTGAAACTGTATCTGGGGCTTTTCATTCACCTTTAGTAAATAAATTATTCATGAATTTTATTTGCTAAAACATTCGTGCATATTCCCGTGTGTATTCACTCGGGGAAAGACTGCCATATTTTGGTAAAATCGCCGTCTTTTCCCGAGTGAAAAGGAATCACTTTTTTCTCCCCAATGATCAATCTATATATTATTACTATATCTATGTATGTGATACGATACATTAATAATTTGGGTTTTAAAAGTTTTTTAAATAGATTATTTAAACTCTATGAACCATATTTTTATTTTATCAGTTTCATTAACAGATCCTGCTGGGCGATTTTTTTAATTTCGGTGTTGAAGTACACCGAACGTTTTTCGACAAGAAGTTTAATATAGCAACAGCCATTTTAATCTAAGTAGCGCATCAAATATATAAAAACATAAATGATTTATTTTTACACAAAATTTACAGAACAAATGCAGTTTTAAAGATAGGAAATTTATTTCAACAAGCACTATTTTAAACCTAAAAACCATTAAAAATATAAGCAGAATATAAAGGATTCTTATGTATAAACAAAAAATAGTCTGATAAAATTATTAGCAAAATAGTCTTCCCCTTTTCATACCAAAAAAAAAAAAAAAAAAAAAAAAAATCCATCGCTAATATGGCGACAAAAATTCAAAAGCCGCCAATGGAGCGACATAATAAAGTTGTGTAACACGATAATGTTTACCTATTTATTTATTTTTTAATATAATAATCACTATACTAATTTATCATACAAACAAATGAGCCTCTGTGTGTTACTGCACTTGCACGCTGTCGAACAGAAATATTTGAAAAATTCAAATTAATATTTAAATAAATAAATAAAAATATGTTTAATGGGAAATATACATAACCATAAAAAGATTAGTTGTCTAAAATACGGCAGAAATAGCGCTCATAGCATATTGTTACAAGGGATTAAGTCTAAAATGGTGACAAAAATTCAAAAGCCGCCAAAGAGAACTATATTAAGGCTGTACTATCAGGTTTACAACCCATGAATTATATATAAACACAAAAAATTAATTGTCTCATGCGACAGACGTAGCCGGTCACAGTATATTGTAATATTTGGCGTGAAATTGCTGTCATTTAATGGTTGATTGGATAAACAAAATAAACATATGAAATAACGTAAAAGCAAATATTATGTTGTCTAAACCCAGTTACATTTGAGTCCAGTCCGAGTTACATGGGAACAACACGTATATAGTGTTGTTCACATGTAACTGGGATTCAAATATAAAAGGGAAACTCCAATTTTTTCGATACTATCTATTTCGAAACTGTTATATAATAAGCACCTAAATGGAAGCTCATTGGTAAACTATTGTCGCAGGTAATAGGGACAAGCGCCCGAGTTGCAGTGGATGACCAAATCGCTGCCGAATGCAGCAGGGACCTGGAGCGAGCTTTTGAACAATTTCAGTAATTTATTTTATTTTATTTTTATAAAGCTATATAGAAAAGAGTTTCCTTTAAATTTAGTGGCCAGCGAAGCGGGCAAAGCCTGCTAGTATATATATATATATATATATTGTGTGTGTGTGCTGAAACCGAAACTGAAGCCAGTTTTTCTCTGACAGACATATATATTTGTCAGTATAGTTGACAGTCAGTTCCATTTGTGTCTACTGACACAATTTCTTCTGTGGCTCTTCCACCAATATAATTGTGTGATAACTTTTATAGTATGTTTTCATGATTAATTATAATTAATAGTGGAAACGTACTAGAAACTACTGAAAATGAAGAAATTGTGTTGTTAGACACCCTGTATTAACAAAAATCCATATGTGATAGAGAAACTTGGCTTCATTTTCGATTCCAGCGCACCAAAAAACATAGTATGTATCAGCTAAAATTATCAAATTAAATTTTCAAACATCATTTTTGTAGACCTGTGTTATTGTTATGATAAATTATTGCTAGTTTTATTATATATAAACAGAGCTATATAGATATCTGTATAGAGTTTCATGATTTTTTAAAAGCAAAATATAATCATAAAATAACACTCACTTAAACACCTCGAAATTACAACAACCAAACTACTGATGGCAGTCTAAATGAGTGCCCCAGACAGGGCCGGCTCTAGGCGGTAGGCAACTGCCCACAACGGCAAAATCAGTTGAACTACAAAAAATAAATAATTAAAATACTTCGATTATTGAATGTAGAATAAATAAATAGAAAAATAAATAGAATTGAATAAATAAATAGAAAAATAAATAAGTAAAAAAATAAGTAAATAATCATAACAAGAATTTACAGGCTTCTCTGCCCATTCCTATAATTTGAAATGCAGACAAGAATAGACAAACTTGTAAGTTCTGTACAGTATGTATTGTATGCGTAGCCGCGACGCGAAGGGAGAAAACTAATTTATTTAAAAATTGGTTTAAATTACTAGTACTTACTGAAAAAAAAAAGTATTAATTTCTAACTCTGAAAAATATGGCTTTCAATATTATGGCTTTCTTTAATAAATACTTAATATGAAATTTTTATGCATTTTTTAGCATTTCATTACATTTTGTTGTTGTTGTTGTTGTTTCTTTCAATTTCAAGTTTCCTTTATATATTTTATATATCATGATTACATTTTTATTTTTTTTTGTTCGCTTTTTCAGATAATTTCGTTGTAGTTTATCACATAAAATGTGTCAATAAAGTTTTTTTTTTTTTTTTTTTTTTTTTAATTGTAAAATTAATATATTTGCTAAACTTGTACTTATTGTTGTAATATGTATGCTGCAAAATATAGTTTAATAAAGCATTGGAAAACAGTCATTTTAATTTTCATGCGTTCTAAAAATTATTAAAGCAGTTTTAATTATTTGAAGTACTTCTTAAATAATGCTTCTGAATTGTCTAATTTAATATTTCTTTATCGAATTAAAAATTGGTGCATAACTTAAAAAAAAAAAATTGTAATAGCAATGTAAGTTGTTAATAAAACTTTTTTTTTTTTTTTTTTAAATGGTTAAATATTTTTATTTTGAAAAGAAATCGTTACTGTATTACAATTCTAACATTCATTTATAAAATAGAATTTATTGAAAGCTATAAAGTTATTATATTTCATATTAAAAATATAAAAATGCATAACATCTTCAAACTTATATTGACAGAATAAAAAAGATGAAATAAATAAAAAAATTAAAACAAATATAACTTTAAAAGACAAAAAAATTAAAACACATACAGATTAAAATAAGTAAAGAAAGAAAGAAAAGGAAAGAAAACTATTTTTTTCCTCGAATGAAAAAAACAGAGCGGATCGTAATTTTCGCCCTTCAGCGTGTTCCTCAAAAGAGAAAGCAGAGAGAGAGAAATTTCGCGGGTTTTTCTAAAGCGATCGCTTCCGATCTGTTGGAAATATCGAAAATACACCTGTACCACGAGAAAGAGCATTTATTACCGATTCTTACGGTACAATTAAAAAAAAAAAAAAAAAAAAAAAAAATACCGATTTTTTATATTTTTAAAAAAAGTTTTAAAAAGGGTCGAAAATTTCTCTTTTTCTCGATTGTCTTTTTTGAAACGCCCTGTACGACCGAGTAACTGTTCCATTTCTTAACAACTGGTATATTTGGAAAGGACATTTAATCCTCTTTCGAACCATATAAACATTTTTACAAAATACGGATTAGCTATCCATATTTTTAGATTTTACGAAACATCGATTTTTTCACAAAACATTTTATAACTCAAAAGCGTTTAAGAGATAAATCATTTCTTTTTTTTTTTTTTTTTTTTTTGTATATAGATCACGCTTCAACAATTGAATACCCAAAAGATTGAGAGGAAATTGCCCGTCGTTATGGCTCACCTGTATGCAGTTAAAAAATCTAAAGTATAGCAGGGATGGAACACGGGCGCAGAATTCATACCACTATCAATGTAAGAAAATTTTCTACTTCTTAAATCGACGATATTATAGTTAGAGAAATGTCTTAAACGGATTCCGGTATGAATTCTGCGCCCGTGTTCCATCCCTGGTATAGCTTTAAAAATAAAATAAATATACATATTATATTTATTTAAATTCATTTTTATTTCAATTGTCAATGACACCATTCACCAATTTCATCTGTTAATGAGTTACTTTTAACAGAATAATATTGATTCCCCCCCCCCCCCTTTTTATGAATTCGGTTGTAAAAAAGCAGTTTTGGAATTCTTAAATTTTAGATGGATTTCAATAGAAATCGTTAATCGCCCTTGATAGATTAGCCATTTTGAGTCTAAAATATATCATAGATATTCATTATTGTAATACATAATACATCATTCAAAAGATATTTTAAAGTACTTTTATTGCAGGCTATTAAAATGATATAAGTCGTTCAAATTCTGTACGAAACTTTCGGAGAAAACTACGGAAAAACCAGAAAATTTCTATTATTTTATATTTCACAGTTTCAAATTCAGATTTTCGCTCACATTTCGTACTAATAATTTTTAACGATGTATAGCCCGGAATTAAGCAAGTTTTGGAGAAAACCACAGATAAGTCAGACACAAATCTTTTAAAAAAATTTTATACGGCGCCGCAGGCGCCACCGAGCGGGACTTAGCTAAAGTCAGAAATTTGAAAGATCATAACATGGTGAGCGAACAGGCTGTTTCAGATATTGAAAAGGGAAGAGGGCGCCGAAGGCGCTACCGCACGGGAATTTACTGCGCTTTCAATAAGCTATTGTCACGATATATCGACAAGCTGTTATTAGACCTGAAACGGGAAAAAGGCGCCGCAGGCGCCACCGAGCGGGAGTTTCGTAAAGTTGGATTTTTCAGGGATCGCGAACCAGCTGGTCGCCGAAGGCGGCTAGTCTATAATAATAAAAGAAGGTGTCTGTCTGTCTGTCTGTCTCTCTGAGCATCTATACGTTCAGCCCCTACTGAACGCAGAAGTATAAAATTTGACATACGGGTACCTAGAAGCCTTCCCGAGGGGATAGTGAAAACAGAATTTAAAAATTTTAATTAGCTGCGGAGATATTAATTAAAACATAGACCTCTGTCAAATCAAAACGCGATCCAATCACTGAGAATTCACCGAAATTCCATAAAAATAGATATTTTAACGGAGTTAAAAGCAGAAAAAATGGAAAATAAATTAGAAATACTAGTCCGATCGTTACAAATTTGGTACCAAATGAAAGGGGAATTTTTTCCGAATCTAAGAGTGCAAGCGGCTTATCGATACACCATTTAGATTTTTTAAATGTAACTAAAGTATGAAATTTAGTTGGCAACAGGCAGTCGATTTTCTAAGCTGTCTCGATCTGAAACAAAACACATGCGAGACAACTAACTGTCTGTGATGAAAACGGAAATGGTTGTAATCAATTAAGGTATCATGTGTTTTATACTACTGGGGGGGGGGAAATTGCAATTTTCAAACTTTTTCATATTTTCATTTACCTTACATTTGAATGAATATTCGGCTTAGACAGCATATCATAAAGCTACTGTTCAATTTTCATGAAAATATATGAATAAATAAAAAAATGATATATTTATTGGAAAAATATTAAGTTTACTTTTTCAGAGATACGCCGTTGAAATTTCGTAGTATTTGGTTTTAATGCCCGATAATTCGATTGTGAATATTTTTGAAAGAGTACGATTATTAGGGAGGGCTTGAGGGAGGGGGAAAAGGGGCAAAAAAAAAAACAAAAAAGAGAGTTACAGCGTTTGAAATTGGTTGGTATATTTAGATTTTAAGGCAAGGTAAATCGACTGCGGATATTTTCGAGTGTAAAATTATTATTATCGACGGAAAGGAGGGGGGGGGGAGAGCGAAAAGGCAAAGATGTAGAAAAGGAACGGGAGTTTCGGAGAAAACCACGGAACACCCAGAACACCTTTATTCTTTAATATTTTGCAGAGTTTCGAATTCCAATTTCTGCTCACATATCGTACCAAGGATTTTTAACGTTGTATAGCCCGGAATTATGCAATTTTCGGAGAAAACCATGGATAAGTCGGACACAAATCTTTTTATAAAAATGTCTATATTAGCTTTGTATCTCAGCTTCTAATTAACATAATTTCATAAGTAATACATCATTTAAAAAGTTATTTAAATTACAATTGATGAGTATGTGTTGCAAATCTCTGCCGCCAGAGGGCGCTTTGATATTTTAATAATTCAATATCTAGAATTCTACTTATAACACATCATTTGAAATATTACAAACTTTTGAACTAGTGTAAGCCGTTAAATTCCGTACGGGAGTTTCAGAGAAAACCACAGAATAGCCAGAACACCTTTATTACAATATCTCAAATTCTAATTATGATGCAGGCTTTCGAATTGCGATACTCCGTTCACATTTCGTATTAAGGATTTTTAACACGCAAGCTTCAAAGAAAAAAAAAAAAAAAAAAAAAAACGAAAAAATCAGATTTAAATTTTGTTATAACAATGTTTATATTACCTTTGTATCTCAGCATCTAATTAACATAATTTCATAGGTAAAATATCATTTTAAGCCTTTTAAACTGAAATTATGGAGTACATATTGCAAATCTCTGTCGCCAGAGGGCGCTTTGTCATTTTAATAATTCAATATCTCCAATTCTGATTATCAATAAATTACTTATAGGGAGAAGATTGGGAGACCGTAGGCCCCACCGGGTTCCGGATTTGCCACGATCAGAACTTTCAAGGTCCTTTATATGGTGAGCGAACAGGCTATTTCAAATCGTGAAACGTAAAGCGGCGCCTTAGTCGCCACAGAGCGAAAATTTGCTACAGTTAAAAATTTCAAATATATTTGTGGTATGAGCGTGGAAGCTGTTGTAAGTTCTAAAACGGGGATAAGGCGCAGCAGGCGCTACCGAGTGGTAATTTACTGCGATTAAATTTTTCAATAAAGTTATTTTCCCTATATATCAATGAGATGTTGAAGGACATGAAATGGGAAAAAGGCGCCGCAGAGGCCACCAAGCGGGAGTTTCGTAAAGTCGAACTTTCCAAGGATCGCGAACCAGCTGGTCGCCGAAGGCGGCTAGTACTTTTAATAAAGATATAAAAATAATAACCCAGTAAAATTCATTCAAATAAATCAATATAATTAATGAATAATACGGAATTCAAACGCCACAAAAATTTCAAAAATATCAAAACATACCGGATGGTGACTATTATAATTCAAATAAATTAACAATTGAATTGTTATAATAGTCACATTAATCATTCACTTGACACAATATGGCAAGAAATAAAGTAAAAGTTAAGTCATATACATTAAAGAGAAAATAAACAAGGAATTGGAAATAAAAAGTGTTTGTATTTTACTTCCATGTACATTCAACAGAAGAAAGTATTGGATTAGTAAAAATTTCGACTTCGGGTTTTCGATGGATTTACTCGTTTTGAGAGAAACAAAATACAATTTAGCCATTTTTAGAAAATGTTTGCCAAAAAAATATGCAGAAAATTTTCGGTAAAAATTGCCAAACAAATGACTTTGCCATCGCCCTTTTTACTTTCCGAACACTATAGTGAGGAAAGTATTGTAATCATGTCAAAAATCAGAATTTGAGATTTTGATGTATCTATACGTTTTCCCCATTTTTACGATGACCTATGTATGTGAGTGAACACGCTAGCGTCTAAACGCTTTGTTCGAATAAGTTGAAAGTTGGTACGTATATTGTAAGTCACCATAGTACGAACCCTATTGATTGTGGTGAATCTAGCATTTATAGTTTTTTTACAGGGACACCAAGAAAAATTCTTTATCATTTATGGCCTATGGGGCCAAATTTTTAAAAGTGCGATAGCGTCTAAACGCTTTATCAATCTGAGCAAAAAATTTGTACACATGTTATAGGTCACAGTTGCACGAACTGTATAGATTTTGATGATTTTAGCACTTAGTTTTTTTTACAGGGACACAAAGAAAAATTCTTTATCATTATGGCCTATGGGACCAAATTTTTAAAAGTGCGATAGCATCTAAACGCCTTATTCAATTGAGCTAAAAATTTATATGAATATTATAAATCACTGTTGCACTAACTATAACAGTTTTGGTGAATCTAGCATTTATAGCTTTATACAGGGACACAACGAAACATTCTTTATCATTATGATCTATGGGCTCAAAGTTCAGTAGCGTTCAATAAAACATCGTGTAATATATGGAGAAAAATACTCAAACACTCTATTATGGTTGTCTCTCTTTTGTTTGTTTAACAACTCCTCTTTCTTTACTTTATCTACAAAACCGTTAATTACTCAATATTCGGAAAGTTCTGTGGAGTCACTCCAGATTTTTTTCTTTTCATTAAAATAATAATAATAATAAATCCTTTCAAATGCCTACTAAATAATGCTCAAAATTGACTTTCTTTCTACACTTACGAGGAAACATTCAAAAAGTGTCATCTTCAAAAAATATTGAAAAAAATATATGTGATTCTACTCTTCATAAAACACCAGAAAATGAAAAAATTATCGGCTAAAATTAATTACAGCGACCACAAAAAAATATCAAAATTAAGCATATTTGGCGATTTTACGCTGTTAGGCGATACGTTTGCCAGCACCGAGATTGCCGTGTACGAACAGAACCGTGTTTTGCTTTGTGCGCCAAGTACTCAAAATCAATCGCCTAGCAGTGTGAAATCGCCAAATATGCTTAATTTTGATAATTTTTTGTGGTCGCTGTAATCAATTTCAGCCGATAATTTTTTCATTTTCTGGTGTTTTATGAAGAGTAGAATCACATATATTTTTTTCAATACTTTTTGAAGATGACACCTTTTGGATGTTTCCTTGTTAGTGCTATACTTCTTTGAGATGAAAGTCATCTGCAGTCATTGTTCAAAATAACTTCAAAAATTTATAATTTTGATAAATAATTTGTACTGCTTAAAATTATGCTATGTACAAAATTACAAAAAAAAGTTTTGTGTTGTACACAACATACTAGTTTCTATATTATAAATCTAAATTATCGATTTCAAGATCTATATTATTTAAATGCTAGTTAACACATTAAATATAAGCTTACATTCTATTATAAATACTTCTTATTAAACATAAATACATATGCCAAGTATATACATATAAAAACAAATTAATATTTGATAAAAATATTTCCAAACAAATTTTTTTATTTTGTTTAATATATTTGGTGGTACGTCCCTCCATTGTGAGCGATGCTCCTGCGTGTATGCATCCCCCCCCCCTTAGTTTATTATTGCCATTTATCAATATAAATCAAATTAATTTTACAATCATTAATTAAAAACAACTCTTGTTATGTAAATTTATACGAAATTTTGCCATAAATTGCAATTATAAAAATTATGGAAAATGGGATGGCAATGTCATCTATTGAGCTATTGTTCCCCAAATGTAATCAGCACCAGTTTAGGTCAAGGTTATACTGACCAAACGTCCCCATTTCCTGGGGACAAAATGGGGACGACTTTGTTTTTTAAGGCATTTTTCTAAGTTTTAAAAAATTGTAGAAACTAAATTATTAATCAATAACACTTTATTTTTAGTCCTTGTTTATCAGGAATGAAAAAATACATTCATAATTGGATAATTGTAGCAATTTTTAATGCTTCTCTCTTATAAAGGTACTTTGATCTGGTCAGCCTAGTCAAGGTTCAACTACTAAATACAAAGTTTGGCTACATTTCGTTCATTAATTAGTGAGATACGTACTCGCTACTTTTTTAATACACACACACACACACACACACAGACAGACAAAGATTGTCTAAAGATATTCAAATCATGCTCAGAACACCTCAAAACGTGTAAATCTGTAACCGGAGTTCGAAAATTTTCACGAATCTAATACTTTCTTCCTATCTTCACAGAGGAAAGTAAGGCGGGGGAGGGGGGGGGGGGAAACGAGCCACATACAGTCGGTAACAAAAGTGTCCGAACACTAGCAAAAATTCCTATGTAAAAAAAGTACACTTCATACGGTTTTGTTAAATAAATCCTTATCGAATCATGTTCTTACACTGACTAAGAACAGGATTCGACAAGGATTTATTTAACAAAACCTTATGAAGTGTACTTTTTTCACATAGGAATTTTTGCTAGTATTCGGACACTTTTGTTACCGACTGTAGCACGAAAACTAAACAACGGAATTGACCCCAATAAAATAAATTAATAGATTGGAATAAGATAAATATATCGAAGTTAACGGTAGATAGCCTATTAGGCGGGGATTTCATTCTGTCACTGCATCAAGCTTTGGTCAAATTCATTTCTTTTAACATGATTATAATATGTCTCGCACTAGAAATTTCTGAGAACATAAATAGGATGGGGAACTGAGCAGAGTCCACCTATGCCAACTAGTTTTTTCTTTTTTCAATCTGAAGGTGATAGGTGTTTTTAGCTCCCCATCGGTAACAAAAGTGTCCGAACACTAGCAAAAATTCCTATGTAAAAAAAGTACACTTCATACGGTTTTGTTAAATAAATCCTTATCGAATCATGTTCTTACACTGACTAAGAACATGATTCTATACAAGGATTTATTTAATAAAACCGTATGAAGTGTACTTTTTTTACATAGGAATTTTTGCTAGTGTTCGGACACTTTTGTTACCGACTGTATATATATATATATATATATATATATAATATTCATTATCAAAGAATCGCTATAACATGCTTCTCATTAAAAATGGCATAGAAGGTAGTTTATGTTCAGGGCACACAAAAGGATTTGGATCAATGACAGTATATGTGAGATATTAATAAAAACATACACTAACTTTATGCTCGATAAAACTGTACTTAAGATATGAGCATGCTATAAAAAAATTATTTTACTATCGAAAAATAATTCAATATAAATAATAATAACATAGTTCCCAACATTTATAATTAATAATCTAAATAAAGCATATATTATTATGTAAATAGATTAATATTAAAGTATAGTCGGTAACAAAAGTCTCCGAATGCTAGCAAAAATTGCTATATAAAAAAAAGTACAATTAATACAGTTTTGTTAAATAAATCCTTGTCGAATCCTGTTTTTAGACTGACTAAGAATAGGATTCGAGAAGGATTTATTAAACAAAACTGTATTAAGTGTAGTTTTTTTATATAGGAATTTTTGCTAGTGTTCGGAGACATTTGTCACCGACTGTATGTTATCATTTTTTACCAGAAATCGCTAATTTAATTTTGTACAATTTAATCTGCTACATTTCATTAATACAAAATACTTGCACAAAAAGTTCCAAAAACTCCGGTATGTATGAATGTTTCAAAAAGTAATATAAAATAGTTAAACAACTTATATTAAAATTTTAACAAAGTTTTATACGGATCACAAAATAAACTTCAAAATATTATTAATTTTACCATCTCAAAACAGCATGTAAGGCAGAACGTTAAATCATTTTAAAACAGTGATTATTAATATCTAAAAATCTATTAAATACCATTATATAACGTACTTAAAAAAAAAATGGCTAAAACAAAACAAACACCTACCTGTATGTTAATTAGCTTTTGAATATTGAGCCATCTTCCCTAATTTTTAAAATCAAATAGAGGGCGCTGTCGCACTCTTGAGTATAGAATAATAATAAAGGAAGAAGGTGAAGCAGCACGTCAATACTCGAATGCTTACAAACCACTTCTATCTATAGTCGTGTCGTGAATTGCTAGCATGCCAGCGAAAGCAATTTTTGGTTTTGCTACTCAAAACCTTAAAGTAGGGCACCCATGCTCGGCACATTTATCGCTGTTGGTTGTGGATGCTGCCTCACTGACTGATTGACAGAGAGATGAGACGATTCAAAAATATCGCCAACAAGTCGCCAACCAATCAGATTGAAGCATAGTTACTACAACCCTATAACCGGCATTCCTGGATTATACAAACCGAAACCAAAACTTATACGCTCCTTCTTTTATTATTATTCTATACTCTTGACAAAATATCATTAGATATTCTGCCAATGCCATAAATTGAACTCTTTAGTAGAGTAGAGTAAGTTGCTTTGTTAGCTGTAAGAAAAGAAGTTGTAGCTGCGCCGCTTGCATTTTTCCCAATCCCGCTCGTTTGAGAAATACAAGAATAACAAGCCTTCTGATTGCTTGAATTCGAAATTGTTTGACAGCTCTCGTCAAAATTAAAAGTTTATGTGAATAAAAGAGAAGTCAGACTAGAATGCTTCCTCATTCACAGCAAACGTTAATTGCACGTAAATTTAAATGTAATAATAAGTTTTCTGAATTTAAAATAGAAATTAAAATTTTATGATTTGGTGAAATGCCGAAAACAATTTTCTTTTCGTTTCAGATTTCTTTTTCAAAATAGTTATCGTTATCTTGTTTTAAATTAAAATAAATAATGCTTAGTGTAATATTTTTACATGTTTTTCTTTTGACTTTAAATTCAAATAATTATTGAAAAATAGAGCTAAAACTTTAATATATGTAAGACATTTATTATTTCTTAAGCAATTAATAATTTTATGTAAAATACATTACTTACTTTAAAAATTTTTATTTGAAAAAGATACTATTATTTAAAATTTATAAAACTTATTAGACTCATTTGTATATTGTAAAATGTAGCGATCTAGCGTAAAGCAACAGTAAATTGTATGCAAATTTAAATCTAAAATTTCTTTTGTGAATTTAAAATGGAAATTATTATTATTATTATTTTTATTTTATTTATTTATTTATTTATTTGTCATAATATTTATCTTGTTTCATATTAAAAAAAAATATATCTCAGTAATATCTTTACAAGTTTATTATTATTATTATTATTTATTTATTTATTAAAAAAATTATTAAAAAGTAGAGCTAAAACTTTAATATATGAAAGACATTCAGGGCCCGCTTTACCATTAGGCGAACCTAAGCGGTCGCTTAGGGCCGCCGGAAAAGGAGGGCCGCCAAAAAAATTGAAACTAAGCCCAAAATTTAAGGGGGAAAAAATGAATGGAAGAAAAGCGAAAATCATAAAACAATTCTTGATTTTATTTTCTCTCTTTTTGGAAAATGATGTGTATATTCAATTGTAAAGTTAAAGTAACCTTCTTTAAAGATTTTAACTTTGTATAAAAACACCTTAACCCTTTCAAGGACAAGAAAATTTCGCTCATTTAAAATAAACAACCACCAGAATTTGCAAACAAGTCTAAAATAGAAGAAGTAAATGAAGAATTTTCTTTATGTTATTAAAGTAAAACTTTGTAAAAATTTCCAAGATGAATTTCCGCAGTTGCGAATTAAAATTTGATGTTCTGGTTAAGGTACTGAAATGCTGACTTTCAATAAATATGTGCTTTGATTTGTATTAGGGTAATGAATGAAAGCTAGATCTTTTCAAATTGGATGGGGAAAATGATGAGGAGGGGCTGGATGTATTTGCAATTTCAATCCGAACAATTTGGTTTTAGACCTAAACATTCCACCACCCATCAGAATAACAGAATTTATTCACGATAGTTTTATTAATTCTGAAAAGTTCGAAGCCCTTTTACTTGACATCACTAACGCGTTTGACAGTTTCGCATGGCGGCCTTATTTTTAAGCTCATCCAGCTTAAAATTCTAACTCCTTATATAAAATTCATCCATAATCAAGAATAAGAAAATAGAATAAGAACTAAGAATAAGAAAATAGAAAAAAAAAAAAAAAAAAAAAAAACTATTAAATTTATAAGTATCTAAATAAAAAAAATCCTGAAAGTTTTGTACATTTGCGAAAAAATAACTTCGTAAACAAGTCAGAAAATAGTTCAGATTTCTGAAAGGTCTTAAGAATAGATTTTAAAATACGTAAAATATGTAAATTAAGATTAACAAATAAATAAGACTAAATTTAAATAACATAAGGACGATCTTTTCTCGCCTATGGTGCCTTGAAAATCTGTTTCATGTGTTGACTTTAGACAGTCTTTTCTGTAAAAGGCTTTACTTTTGTGCAGAAAAATTAAACGCTACTCTTATTGAGATCATAGGCCCACCAGTAGCTGAGCGGCTCTGCGCTCAAAGCTGGTAGATGGAAAGTGCCCGGTTCGATCCCAGGTCGCGCTCATCAATCTAGCCGTACGGAATTTTCCGTGGTTTTCTGCGAAACTCACGTAAATACTGGTTAGGATCCCTTAGAAAGAACCCCTTGGAGGGCATTCTACCTATAGGCCTCGGACCTTAGCGTAGTCAATCGGTCTTAAACCCTACCACTCAATTCGCATCACTATATCTAAATAAGAATATCTAATTATCTCGTGCGTTTATGAATGAAAAGACTTCGTAATTGTGTTTGAAAGTGATTAGTTTGCAATTAATAATAGCCAGCACAAAATTTCATCTGATTAATCAATCCACTAAGAAACGAATTAATAAAAATTTATTTCACATATATATTAAGAAAAAGGTTAAAGGAAAAGTGAAGGGGAAAGCATTTTTAATTCTTTTCAATAAAGTTCAAAAATGTTGTCGACTTCGGTTTGTCAGCACGGACGTAGCTAATGTCCTCTATTTAAAATGGTAGAAATAGGATAACTGTGTACAGGAACACCCAAAAGAATGACAGTTACTTGCTTTCTATGAGATGTATTTTTATAAATCACATTTAAAAAACTTTGTACTGCGAAACTCGTATTAAAATTTAGATTTATTATTCATATAATTAAAATATATATATATATATATATATAATATGGTATGTTTAGCATTAAGATTTACAGGATCACACCAAAATATTCAAACACATTATAAGAGCTTAAGAGCTACAACTGGAAATTGCTAGAACTGCATTTCCGCTTGTTTTAAGGTTAACACTTTTCAACAATGTTTTGGAGGGATTATGAATTCAGTTAGTTTGTCTGTATTTTTTTCCGTTGTGTGATAGCGTAGGCAAAGTGCATTAAAGCTTAAACGAGGCAACAAGTGCATACAGTTGGAAAATATTAATAGTCTATGCGAACCTAATGATTCTTCGTTCTTGTTTAAATGATGAAACGAATTCTTGTTATCTGGTTTAATGTAAAACGTAAAATTATCATTTATTATGGAAGAATTAAAATTATAATAAAAATAACTAATTAAAAAAAAATAATAATAACAGTAATATTTTAATATTATTATTTTTCTCTCTGCTGGAACATTTTGGTGGTAAAAATGTAGCAACTTGCTAGATTCACTCCGTTTTTGGATGCGATGCCGCAATCTGATAGCTAAGCTATGGTGAAGGAATGACAGATTTCAAATTCCCTTTTCTTCTAGCCATGCAAAAATGTTCTTTTTCATTCAATTGTAATAGTTTTTACTCAGATATTCGGCCAAACAGTTTATGGTACAAGCCGTACATGCTATATGAGTACATAAACAGATATAACAGTATTGATGTACAGTAGTTTCATTGAACATCAATACGTGTGATGTCATGTAGAGAATGGAGATTACTATATACAGAAATTTTAAGGCCTTTTCCCAATCGAACGTTTAGCACAGTCAGGTATGAAAAGCTTAAGGTTTGATTCAACTTGTTTATCTTTTCTTATTTCTAAATATGCCGGATCCAATCCAATTTTTACCAAAAAAAAAAAAAAGAAAAAAAAGAAAAAAAAATTAAAATGTCATTAAAATTTATATTAACTTATAATATTAGAATAAGTTAAATCTTAACATAGTAGCTTTTTCTTTTGTAAGGGAGGTGGGTGGGATGGTGGGGGGGGGGGGGGAATCAAAGTGAGAAAATTTACTTGGGGTCACATGGAATCTATAAGCTGCCCTGGCGTGATAGCTATTAGAGAGGGCCGCCAAAAATCTATTGCTTAGGGCCGCCAAAATTGTAAAGCGGCCCCTGAAGACATTTATTACTATTTTTTAATAATTAATAATCTTTTGTAAAGAAGATTATTTTGTTTAAAAAATTCCATATGAAAAGTAACAAATATTCTAATTTTATAAAATTTATTAGTTATTTTTCCTCTGTATTTCGTTCATTTCTACTGTTCTGAAATATAGAGATCTAGCGTTATATAATATAATTTCCATATTATTTTACAACTCCATACATTGCTACAAATTTTAAAAACGCACATGTTTCAAAATACTCATTTTATAAATAAAGACTTCTGGGGTATGAGATTTGCAATTTTTTATTTAAACTAGTATGTTGTGGCCACCACAAGACTTTCTTCTATATTTTCCCATACAAATTCACTCAGTAGCAATGTTAAAAAAAAAAAAAAAAAAAAAAAAAATCCAAGATTTTTTTTTTTTTTCGTTAAAAGTAACAAAAATCGATAACTGTTTTAAATTGTCACATATTTATAGTTCAACCATTCGTTTTAAAGATATTGACGAGACCTTTCGAAAAATACTTATCTTGAAAATTTACCACCTCGTGGGGGTACTTCACCCCCCCCATTTTGAGCATACAAAAGAGCAACATTTAAACAATATTTAATAAACTTTAATTTACTTAATAAACTTTTATGAATTTAATAACTTTCATTTAAAAAAAAAAAAAAAAAAAGATAGAAAAATTAGCCGGTGACACCTGGTTTTCAGAGACCCTTCATAAAAATAGTGGACACAAATTCATAAAAACTAATGCACCGATTTTTAGTGGAATTTTGCCCACTTCATCAAATTAGAATTGACTACTGCTTGAACGAAGGATTTAAAAAAGAAATTGAATTTTTAACTTTTAGGAGAGTTGTATGCAAAAACAGTACAATTTTCGGTACATATTACCCCACGTATAAAGCTTTGTAAAATTAGTTGTAAGCAAGGAAAAATATTTCGTTCAAGCACTGGCCAATTCCATTTTAAAGAAATCTGAAAATTTTCTATTACTATAATAAACATTTTGCTTTGTAAGCGGAAAACATTACATTTAAAAGAATTACATCGCTTTTTTACTTTCCAAGAGACATACCATTAAAATCGTAAAATATTTTTACACATACACAGACGAATCTCCCCCTACAAACGGGGGAAAAAAAAAATCGCATGAAAATTTTGCGTATGGGTGTGATTTTATAGTCAAACACCTGCTTTCACGCTGTTACTTTCGGTATAGATCAACTTCGCATTGTAATGTTGATCATGTAACTCCTCTCCAGACTAAGATTATTATATAACAGGCTGAATTATTCGCCGCCATTGCTAAAACCATAGCTGCCAATATTTTAATTTATTCCGGAGTAATTTTAGCCCCGCCTCTAATTCGTACCACTTATTTTTTAAAAACAATTATTTCTTATATTATCGAAGTTATGTATTGAAGAATATTCTTCTATAAATAAAGTGGTGCGAATTAAAGGCGGGGCTAAAAGGACTCCGGAATAAAATAAAATATTGGCATCTATGCGAAAACTAAGACTATTGTATATGACTATTATATGAGATTATATAAGACTATTATATAATAGTCTAAGGTTTGGCAGTGACGAGCTACCATATAAGATTATTATATGAGTAATGTTAAGTTTAGGAATGACGGACTTGACGTACAAATGGCGGCGAATGATTCAGCCTTCCAGGCTTGTTACCAGTGATGCCAGATGGTTGAAAATGATTTCCCCAAACAGGTCTTCAAATATCCCCACCCCAAATCAGGGGGTTTTTTCGAAAAAATCCCCAACTTGATTTCTACTAAAAAAGGGAAAATAAAAAAATTTTCAAAAAAATATCAAGCAGATTTTTCTGTGATTTAAGCTCAGATTTTTCCCCAAATGAAGACAATTTTTGAAAAAAACCCCCAAATTAGATAATTATTAATAAAATTAAATAATCCCCCCCGACTAGAGACTTTCATAAAACTATTGAAAGTCTCTAGTCGTAGGGATAAATAATTACGTTGCCAACATTGACAGAAAGTTGAAGAACTCCCCAGTTTTGTCCCCAAAATTTTAGAATTCCCCAAAAAAGTCCCCACAAACATTTGGTCCCCGAAATTGTCCCCAGAAGCCTCAAAAATCCCCCAAAATGGGGACAAAATCCCCAATCTGGCATCACTGCTTGTTACATTGGCACAGTGATGCCGAGATGGTCGAAAATTATTTCCCCAAACAGGTCTTAAATTTTCCCCAAATCAGGGGGGTTTCTATCAGGGGGTTTCCTACAGTCGGTAACAAAAGTGTCCGAACACTAGCAAAAATTCCTATATAAAAAAAGTACGCTTAATACAATTTTACTAAATAAATCCTTGTCGAATCCTGTTCTTAGATTGACTAAGAACAGGATTCGACAAGGATTTATTTAGAAAAATTGTATTAAGCGTACTTTTTTTATATAGGAATTTTTGCTAGCGTTCGGACACTTTTGTTACCGACTGTACTTGATTTCTACTAAAAAGGGAAAATAATTTTTTTTTTTTTTTTTTTCAAAAATAATAAGCAGATATTTCTATGATTTAAGCTCAGATTTTTCCCCAAATGAAGGCAATTTTTGAAAAAAATCCCCAAAATAACAATAAAGCTATTAAAAGTCTCTAGTCGTAGGGATAACTCATTACGTTGCCAACATTGACAGAAAGTTGAAGAACTCCCCACATTTGTCCCCAAAAATTTTAGAATTCCCCAAAAAAGTCCCCACAAACATTTAGTCCCCAAAATTGTCCCCAGAAGCCTCAAAAATCCCGAAAATGAGGACAAAATTCCCAATCTGGCCTCACTGCATTGGCAAGTGATGGTAAGCGGTGGTTTCGATCATGGCAGGTGGTACTCACCATGCAGGTACTTCCGAACTTTCCGTCAGTGTTGTCAGACTTGGGGATTTCTGACTTCTGAGGCTTTGGAGGAAATATTTTGGGACGGAGATTTCATAGGGAGCGGTTTGGGGAAATGAAAAATCTTAGAGAAAAATATGGGGGGGTTTTCATTAACATTGCCAAAGATTTTTTTTCCTAAAATCCCACAAAGAAAGAAAAAAAAAAAAAGTGGTCAAGTTTATCAGATAATGCATTCGTTGATTTTGGATTCTATTTCAGGAATAGAAAAACAACATTTACAGCTTTTTGATTATAAAATTTATCCTGTTTTTGCCTTTTGTATTCTCTGATTTCAGGAATTATTTGGTTCATGTGTGCTGTAGCAAGCATAATGTATGTTTCTATATTGATTGTCGCTTGAATAATCAAAAGCTTAAAGTAAGCTGAACCAGTCTAAACTAGGATGCTTGATCTTTAAGAATTATATTTGCAGACATGAAATATCGATTTTGGTATTCAAGCTCTTGGACACCCTGTTTTACATGCATTTTATAGTCCACATATATATATATATATATACATATGGAATAAGTATAAATAATTATAAGGGAGGAAACAACATCAGAAAGTTACACAGATTGAAAATTTTCGAAAAACTAGTGTATTTAAAGTTATTTTTGTAAATGGGGATTTTTTTTTAAAGAAGAGCTTTATTTGGGGGAAAATGTCAGCTTAAATTTATTAAATATTCTTCAAATTTTAAAAAAAAGTTAAATTGAGTTGGGGAATTTTTTGGAAGAAAACCCTTGATATGGGGAAATTTTAAAAATTTTGGGGAAATTGACTGTCGACCATCTGATAACACTGCTTTCCGTGATGACGACGATGATGATGACGTCTTATTTGTTCTCAAGCAAATGGAAAGTAATACAGTACCCGCCGCTTTATAAAATCACTGGTTAATAAAATCAGCCGCTTAATCTGATCAAATCGCTGGATACGGAATCAAATCAATAGAAACCACCACTTAATAAAATCAGCATCGCCGGTTAATAAACTCAAAAGAAAATTTCTTTAACAGTAAAAATGATCATGTATATAAGCTAAACAATGAATTATATTCTCTCACTGGGTTTTTTAAATGAAAAAAAGAAACAAAACATAGCAAGACATCACATTATTACTCTTTGTCAAAAATTTTACGCCTCAAAAAAAAAAAAAAAAAAAAGAAAAAACACGCCCCTTCATGGTTGTTATGAGTTCAAGGAATGAATTCGCGAAATGATTGGCTAATGAGCATTTTTTTCTGTCTTTAAATATTCAAATAGAGTTTCTAGTTTTTATTTTGAAGCAACTTAACTGAAAAAGGTATGCAAGCGGATTTTTTTTATTTTGAAGATGAAGCGTAAAATTTTGGTAAAGTATGATCGTTTTCTTCAAGTATATAGTCAAAGGAAGGCGACGTCGAAGCTTGAAATCTGTCAATTTTTTTCATGTAAACATAAGAATAAAGATGATATTAGTGCCTAATATGTACCAAACGGAAGAGTGAACCGCAAGCGAAAATGAATACGAAAAGCAAAAGTCACCAACGCAGCACTTCTAGATAGGTGTAAGAATGCCAGGTCAAAGAAAATTTCCCTCTTTTACGTAATTTTGTCCTTAAAAGCTGAAAATTTTACATGAATGATAAGTAACGGAAACTCCATTCCTGGCTAGTTAACAGATGGAAGGGAAAAGAAGAATCTCTTTCCATATTTAGAAAATTAATACCCTTTTATTTTTAAGCATTAGTCACATTTCATTTTTAAGTATCAGTCACATGTATTTATTCCTTTATATTTACTGTACATGTTAAGTATAAATGACAAGATCTATTGAAAATTTCACTAAAGTAAAAGCGAGGATTGAAATTCATTGCAAATGTAGGAACCTTAAAAAATTGTAAATTGCTAAAAAAAAAAAGGTAAGTTTCGGGAACGTAAAAACGAGTTAACCCGTTAGCAGTCGCTAGTTGGTCGATTTGCCGCCCATACTTAAGTGTTGCCAGATTTTTTTATTTGAAAGCCACCAAAAATTTTTAGAAGTGGCGTTTGATATACATAAAGAGCGAAGAAACTCGATGAAACGTGGATCACATCACTTTTTAAAATTATTGGTCGCAGTTAAATAAAAAGTTCGAAATCTGTCATAGGTGGCGCTGTATATAGCGACTACTAACGGGTTAATACAAAAAATCATTCAATACGTATTCTTTTGTAATACCATACTTTCCGGCGCTTTATCTCCAGGACTGTTAAATAAATAAACTTTATACCGAAAATTTTAATTAACTGATAAAGCTATTTCTAAAAGAGCTTTTGTGTTATTCAAATATATTCGTATTTGTAAATAAAATTTTCTGGTGTGAAACTGACTTTTGTGACCTGTGGACCAATACGCCGAAAAATATGGTATTATATATTTAGCAATATAATTGTTTTAAAATTATTATTGAATTTAATAATATAATTGTTGAACATGATGCAATAGTAATTATATTTAACTAAAAAGAATTATGTGTAAACCAATATTTCTTGAATTGAAATGCAAAAATGAAAGTTCTAACAGAAATAGTTTATGTAACTTTATTCTTCAAAAAAATCAAATATTTTTCTCTACCTGTAATTTAAATAGTAATTTTTGTTATAAATAATTCTTTAAAT
This sequence comes from Salticus scenicus, assembly GCA_963930645.1. Classification (NCBI taxonomy): domain Eukaryota; kingdom Metazoa; phylum Arthropoda; class Arachnida; order Araneae; family Salticidae; genus Salticus; species Salticus scenicus. The sequence goes on from OZ005660.1 coordinate 15,252,063, forward strand.
TTACGAAATGCGATATCTGCTCAAAAACAGTGTTTTTTTTTTTTTTAAATCAAAGAACATTACAAATCCTATAAATATAAATAGATTAAGAAAAAAAAAAAAAACATAAATTAATAAATCTAAGAACAATACAAATCCTATAAATATAAATAGATAAAGAAAAAAAAAAAAAAAAAAAAAAAGAAAAGAAAAGAGAGAGAGAGAGAGAGAGATCGGAATTAGTTGCTTATTTTTAAAGTAGAATTTAATTAGAACAATTTTGCGACGTTTTGCAACTTATAGTATTTGGTCATAAAGTTTAAATTATAAACATATTTTAGTTTCACTATTTCGAAATAGTATTGGCCCACCAGCGCCGAGATGTTCTGTCCGTCCTCCAAGTTGGTAGACGTGAGGTGCCGGGTTCGACCCCAGGTCACGCTCGTCGACCTAGCCGTTCAGAGTTTTCCGTGGCTTCCTCCAAAAACTTGCGTAAATTACGGGCTAGAATCCCTTAGAAAGACCCCCACGGAGGGCACTCCACCTCAGAACCAGCATCCTTAGTGCAGTCAATTGGCCTTAATCTTAACACCACACACCCACACTCCAAATAGTATTCTTTTTATTCTTCTTCTTCTTCTTTTTTTTTTTTTTTAAGTAGCTTGTATAAGCTGAGTATACTATCACAATCAGTGGCATAAAAAAAAAAAAAAAAAAAAAAAATAGGATGTGTCATTTTTAAAAAGCATTTCTTAAAGCTTATCATTTTGTATTAATATCTAAAAACTTAAAAGAAAGAAAAAATATATATAGATATAAATAATTAAAAGAAAAACGGCATAGTAAATAAAAAACAAGTAAACTAAAAAAAATTTAAAAACGAAGAAGAAATTGGGGAAAAATTTAAACTGATTTTAGAATTTGAAACGTACGTGTTATTTAACTTTATCTATATATTACAGTAGAGCCGTAGTTATCCAAGCCCCGATTAACCCTTCCAGTCGCAGTGTTCCCGCTGATGGAACACCTAATTTTAATTCTCAAGTGCAAAAACTCATCTAGGAAATTTTTTAGTAAAAATTTACATTTATAAAATAGCAGAAAGGCCCTTTTTTTTAACGTGAAAATTTAAAATTTCTTCTATTTTAATTATGTTCGTAAATTCCGGTGGCACTGTAATTTAAATGATCCGAATTACCTTGCACCGCAAAGGGTTAAAATACTCTGGAATAAATTGAAATGTTGGGATCTATGCAACTTTTACGAGTTTTTGTTGTCGATAATGTTTGCTTATTAAGCGATTTATTTATTAAATTAAATATTATTTGAATTTAATAAGGTATTGCAGATGTTTCAAACCGAAAATTTCTCGAAAAAGGAACAATGCTATTTTTTTATTTTTTAAATATTTATGATCAGCTATGTGTCTAAAAGCCATTTTTAAAATTAGTTTAGTAATTTTTAAAATAAATTAAGTAGTGAACGTTAAAGGGTTAATCGAGGTCGTCCCAAAAATGCCACGTCGCGGTGTAGGCGTGACGTTTGACAAATGGCGTGAAAAACTTTGATGAATTTGACTAGACAGTACTGTTTTATATAATTTATGTATGCATGTATTGTATTGCATTTTTAACTGAATTACATTTAAATATGTAATAGATGTATTCTTTTACGTCCTTGGTTACGTTTTCATTCATTTTAAACTTTACGGTATGTTTCCCCTCGATTTACAACAGAGTCCGTTTTATCCAAGTTTTTGATTACCCGTGGTACCAAGTGAGGCTCTATAAATAAAGAGATATGTTTGTGTGCGTTCTGAAGCCCAGACCTGGGAACAGTTCGTGGTGCTATAAAACTTGACAAAGGAAATCGTGGACCGGTAGGGATGTCCCTCATCAAACTTTTTTCGATTTCCGAATTTAAATTCTTTTATTTATTTTATTTTTTCTTTTCTTCCGATTTTACTCACTGATTTTTCTGTCGGTTTTATTTAAATTTATCCTTTCCTTTCAAGCATCTTTGTTTTTTAGCAATGGCTATTATCCTATTATTTATTTACTATTTTGAAAGGAAAATATTTTTATTTATTTATTAATTCTGTTTATCGAAATCCAATGGTAATAAAATAGAAAGGATTGAACTTAACTGAAATTGATAACACTTAATTTTATGTATAATTTTTATATTATAACTAGTAGTAATAAAATTATCAATTTAATGAACTCATAATTGTATTATTACAGAGAGAGGACAAGAAAAATCGCATGCTTAACTATCGCTAATGCATCGTGCAAAAACTAAAATAATTAACAGATGTTCAGATATAGCCTGTCTTCCGATAAATAATAATAATGACATGCTCATATTTATATAATATACCAGAAAAAAATTGTACTCACCAAACGAACAGCCGACACCGGCGATTTTTAAACTTCCGAGAGAAGATTCGGATGGATTGCGCCTCCTATGTATGAATGAACGAAGAGTGAGGGAGTCATACACCTGAAATGCAAGTTTAGGGAAAACTTGGAAGTAGGGGGAGTCAGCTGATCATGGAGGCGGGATTTTCACTGTTGCGTGCAAAGAAAAAGAACTAAAGTTTAAAGGAACGAAAACGATTGGATGATACCGATACACGCCTTTTCTATTACTCATTTCTTTTTTACTTTCTTTTATTTTTTTCCTGTATTATTTTTAATATTTTATTTCATATTTTAGCTACTAGATGGCCCTAATAGTCCTACAGTCGCTACTAATGTAACTGAGAGCCAGCCATCATATCGTTAGTTCACATCCTTTTTTTCTTTTTCTTTTTTTCATAGTTTTGGAAGAACAAGGAAAAAGAAACTCTTTTAATCTAACGTACAAACCGTTTTTAAATAGCCTGACAATGCGTGTAAGATAACTTTACAGGGGAGCGTCAAAGGCAGAATAACACTTTTTATTTATTTATTTACCAAGTACCTATATTGAAGTATATTGATACAGTTCCCGCCGCTTATTAAAATCACATTCGTTCTGAGCCAAAGTGATTTTACTAAGCGGCTGATTTTTATATCCGGCGAACGTTCCTACCCTCAAGAAAAAGGTATTACTTCGCTGAATTTCGCAAGAAACTTCAAAAGGTAACGAATAATGGAATTAGTAAACAATATTAATTAATTTTGGTAGATAATTAACTAATTGATTCTTGGATATAAGTAAATTAAACGCATTGTAAGTTCCCGTGCACTTTCGTTAGAGGAAAATCATCGTTACTTAACCAAAAGTTTACGCTGTTCTTATAAATTTAAAATATTTCCATTTAAACCTCATGAATTATAGTAATTTCAAAATAAGAACTAGAATTTGCCTTCTAATAATTAGAAAAAAATCACTTCAAATCAAATTCGTATTTCTTTGAAAAATACGTTCCTTGAAATTGTTACGGAGATAAGTTGCGGGGCGTGTTTAATTTGTAACTGTGCTGCCAGTATAAAATCTTGAACAATGAGCGATAACGGAGGGTTTGTTGTGCTTTAATTTCTTTTTCTATTAATATATATATATATATATATATATATATATATATATATATATATATATATATTACAATGTAAATAAAAAAAAAATTTAGTGTGCATAAATGATATTTTTGGCTGCTGAGAAGATATTTTTGAGTTTATTAACCGGCGATGCTGATTTTACTAAGCGGCGGCTTTAAAAGTAGTTTGTATTGATTTGATTCCGGTCTTGGCGATTTGATCATATTAAGGGGCTGATTTTATTAACCAGTGATTTTATTAAGCGGCGGTTACTGTACCTATATTGAAATATATTGATATAAGATTTTTTTTAAATGAGATTTTTTAAAATAAAAATTATAAAAAATATGATACAAATAAAATGTTGATAGTTTCACGAAAAATCGAAAGCAATTTTCCGAACCAAAATAAAATTACAAGAAATTTGAAAAGTACGTATTAGAATTTCACTCAAACAGTTAAATAATTATTTATAAAACTTTTTTTCCCACCAAAAAGTAATTTTTAGTTTTATTAAAATACAACATTTACTAATATTTTTTTGCTTTTAACCCTTTGTATCCCACCGGGATTTTAAAATCCCATAAAAAAAAAAAAAAAAAAATTCTCCAATATAGCCTAAATTTACTACAGGATTTCATTCGAACTTCAAAGTCCCTATAGTTTAAGCTAAATTTAATATGAGATGTTTCTCATGCAGCAAAGAAATATAATAAAAAAGTTTTAAACTATTTTTCCCAAAATAAGGTAATTTGGGATATAAAGGGTTAAGTAAATTAACTGTTTGAAATATTTTTTATTTTATTTTTTAATGTTTATAATTTGTATTTTAAATAATTACAATGTGTATTTCTTCCAAAATTTTGATATTTTTATTTATTGAAAAAGTTGTGATTTTTCATGGCATCAGTGGTTATATTGAACAAACACCTCTCAGTTGCTTTGTTAGCTATATTAATTCGTACTTTGCTATTACTCCTATTTAAAGAAAAAAATATTGATATATATTATCTTTGAAATAAATTTATGACTAAATATAAGATTTATTGTTTTATGGAGGAGAAAAGTTGGGAATGAAAAGGTTAACGGCCCTCTTCACTTACCGTCGCCGGAAGCCCGAGCCAATGTTATTCTATGGGGAAATTTTCTTTACAAGTAACTTATTAACTACATATTTTTAAATTCTGCTTTCACATTCAGAAAATCCCCAACTGTTAAATTTATTGACCTTTTTTAAAAATGTATTTATTTAATTTTTAATATTTAATTTTGAAATTGCAAAATGAAAAAAATTCACTTATTGAAAATTCGTATTTTGCAGCTTTAAAATAAAATATAAAAAAATGCATTTTTAAAAAAGGTCCGTTTGCGTATTAAATTACGATGAGGAAAATGTATCGGTGCAAAGGTAGGCTAACTTACAGAGGATTGCGCATTTCAGTTTCAACAGAGTACGTCCATGCGTACTAGTTTTGATTATAGATAATTTAATTGATTCTAGTGATTTAAAATATAAATATGTGTTTAAATTTAAATACGAAAGAGATATGTGTTATTACAGTACTGGTGGATATTTATTTCTGATATTTGAATTGGAATTTTTTATATAATAATGGTCCAACGTGCTCATATGATGTGGAGTCCTGCCCGACCCGAACACGGCAGATGGATTTTTAATTAACCCGAAACCAACAAAAATTTTTCATCGACCCCAAAACAGACCCGAATCCGCTATAGATGACCCGCACCCGATTTCTTTTCATCTGAAACCAAAAATTAAATTAATAATTAATCTAAAAATCATACAAAACTATTTTAAGTTAAAAAATAAATTTTCGTTGTTACACACTGGTAAATCATTTTAAAATAACTAAAAATGCAATTCTTAATACACCAAATTAAAAATTTAATTCGAAAAATCTATAATATTAAAACACAAAGCATATTCTGTAAGACCAAAATCGTACGATTTGGGCATGCGTGAGAAAATTTTGAACCAATTGGGAATGGGAATATTCCTTTCATTTTATGTAGTGCTATACGAATAGTACCGATGATAGATCAAGCAGACGACATTAATATTGATATGTCTATGGCAGACGCCTACTTAAAGCTCATTAACGCCTACTTAAAGTTAATATTACTCTGTGGCTCAGTCATAAAAATAATTCACACGATTAATTCATATTTTCCAAGGAAGTATACCTATTAAAAACAAAGCAATTCGGGAGTACGTATCGGTTACCATCGCATGTATTTTCGCTCGACGAAAATTTCTTCACACTGGATGTAGCGCCATCTGTCGCCATGTCAATATATTATACCATATTCTTAAATTTTTTTTCCATTTCTTAAAAGAAAAAAAAAAAAAAAAAAAAAAGAAAAAGAAAAAATCTTTTAAAATTAACAAATTATCAAAGTTTATTGTTCTTTAAAAGTTAACTTTTATCAGTTGAAAACTTTGTTTAGAAAAGATGGAGATAAATATTTAAAATCAAAGGAAGTTTTATTTTATTTTATTTATTTTTTTAATTATTATTTATCTAATTATTATAATTTCTGATCTTTCATTTCGATACGATATTAGAGTAAAAATAATTTAAAAAGAATAACATTAAAATATTTATATTTTATACGAGTAAAAATTTACGTACTATAAATATTATAAAAAATGTAATGAGCAAATTAATTTGCTAAAGTATTAAATTCATTCTTATTTGTTTATTTATTTATTTTTAACAGTATACTTTTGTTGAAATATACTATTTTGATTGAATAACGTGTTATAATACTATTCCAGTGAAAACAAATTTTAACTTCATTCCGATTTGCAGTTTATTTTTAGAATACAATAAGCGGGAATTTACTGCAATTAAATTTTTGGTGTTTTTTGGTTTATGGGAATCGAATTCGATTACAAATCGAATGAAGATATTTTCGAAAGTGTAAAATTATTAGAAGGGGCAGAAAGGGTGATGAAGGAATACGCGCGCTGCGTGCGCACGGGTCTACGCTGCCGAAGGCAGAAGGGATCCGGTTTGAGTTTTTACCCGATGAGAAATGATTTTTTCTTTAAATTCCTTTTCTTAAGAATAAAAGTTTAGAAGTAATGTCATGGAATTTTGAGAAATCATAAGGGTGGTCAGTGGCGGATTTAAGGGGGGGGGGATAGGGGCTGACCCCCTCAAAAAAGCACTAACATTCCCAATTAGATGTTACAATTGTAAATTTTTCATTGATCTGGAATAACATCTTTAAAACTCTTAGCCCCCCCCCCTTTAAATGTTAAGTTCTGGATCCGCCACTGAGGGTGGTGAAGGAATCACGCGCGCAGCGCGCTCTCGGGTCTACGTTGCCAAAGGCAGCGGGGACCCGGTGCGAAATTTTTCCCGATCAGATATTTTTTTTTTTTTTTTCCACATGATAAAAATTAATGCACTTTTGAGAATTCATTAATTTTAGTGATTCATTTAAAAATAGTGACCAGCGAAGCGGGCGTAGCTTGCTAGTTTTAAATACTATAAACAAAGGCTTTTCATTCTTCCCCTCTCCCTCTCCACACATCATTTTTAAACGCCTTCCCTCCTCTCCCCAAAACCCAAAACTACTTACGAATACGCGCGTGAACCTAGCGCGTGTATTCCGATTCCTTAACGGTCATTTCTCGTGAAATTATACGGTCAGTTACTAAATTATGCTTTCAAAACATTAATTTACGGATTATGACCGTTTAGGTCGCAAAACGGTCATTTCTCGTAAAATTATACGGTCAAATACCGTGATTTTACATTTTTTTTTACAATGTATGTTTATTTTTAAAAAGAATGAAGCTTCAGATCAAAATTACTTGTCACCATTTTAATTATAGTTTACTTTTCCATGTGCAGAATTCACGTTCATGTGATGTATCATTTGTATATAATCCTGCGTTCAAGACTTTTATCGGCAAAAAATTAACTTTGATAGTTTCAAGAAAAATTAAAATAAATAAAAAATGTGCAAATATTTCAACACCTGTAATAGAGAGATAAAACCTATTTTAGCACTTGTAAAAATTACAAATTAATTATTTTACATGTTAATTACAAGTAATTATTTTTTGTAAGTTATTGTAAAAAAAATCATGATCGTTTTCTACTGATATTTTCCTCGTTCATAGAACACTGTCAGCCGATCTGGTGACGAGGGTGAAGAGAAAGAGTCACTGTAACCAGTTATTTTGTGACTCATGAGGAGAAAACTGCATGTAGATCAATCATGCCGGCCAGGTGGTTCGGTCGGTAGGACGCTGCCTTCCGAATCCACTGGTCCCAGGTTCGAATCCTGGTGCGGGCATGGATGTTTGTGTTGTCTTATGTCTTCAAAATATTGTGTACTTGTATAATAAAAACTTGTAAACCCTTGTGGTGTGGATTTTTCGAGATATAAGCGGCCTTAGAGGCAAGCAATAAATCTCAGTACTCATCAAACCAAACCAAACCAAACCATCAATCATTCCGTTTTCCGCCATTCTATTACTTTTCTTTTCCTTTTTTCTTTTCAATATCCCATTTTAGAACAAAAGTAGTAGTTCATGATTTAAAACATTTTAAAAGGTAGCAATTTCTGCGAATTACGTTTTTGGCAAAGAAAGAACGAAAAGAATAAAGAAACTTCGAGAAAAATTTTAAGACGTTTCGTAAAAAATATTCTTTTACGATTCAAATTAAATTGGCAATAAAAACGTTTTATGAAAAGTCTTTTAATTGTAAGTTTTTCATTTTTTAAGATGTTCCTTTTTCATTAGAGGTTTTCATTAAATCAGATTTTTAATATAGTTCAAACAACTTGTTTGATAAATTTTATTTTCAGACCCAAAAGACATAAAGTATTCCCATGAAAGAATTTAGGAATTAAATATATTTAATGTTTTAATAGCTAAATTAATTAAATATATATATATATATTCATTTATACATTTATACATTTTAAATTATGTATTCCCATTATTAGGTTTACTGTGCATTAAGTATCCTAAAAAATGTTTTGGAATTATTATTATCATTATTAATTCGACAAAGTTGTTTTAGAAAATTACTGATGAATTATCTTTAATTTGGAGGTACTGATACTGACTCACGTTCTCGTGGTAAAATTCAACTTTAGAATTAAACAAAAAAAAAAAAAAAAAAAAAAGTTTAATTTAATTTTTTTTTTTTTTTTTTTTTTTTTTTTTTTAAATGGGATAGTCAAAAAAAAAAAAAAAATCTTTATACAAATTAAAAAATGGGCTCTTCCCATCTCACGTCAGAGGTCACATGATAGAGGAAAAACAAATAGCAGACGAAGTCTTGATTATCTATAGCGATTGCTGAAATAACATATTTTCTATTCTTATTTTTGATCGATCGTATTTAATCTGTGTTATTTTTTATAAATCATCATTTTTAATCCATTTTATATCATTATTCATCATCTTTTGTTTGCTGTATACATTTACAATCATCATTTAATTTATGTTTGTTATTGATTTTCATGAAGAGCATGTTTAATACTCTGATTTTTGGTACTTAAATCAGTGACAGTGCAATATCGTACTGCGTAAATCCATTTAGACCATAAGTTAATTAACTTGTTGTAACACCTTTATGCAATTAGGGGAAGAGGGGGGACATTGGGACACTTTTTATAAAAGCATATTATTTTCCAATTTATAAAAGTTTTGATGCTTTTGTGCATTTTTATTTAAATACTTGTGTTATTGGTCACCTTTTAAATGTGTAATGAGCGTCGTTAAATGTGTTTTGCAAACAGAAATAATTAAAACATAACTTATACAAAAGTGTCCCAATGTTCCCCGTGCAGGGGCAGATTGGGACAACACTGATTTAATGATGAGCCCCAGTAGCACAGATTCACCGGGCAACATCGGAAATTGAGAATTTGCAATACTGGGCAATATTGCCTGCCGATCACCGGCCTATATTATTTGGAAGCCTTTTTTTCCAATATTCCGATATTGGATTATCTATATTGACCAATATAGGTCGATATCGCTTGGACCGACTCAAATTGGCGAACATCGGAAGGCCAATATCGGCAAGCATTTTTCTCCGATATTAAGAGGAACTGGCACATTTGACTAGCACCACTGAAGTAGGCTTCATTTAAAGGTTAATATTTTCATTTATAATTATAAATTGAACTGTAATAGGTTTGTTTAATAAAATATATAACTAGGCAACAATAATTATGGTTTTTGATATATTTTATACAGATCTGAAATCTTTAAATTGCATTTTCTCAGTTTGAATTTGTTTCTGAATTCATGATATCCAAAATACTAAAACTTCCACAGATATTTAAGAAAGACTCAATGTTTTATTCTTTAATGCTGTTTAATAAAACCTAACAAAATTAATGATGGATACAATATACTTAAAGGGAAAAAAATACTAAAAATAAAAGTTTATTTATTTTTTCTCAAAAACTAATTAATGTATTTCAAAATCCATCTCTATTCCTTTTAAATAGGCTCTATTAAAAAAAAAAAAAAAAAAAAAAAAAAAAAACTGTCTCCTCTTAAATATTTGTAGAAATTTTAGCATTTTGAATAGCATAAATTCATGAAAAAATGAAAACTGAGAAAATACAATTTAAAGATTGCAAATCTGTAATAAAATGTATCAGAAACCATAAGAATTGTTTCCTGATTACATATTTTATAGAACATACCCCTTACAGTTCAATTTGAAAATATTAAATGGAAATATTAACATTTAAATGAAACCTACTTCAGTGGTGCCAAGTCAAAGGTGCCAGATCCCCTCAAGATGATAGTGAACGACATAAATCGTTTCCTTTTAATTACTGTTTTAAATTATAGAAATCTGCATACATATGCATTTAAATACAATATTATTAGCTATATTAAAGCTTTCAAAAACTATTTAAATTGAAAATTAAAAAAAAAAAAAATTTTGATGTTTATAGACATGTTTCCTTTTAATTAACTTTTTATTTTTTTCTCTTGGTTTTAAATTATTAGCTGAACAACATATTCTAAACATATTTCAGAATTTCTTTGTGGATTCATTAATACATAAATTTTCTAAAAAATATTTTTTTTGTTTGAATGCTACAAGTTTGAAGTAAATTTCAGAATTGAAGCATGAAATTATTATTAAAAACAAATTCAATACACAAAGTAATAATCAACTATGCTTAGAATATATTGTTAAGCTGTACAAATTCAATAGGGGGAAAAAAAAAGAGAGTAATAAGAATTTCAAAATATTTCAAAAAGTTAAAAAAATTTAATCTCATAAAAAAATTAAATGTTTTGGAGAAATGTTTACTACACTTAATAAAATTTTTAAACATATGTAAGCAAACTTTTATAATTATTTTAACACAGCAACTTAAAAAAATTATTTATTGCTTTCCCCCCCCCCCCTTTTAAATAGAGTTGAGCTTAATGAGATTACAATATTAAACAAACAACCTGCAATGAATAACTGGATAATTTTAATTCTGTTTTTCAAAGGTAATTAAATATGCATTAATATGTATAATTTTAAATATTCTTGCATAAGAACATTAAAAGTCAATATCTGTAACTTCATCATATAATCTCATTATGCTCCACACTTAATAAGTAATATGTGCATTGTTCAGCCTAGCTAGTCATACTATTGCATGCTTCAAAAGCCAGTATTTGTTTATTTTAGTTTTAAAAAATATTCAATTCATATAAAGTGGAAGGCGTTAAATTGTGGAAAGTTCCATTCAGTACTCCCACTTATTTAAAAGTATATTTATTGCTTGATTTTCAATGATGTAATACCAAAGTGTTTCTAAATATATAAAAAGAGAGATTAAAAAAAATATATATATTTTTTTGTCCCTTGTGACATACATTTGTTAGCTAATTGGTAAAAAGTAACTTTTTCTTTTTTCTTTTGTTTCAATTCATATGTCGTTATAAAATGTATGACAATGACAGCATTTGAATTTTTCCTTTTCATTGATTTTTTTTGTAAATATTTTTTTGCACTTTCAGAGCAAAATTTCGTATGATAAACAATATTCTATGACACAACATCTCTTAAGAAAAATCATGGTCCCCTTCCCCTTTATCTATGCTTCCCAATGTTAAAGGTTGTATTCTCATCTACATATCTTCTATTCTTTTGTTTTGTTTCTCTCTCTCTCTCTCTCTCACTCCTCCCCTTTTTTTTAACTGTTCGATGACTATGATATCGTTTACTTCTACAAATGTTACTGATACTGATGTATACCAGATTTTTTTTAGTATGACAGTTGAATCAGAGCCTGATTGAGGCCACAACACGCTACTTTTTTCAATATTCTCACTAATTAAAGGCAGAAATGCGATGCCTTTATTGCGAAATTATTATTATTCGAAAATAGTGGTGATCATTATTCGAAACTAATTTACGCCGAGTAAACAACTTCCCATTATTGAAAATACATATTTTTATCTTCTTATTTCTGCAATAACTTTATATTAATTATATGGGAAAATGTAAAGAAAATAAATATTGATAAGTATGTAAAGAATTCATTCATATATTATAACTGTTTTCACTGCAACTTGCACTTAAGCTGCCGTAACAAAAATGAAATAAATTATTCAAGGTATTTTAATACTACTATATGCATATCAGGATTCATAGCAGTCACTATTTTAAATTCAACTATTATTGAAAAGTAATTTTTGCTATATTTAATCGAAGAAATATATTGAAAAATGGTTAATAGAAGATTACTATTGAAGAAAAAGTGATAATCAAATTAGTGTTGTTACCCTGACATCTTTTCGAATTTCTATGGTCCTGGTGAATTCAGATTTTTTAGATTTAATTGTACACGGACATACTGAAAATAAGAACTTCGTATACAAACACCATAAAATATCCAAAATATCAATCGTTGGAAATGAAAATAATTAACATTTAAGACAACAACAGAGGAGCCAAACGCTTGAAAAATTGTGGTGTTTATATACAAAATCCTGATTTATGATTAGCATCAGACATTTTGTGGCGAATAGAATCATGGAAAATTGATTTTGTGAACCAATCAGCATGCAGTACTTAGTGCTTCAGGTATTTTAGAGATAAGTATTTTAAAGAATATAAAATTAGAGAACAATCTAACTTTTCTTTAAAAAAAGTTTAAATTAAAGCAGTAATTTTTTTAGGCCTGAAAATTAATATTAAAAACTGAAAACAGGTAAATAAAAGGAAAAGATTGAAATATTAATGTGAAAAATTTAATGTGTTAGTTTCTATAAAGCGCCTCAATTTTTAAAGACTTGGTAAAATTACAGAGAAGACATTTTAATGAAGTCTTCTTTAACACTTTAAATAGACTGAAATTAATTCCAAGGTTTTAAATAACTAACAAGTGACGTTTTAAATGATTAACAAGTGTAAATCTAATTTGATAAAAACACCAACTTTGAAGTTAATTCAGTATTAATACAGTCGAACCTCGTTAACTTTAATCTCAATGGGTTAAAAAAAAAATCATGTCTTCAATAGTTCATGCTATCAGTAACTAATCTTCATATAACTAAACTTATCCTCTTTTTGATGGAGATTCTGGGAACCGTTCATGTTAAACGTAATTCACGTTAACAGTGTTCACGTTAACGAGGTGCGACTGTGTGTATAATAAATATTATTTTGATTGAAAAATTTGCAGCTCGCAAATTGTGAATTATTAACATATTTTTGTTCTTTAATTTAATCAAGTATTATTATTTTTTTTAATATAAAACCTGAAAATTTCAACCAAATTTAAAGATTTTTGGACTGTGTACTCATAATCATTACTATAAACAATTTTTGTTTTTAATAACGGGAAACTTGGCGTTGGAATATTAAAACCCGAATAAACTACTAAATCAGAAATGCCAAAAGAAAAATATTTGCGGTGCATACAGCTGTTTCGGTAGCCTTAAGCGTACCGTCTTCAGTGCAAAAAGAAGCACTGAAGACGGTACGATCTTTTTGCACTGAAGATGGTACGCTTAAGGCTACCGAAACAGCTGTATGCATCGCAAATATTTTTCTTTTGGCGTTTCTGACGTAGTAGTTTATTTCGGGGTTTAAAAATTTTGTTTTTCATCAAAATCGGTTGAAATTTCACCGTTTTCTTTCCTTTTTTACCAAGTTCAATGAAACCATGATATTTATCATCTAACATGAATTAGAAGTTGAAAGATTGGCAGATCACAAATTTCAAAATACCAATACAAAACTGACTTTGAAAAAAATTACATTTTAATTAATTTTAAAAATATATAGAAAATAGAATTTCCTCAAACATAGTTAAGAGCCAACCAGATTAAATTAATGTTCAAAATAAAAAATAAATATCTAAATAAAAACGAAGGCTGCACACTTAGAACACATTTTTTTTTTAGGTTAGGGATAATGAAAATGAAAACAGCTACATTTTATCAAAAGTTATAAAAGTTGAAATTTACAATAATTCAATTTGAGAACAATTATGGAAGAACAATATAATCTACTTCACCAATGTGTTAAGGCAGGGCCTGACTACAGCAAGTATATATGGTGCAGTTGCCCTAGGAAAGTTTCATTAAATTGGCCATTGTGTTAAGGAAAACAATTAGCAATATTTCAGATTTAGAAAAGAATAAGTAATTTTCTAATATATAGTATTTCTAAAAACATCACAAACATGAGCATTGTTTTAAATAATTAACATAGAAATTAAGACTTCAAAATGTAAAAAATGACATTCATATCTCAACAAATAAAATTTATTGAAACTCACGCATTTTTACAGTATTTAATGCAATTTTTCAGAAGTGAAAATATTCTCAATGAAAAAAAAAAAAAAAAAAAAAAAATCATTGTTTGCAACCCCCCCCCCTTTTTTTTTATAACAAAATCATTTACAGTTCTTTAAATTTGCTTCTTCTTCATAGTTTTTCCGATTAACATATGTCCTGGTAGCACGCCTTCGATAAGTTGCAATGGATAGAGATCGACTTCTCGTATTTCATTTCAAAACACTTGCTAGAGAGGATAATGAAGCAAAAGTACAAATATTAAACACAATAATAAAAACTGTAGATTAAATTAATTTTTAACTTGAAAATGTTTTACATATTACACTGTTCTACATGAAAATAGGCCCCAACATCATTTTTGCAAATTCTTACGTAAAATGACCTCCAGAAATTCGAATATGACGCCCCATTTTGCCCTATCACCCACCGTTTTTTAAGAACACTCCCATGCTTTTATCATTTTTCCGTAATTTTATACTTATAAATTTGATTTGAAGGAAAGGAAAGGATTATTTTAGTTGTTCAATATATTCTGAGTGGCTACAGAGTTGGTAAATTCTAAAACATGAACATTTGCAGTAAAGAGAAAATTTAGGGACGGAGGGGTTGCCACTGAAATTATATATTGAATTTAATATATTTTATTAATCAATTATTATTATTATTATTTTTATTATACATTATATTTTTTTAATTTTAAATGTTAAAGTAAATTTTTTCCATTCTCCAAATCAAATTCCATGGCCATAAAATTACCGAACTTTGAGAAAAATTGGGAGAGGTGGGGGCGTCGGGCGACCTGAGAAAACGGTGGGTGATTGGGTCATATTCGGATTCAGGGGGTCATTTTACATAAGAATCAGCAAAAATAATATCAGGGCTTAATATATATATATATATATTGCAGCGCAGTGTTACTATTCTGTGACTCATATGGACAAATAAACAGTAATATTTTATAATTAATTAAAGCAAATTTTATTGTCACGTTAAATGTTTTATATTAAAAACTGTAATATTGATTTTATTGATTTGATTTTATTAAACTCGATCAGGCTTCGTCAGCTTTTCTTCTAGCTGTATTTAAGTACATTTTAAAAACCTTGAATCACTTATTGCCTTATAAAAAATGTTATTGTCTTTATCTGATGCAGATCTAGAAACGAAACCGCAGACTTCCATTTTTGAATGTAAACATAAATATTTTGTTTCAAAGGGTGTTATTTGCAGAATAAATATCGGAATAACATACTAATTAAAAGGAAAATGATAAATATTTTATCTCTTCGGATCTTCGGATAGTGTGGGTTGGAGGTACCTGTGACTGAGTCACGCATCTTTCGGTACCTAAGGAAGGAAACTAACGGAGTGAAAGTCCCGAATTCAATTTTACGGCAATGGAAGGAGGGTAGGGGAACATAAAAGGAACAAAAAACATTAAAAAAGGAATTTTAGAGCTTATGGAAAAAGGAAACACAATATGTAAAAATGAGTAGAAAGATTAAGGACAGCATTACAAAACTAGAAGGAAGTTTAGGGATGGTAAGAATATTTTTGATTTTTAAGAGCGCAATTTTTATTTATTTATTTATTTTTTTTTTTTTTCTGATATTTTGAAAATAAAATTTTTAAAAAATTTTTTTTAACACAAGGACAATAAGACAGACTAACACGAAACAATACAGAGAAAAGAAATGGCTATAATCTCTGAAATATTCTATCATAATTTGAAGTCAAATTTGTTTTCAAATCTCTAAATAAAGTATCTGATATCAGATACTAATATTTTTCAGCAGGATGTATTCGATATCTGTCGTCCTTGATGGAAAAAAAATCGCCAAAATACCTGGCGAATATGTTTAATTTCTTTCAAAAATCATGGTTATTTTAACAACGCATATTAAACGAGCAATTAATAGTAAAACAATATTTCGTACAATACGTATTACGAAAACATACATCTGGCATGTATATTATCGTACTGCGTTTTTGATCGCCAAAAACAAAACACGCCAAGGACGAGAGAATTTGAAATTTAAAATTAAAATCTTGTCACTTTGACAGCAAAATAACTTAATCTAGTGCATGTGCACGATAACTAATTTATAATTATACCAAAATATGGGAATTAAAATCGGGAAAGTATTATTATTATTAAATCAGTTATCATTTAAATGAAATAATTCATTCCTAATTAAGGGAGGGAAAAAAGGAATTTTCGTAGCAAATATAATCAAGCTGCATATCCAATAAAGCTATTCTACTTTATAATATATATCTATATATACACAGCCAAGTATTTGTACTGCTTTTGAAAAATAAGATGAATTTCGGTATACATAATGAAGTAAATACGTAATTTTTAACGTAATATCAACAAAATAACTTTTAGTGTAAATACATATATGTACACTATTAACTAGAACAACACGAACATTTACGAAATCATATTAATGCCAAATTCAATATATTATAAAAATATTACAAACTACGCATTGGCGCATCTAAATGAATATCACTATCAAATAATTTTAAATCTAATTAAAAATAAATGATAATTAAGAGTTATTAATCAATAATTAGTTATATTTACCAGCTACATAGAATTTCATCCGTACTACTTAACTTTGTTTCTTTCGAAAACAAAAACATTTTATTCTTGATGCCATTTCTCAAATAAAACATCTAAAATTATTCTGTTGTGCAGACGATTGTTTAATTTCATTTGAAAAATATTTTAATTTAAACAGTGTAAATTATATTTATTGTAGAAAAACAAACGGTATTTAATATTTATAAACAGGTTGAATTATTATTATTATTATTATTATTATTTTCATCTATACTTAGATGATAAAATAAAAAAGAGGAGGAAAATTCAAGCTGTTTGCATGGATTACAAGCACTTCCAAACTGTACTTATCCGATACATCATTTGACCCAACTTTCAAATATTATTAATATTATTATTATTATTGATTCAAGTATTAACAAAATATTACAACTGAACATGCATTTCCAATAATTTTCTCTTATATACTAAAATGTATTTGAATATTTTTGCGTGGCCCTGTAAACCACTCACTAATGTTAACAATACAATATTTCATAGGAAGCCCTTTTTTTTCCCATTTAAATACTGCATACTAAATTCTTTATATTTTATATTGTATAAAGATATTAAATCAGCTTAAAAGAAGAAAAAAAAAAAAAAAAAAAAAAAAAAACACTTGCAGACAGCAGTATATCCAAATTATTTTGTGAGTTTGTGTACGTAGATTTTTTACGTACATTACCCGACTACCGTAGGTAATGGAAGTATTGTATTCGGTCCAAAAATTCGATGTCGAGTTTTCACGTGATTTACATGTTTTAAGGTCCCCTGAGTCCAAAAAAGTGCTTTTTGGCAATTGGTCAGAGTGTATGTGTGTGTATGTGTATGCGTGTGGGGAATCTTTTCTGACTAGTATATCTCCGAAACTAATAAATATGGAACCACGAAACTTCAGAATTGAGACAGGTCTAGTGTTCAGATGAATTCTTTAAATTTTGGTGAAAATTGAAAAACCGGGCGTGGGATATCCGAAACCGGTAGTAGATCCGTAAGTCCGTACCTCAAAAACGGTTCTAACGATTGTCTTCAAATTTGCTGCATAAACAGTCTATTCGATGTCCTTTCGAATGATATAGTTGGCTAGTTCAGGAAAATTGGTAGGCATCCTGTATAAATAGCTCAATTTCAGGTACTGCAGGTGAGTTTTTTTTTTTAGAACGGCTGAACGATTTTTTTTCAAACTTGCCATATTAACTCCATTTTAAATATCCTTTTGTATGTAATTATTGTTTTCCGATCAACAATTGAATATGCCAAGTTTTGGTAAAAGTCGGTATCTCAAAAACGGCTCTAACGATTTTCTTGAAAACTGTTACATAAACCCACTTCAGATATCCTTTCTCATACTTTATGTGATTATTACAAGAAAATTAATAGTCATCCTGATCAGATAGATCAGTTTTAGATCTTGGAAATTAGTGCCTCAAAGAAAAAAAAAAAAAAAAAAAAATCCCTCTACCTTTTTTATTTTTTTTTAAACTCGCTATGTAAACTTTGTTTTGCGTGTCTTTACCCGTGTATTAACTTTCTCTCACTGAGAAAGTTTTAGTTGTCTATTTCATTAGGTCAATTATATCACATCATATTCAAATATCTGATCACATTATATTCAAAAAGTGCATATAAAATGTGTAATAGAGGGTAATGGAAGTCGTGTGGTTGTTTCACACCAGACTTTTTTTTTTCTTCTTTTGCCTATGTAAGAAGTATTGGATTCGGGAAAAACTTTCGAACTCAAGTTTTCGAAATTTTTACACGTTTTGAGATCACCTGAATACGATTTGACTATGTTAAGAAAACGTCTGTCTGTATATTGTCAAAAGTTTGTAGCCACTATATTTCATGAAAGAGAAAACGGAATTCAACATAACTCTACTTTTGGTTGTATATTGGCTTAAAGTGTTCCTGATTACAGTTTTTTATATGTCGTACAACAAATGGCGCTGCTATGTTGCATTTTCCCATGTTTAAGGAAAGACTGTGTCTTAGTTTCTAAATGCTTAAATTCATAAAACGTGATGTGAATGAGAGATAAACGTGGTGTATAAAACATGATGAAAAACAAAATTGAGTTAATTGGGTTGCATATGAGCCAACAGATGGCGCTACTATTCTGCAATTTAACTCCGTCTACAGGAATATAATAGCTCAGTTTCTATGATATATATCTATGATAAAAAAGCACAAATCTTGGTTTATATATATATATATATATATATATATATATACATGAGTGTATATCGGCCGACAGGTGGCGCTGATTTTCCGAGAATGTCAAGATGGCTATATCTCAGGACTTCTTAGCGAAAATGGCACCAAAGTGGATATGTAAAATGTAAGCAATGAAAAGTTATGGCAATAAATATTTTTGTGCCTTATAACCAGTATAGGTATCGCTATTATTCATGATATAGAGGAAAGATTTACGATGGCCGCAGCATACAAGTTTATTTTGAATCTTGAAAAGAAATAAAGAATTAATACCTCACAATTCTTTATTTATAGTTTTACTTTTAAAGAGGAACGATGAAGTAAATTGCTTTATTGTAGCCCTGTATATTGTCTAAAAATAGAATATGCTTTCATATATCGTATTAAAAAATTAGAAGAAAAAAAAAGGGGGGGGGGGGAGAAGAGAATTTTTCAACATAACACAGCTGAAGACGCCCCACGAGCAATTTCTACTTATTTTATTTTGTATGATTCCATACACTAATCATTAATTCTAGTCATACCTTATTTCATAGAGAACATGCTTATGTATATCTGGATTATGTTACATTCGTTATGTTTTGTGTAATATAAAAATTTAATAAGCTCTAAAGAAATACATCTTATACTTATAGATCATAATGTACCGAAATTCTTTTATGAGCCCCTATATACAAATCAGTACTGTTTTTTATAACACTTGTTCCAATTATGGATGAAGAAATCTCATAAAAATTATATTTAAAGCATTACAATACATAATTAAAATCTTGTGCAGCCCCCTGTATACTGTCTAAAACTAAAATAAATTGCAATGTATTAATAATTCTCACAGCACAACTGAAAACACCCTTCGAGCTATTTCCACATATATTTTAATTATATGCCTGCAGAATTTTGTGTGGTACCCTGTAAATCAATGATTAAACTATTCATACCCTATTCTAGAGGAAACATATGCAATTTGCACATGGATAATATAAATTAATTTTATTATGTGTTGTGCAAGATAGAAATATTACAATTTGCTTTACAGAGATACTCTCATAGACCGTAATATGTATGAATTTTTTTTTACTGATCTTACACACAAGCCAGTGTTCTTATTTTTACCATTTTAATAGACAGCGCTCTATAGTGTACCAGAATAAAATACATCAATTTCGATCATTCTTAACATATTTATGGAAATTGGAGTGCGGGATTGGGAGCGGCCACAAACAGACAGACACATAGAAGAATGGAAGTCCTAAAAAATGTTAAACGTTGTTGGAAAAGGTTAAAAACGCATAAGCCTATTTGATTATTCGTTTCTAGTCTTTTTAAATTAATATATCTGAATAATTTTGTGTGGCACTGTAAACTAGTCATTAATGTTGTTCATATGATATACGACATAGAACGTGTTTTTGTACGTATGTGTAATATATGTTAAATTTGTTGTGTTTTGTGCTGTATAAAAATATGCCTTATGTACAATGCAACGACATGAAACGTGCTTTTGTACCTATGTGTAATATATGTTACATTTGTTGTGTTTTGTGCTGTACAAAAATATTAAAATATCCCTTATAAAAATGCCCCACGTAGAGCTCAATAAATTGAAGCTCTCTTTGGGTGTCCCTGTATACAAGCTAGTAGTGCTTTTCATACTATTTTAAATGTAAACTGTATCAGCAAATCTTCTCCTAAGGACATCCTAAGGATACCCTGCGGATGAAAAGACATCCAGGAGATATACATACGATGTACTTGGGATAAGTGTGCTGTTAGGAAAAGCTGCTTTAGTCTAATTAAATAACTTGTATAAGCTTGAAGGTGCGACATTGAAAAAAATGGGAAAAAATTTGTCGATTTTCCCCTATGCAGATCGACACTGTGCGGCATTGGAAAAAATGCTCAAAAAATTGCCAATTTTCTCCGACGTAGATCGATACTGGGCGACATTGGGAAAAATAGGTAAAAAATTGCCGATTTTCTCCAATGTAGATCGATATCGGGCGACATTGGGGAAAATCGATAAAAAGTTGGCGATTTTCATCGATGGAAACCAATGTCGGGCAGCATTGGTACAATACTGCCCCATATCGCTGTGCTACTGGGGAGGCACTTTGGGACAACCATCTTTTAATTTATCTAATTACAATATTGCAAAATATTTTGCTAAAGTAAATGAAAGGCTTTCAAAACAATGAATTTGATACAATAACAAATAATAATAAAGTAGGTAATTATGAAAAAATGAAATTGTTATGAAGCATTACTGCATATTCATATCTTAACGCACATCAAAACCCTGCAAGTCTACACAAAACTTTAATGTTATGTAGGATCGTGTTGATGGCATAGTTAAGTTGAGAACATGATATTAAATAATCTTTCAACAAGAGTTCTTGTTCAGCTGTGAATATTTGTTGAGATGTATATTTGGATTGAAACTTATAATTTATATTTGTAGTACACACTCAATCTTATTTTCTCTCATTTTTTTCAATCTATTAAATAATGTAGATTTTGGTATATAATATTTAATTGCAACTTCCCTCACAGAAAGTTTGTCTTTGATTATTTCATTTATTGCCTTTTCTATATTTTCTTCTGAAATTTTAGTTCTTTCAGTTTTTGGCTTATAATTTCTAATCATTTTCTATTTATTTAAAGAATACCTAGAAAAAATTTAATACAATTAGCTTATATGTGCAAAAAATAAGTAAATAAATAAAAATATATTGGTGTTAGAAATGAATGGGCCATTGGAGAAGTCCGAATGTGCCCCATGCATTGGTGTCCCAATGTACCCCATCAGGTCATTTTCAAAACAAATGTGTAGGTCTAATTTTCTAGAGCACATGGGCTAATGATCTATAGTGGAAATGAAAGCTTAATGTTTATAAAAACACATAGTACTTTTAAAATTAAAATATTTATTTCCTATTACCTAAAAAATCAACATTAGTTTACTTGAAAAAAATTACTTTTCATATGATAAAATAAACTAACCTTGTTCACAGGCAGCAGACTTGAATGATTGAGTTGAAATCACAAATATGAAGATGTACTACTAAGTGCCATCTGTTGTGATTTTTTACAAATTTTATTTTGCAATTATAAAGGGATAAAAGCCTTTGTCCCAATGTGCCCCGTGTCCCAATGTACCCCCTTCTCCCCTAAATTAAATGAAAATATTTTAAAATTTGAAATTATAATCCATAAACATTCCACAAGAAGCCATTATTTATCGCTAGATCAGTTAATGTTACAGTTACACTACAATATACAAAAAGCGATTCTTATAGGTAAAAATAAATAAACACATAAAAAGTTTTTTAAATATTATTAAATTTACAAATACAATTATTCTACTGTTTACAAATGCACAATATTACTTTTATTTTATTTTATATTAAATATTAAAATTTTTGTTCTTAAGAACAATATTTAATTGAATTCGATTCTCAGAATTCGATTATTCGTTTTCCTCTATCACGTGATTGAGCAGACGATGGTGGGAAGAGCCTATTACGCGATCCCGAATCAAATCATCGTACCTATCGGAGTTTTGTGTGATAACCTGCTGTCATTATGACACTTTATGTAATTTTTTAAAGTTTAATAATTCTTTTTTTTATCGCCAAATACACTCTTTTAGTTCCCCATCATACTATAGGTATAGGGAAGTCAGGTTTTCGGGAAAATTTTCGACCTCAGCTTTTTGACTTTTTTACCCTTTTTGAGGTGTGAGTAATTCGAAAATATCAAAATAGGTAGGGTGTCTGTCAGGGACCGATTTACTCATTTGGAGGCCCAGGGCACTCATGTTCAATGGGCCCCTTTTCCTTGTACTTTATTATTACAACAACAAAACAAACTGCATATTTTTGAGTCACGCATCTAAAAATTATCTTCACTTTTTATTTTATTGGTAAGAGTAAGGCTTAACGGCCCTCTTCACTTACCGTCGCCGGAAGCCCGATCCAATATTACTCTATGGGGAAATTTTCTTTACAAATAACTTATTAACTAATACATATTTTTAAATTCTGTTTTCACATTCAGAAAATTCTCAACTGTTCAATTGACGGACCTTTTTTAAAAATGTATTTTTTTAATTTTTAATATTTTATTTTGAAATTGCAAAATGAAATAATTTCACATATTGAAAATTCGTATTTTACAGATTCAAAATAAAATATAAAAAATTAAAAAAATAATTTTTTAAAAAAGGTGCGTCAATTTAACAGCTGGGAATTTTCAGAATGTGTATTAACAGAATTTAAAAAGATGTATTAGTTAATAAGTTATTTGTAAAGAAAAATTTCCCATAGAATAACATTAGCTTCGGCTTCCGGCGGCGGTGAGTGAGTCTATCGGATCAATGTACATCACGCCTATGTATCTGCTCTGCAGTGCGTGCCTTGGATTTAGTTAGCCTTAGTAAGAGTTTGGAATGCAGTATCGGTAGTATGCAGTTGTATTTGCGTTCAGCGAAAATATTGCAATTTTTTCAATGATCTATCGATGATCTGATAGTTTCCTTGAAAGATCAGGCCACCGATTTATACAACAGCGCAGTAATACATCTATCCATTGACGAAAAAACAAAAAACAACGATCATTGTAGCAAAATTTGGAAATTTTCTGTTTTAACTATTTTTTAAAATGTATGATAGAATTCCTTGGAGGCCCCTCAGTGTGAGGGCATAGGGCACATTCGCCGAATGCCCTGCCTAAAACCAGGCCTTAAATCACTTGTATCTCACGAACAAATAATTGCAAAGAGGTCGAATCAGTTTTAAAATATTATTTATGGCACTAGTAGAAACTTTATTTATTTGCAACATTCTAATTAAAAAACTTCAGAATTTATTCGAAAGTTACGATTTTTTTAACATGGGAGAATAGGGCAAAATTTCACTTAAACGTGCATGAAAAGAAATATTTATATCGTAAAGGCGTAAAAATAGCTTTTAAATATCAGTTTTGATGCCGGGATGAACATCATTAACTATAAACATGCTACAGTCGGTAGCAAAAGTGTCCAAACACTAGCAAAAATTCCTACACTGCAAATTCACGTGTCTTAAATTCAGTCATATAAGCGTCTTAAAATAGATTTAAGACATCAAAGTGTCTTAAACGAAAAAATTTCAGTCACTTATGTGTCTTAAAATATAAGTAAGACACGATACCGTCTTAATTTCAGTCAGGTATGTGTCTTAAAATATACACTGCAAATTCACGTGTCTTAAAATCAGTCACATAAGCGTCTTAAAAAGAATTAAGACACGACAAGTGTCTTAATTTCAGTCACGTAACGGTAGTGTCTTAATCTCTGCTGAGAGCATGTGCAAAACAACCTACCCAGCATGCATCACGACTACAGTTATGGCGGACTCCTCGCAAGGAAAAACTTTTAGATCCCATTTACAATTCAGTTTTAATAAAGTTCAACTCCCTGGTCAAAAGATGAAATTACTAGGATAAGAGACGATCCTCTTGGCAACCGGTCTTTTACCCACAATTCCCTTGTAATCGCAGTTCACGGATTGTAAACAAAAACATGGCGTTGTTTGCAACGCCGGAGCCACGGATGAAGCAATCGAGACGGAAGTCATTTTGGTAAGTGATATTTATTTCCTTTTGTTCAGAGATGATTAATACGATAACTGATTGTTAATAATTAAGGATTAAACATGCATGCATACAAATAAGGGAGTCTTGTTAATCAAAGTCGAGACCCTCGCTATCTATACAGAGATATAGATACCGAGGGTCTTGATCAAAGTATAACATTTTGCACAATTTTCAAAAAAAAAAAAAAATCAGTAAATAATTAGTTCATTGTTTAATCGTTGTTGCGTGTGCATAAAGTTTAGTATTATCTTCCAGAAGTAATTTAATGTAGACAAGTAATGTATAAAATGCTTATACATTACATTGTACAATCAAATAAAAGTTTAAGAAACGTTTTCTTGTGATATTTCAGCAATTGCTGTTAAAGAATTTAAGTTATGAGACATTTTCTTTTCTGTTTGTTATTTCATTTAGTAGTATATGCTTTTATCGAAATGAAGTTTAATAAATATGTTTAGGAGGATACTGTAATACCAACAATGTTACAGTATGCCTATTCCTATTTATCTCTCAAATCTGATATATAGCTAAATTCAATAATAAAGTGTCTGAAACATTTAAATTGCATGCATCTTTAATTATTATTATTTTATAAGCAGATTAGGGGTCTGTCTAGACTTTTCAGACAGAGACCTGTTATTGAGAAATTGTGAAAAATCTACACATAATTTTGTGAATCAAATAGTAATATCAGGGATGAGATTTTTCAGATGATTTCAGCTTTTTTGTACATTTAGCTTTTCAGCTTTTAAATTTTTTTTTAGCTTTTTTTATGTTTCTAATGTGCATTTCTTCTTTTTTTATACATTTAAGGTTAAAATAAATATTTATTACTCTAATATAATAGATTTTGTCATCAAAATTCTAATGTTTAATCTCAACGTCTTGTCTTTGCGTACAGTTTCAGCTTTTTTGTATTTTTGCTAATCTCATCCCTGTAATATGAAAATCAAGTCCTACTGAACTTTTTGGCTAACTTTGGCCGAACTTTTCTCTCTCTCTCTCTCTCTCTCTCTTTTTTTTTTTTTTTTTTAAAGGTAATTTTGCAATCATTTTAGACAATGAAAGTTCACTTTTGTAGAATTAAACTCACACATACACACAGAAACCTTTCATAAATTAGAAATTGAATAGCAGCTGTTTGGGGGAAATACAGCAAAGCACATACGATTACTCAAGTGGCCTTTCGCTCCGTAGAAAATTAGGTTTCGAAGTAAAAGAAATTTATCAAAGGTCTGTTTTTACGAGAAAAATTTTTGTGAAGGGTCCTGTTTGAGGATAAAAAAAAATCTGTGAAAGATCCTTTTTTAATGTATAAAATTTTGTGAAGGGTCCTTTAACAGACCCAGTTTTACCTCTGGACAGACCCCTGTAAGATACATATTAAATGGGAAAACAGCAGATAAAATATAATATATGATAAAAAGTAGATATTTTTCCTGAGTATGTGAAATTAAGTATCAATAAAACAGTGAAAGTTTTTAAAATAAAAATTAAAACTTTAAAAAGGCAAGAGAAATGATATATAGTTATATAAATGTTATACAGTCGAACCTTGTTAACGTGAATCTCAAAGGGGATAAAAATTTGTACCTGCTTCGGTAACTAATCTTTATGTAATTAAACTAATCTTCATTTTGAAAGTTATTATGGAAACATTATGTTAAAAGTAATTCATGTTAACAAGGTTCAACTGTATTTAATAATATTTCGCAGGAAATTTCTGTTTTGCAAGCTACATTATATAAGAATGAAGTATTGACTTCTTTATTTCCTTATTTAATTTCATGGTGATTTGGTAATCTTTTCTTTCTTTCTCTTTTTTTTTTTCACTTTTTCTTTTTTTAGTGAAAAGTCTTTAGACTTTTTACCGTGTTTTTATTAACTTCGATTCTTGTTTTGTTTGTTTGTCCAGTACAAATCTTGCAATCGATTTTTAACTAACTTCCCAACTAGCTAGACATTTGAAACTTTCAAAATAGCTCAGAACACGGTGGAAATGCATTTTTTTTTCATACTTTTAACCAACTGTTTCAGGTCCCCGCTGCCTTTGGTAGCATTCATATGATTCAACAGAAAATTTAAAACATGATATAAAAAAAAGTTGTTTTTATCTTGTAATATTTTTATTGTATTTCTAATATTAACAATATTCTTTTCTAGATACAACAAATGTTGCAGCTGAAGAATTACCTGTATTTTCAGTATATTCGAGATAAATTTCAGGAGCCAGCATCCCCTGCAATATTACAGACTCAATTCAAGGTAAGATTTTTATTATTTTATATTATTAAAATTTTATTTATTTATTTTTTAAGTTACTTAAAAGCCTTTTCATAAATATTTTAAACTTTCTGCATAATCAGGGACAAAATTTTAAATGCACAAACGTGTCAGTTTTTTCTTTATATTGAAGCAAAAATCAAAGAGTGTTTTCATTTTTCTATAAATAATTTAACCTGTATTTAGAGTTGTAAACTGATGTATATGTTGAAACGTTCAACATAAATAAAACCAGAAATCCACACATCAAAACAAATGTAAACAATGAAATTTATAGTTTTCAAGAAAAGGAAAAAAAACAAAAACAAGGTAGAACTTATTTTAGTGGTGGTATTTTAGAAATTGAATCTAATAAGATTAAAGAAAGTTTATTTTAAGCAAGATCCAGATCTTCAAGGTAAATATCTAAATTCTTTTAAACCAGTAGTATTTGTGCTTGAACAAAAAATGATTTCATATACTGAAAAAAAAAAAAAATCATTTGGCTTTACCTATAATTCTAAACTATAATAAAAATTGCAAGTTTATAATAAAAGTTATTATATCAGATGTTTACATATACTCAATTTTGTATTTTGCCTTATGGAACAATTTTTAATTTGTTAAGTGAAAAGAAAAATACTTACATTGAATTTTATATGTATACTATATTTATACTTTTTACTTGCCTTCATTTATTTTTAAATATTTCATGTGTCTTATATGCTTGCTCATATGTCTTCACTATCATTTTTAATGCATTACGGCTTTAAAATTTTAATTTAAATATGAAAACAATAAAATACCCAAAATCCACAATATTCTATAATTTGCACAATCTCTGGTTCCAAACTGTGCAGATTTCTGGGAGTGTACTGTATATACTTTTAAATTTTTGAATATTACAATATTTCTAGGTACACTAATATCAATATTCAATTGTTTATTAATATTTTTGTTCGAATTCTTTCTTCCCCTCTGTCATTAGCAGTTTGTGCTACCTAATCCCCTTTTTTTGTTTTTGTGTCATCAATTTTCAATTAGTAAAACAGTAAAAATGATATTAGTGATAGGTATTTATGTATAATTTAAAATTTTCTTGAATTTTTCTATATTTATTAATATGCTAAATATTTCACTTTATATTTAAAATAAATTTAAATATTTGTATACTTATAACACAGTCATTAAATGGATCCTTCATAAATCCTAGTTATTTTTAATACTACTCTTATATATGTACTAATATATATTTTTTAAAACATGCTCATTGCTCAATCCCCCAGTAGCAGAATTTTATCTGCCAATCTGCGACAGCTATTTAGGTATCAGAAAATAATCTGCATCATAATTTTGCAATAATTATTAACTGAAAAAAATATTATCGGATTCAGTAAACATATTTTTGATCCCAAGTTTGTGTTAATCTAATGTTAATCAGATATGATCAAAGCATTGTAATATTAAAATTTTTGTTAAGGTAAAGTGTTGACATTATTCATTATTCTTGATATCATACAAGAAGAAATATGTCCATGATTTTGTTCATAGCTCTAGTAAAATGTTTGTATGTAAGGGACTACAAATTTAAATTAATGCAGCTTTCAAAAATTATAACTAGATGTAGAACCATTAAGAAATATAAACACACTCTTATCAACAGTTCCAGTTTGTTCGTCATTGCCATCTGTACATTATCTTAAATTGCATTTTGCTCACTTTCTCAGTGACCAAGTCCCAACTTTTACAGGAAGCTTCTGATATTGGAATTGTGTGTATGACTTAATAAGTAAAAGTATTTTCTTTTAAAGATCACCAATGGTTTTTTTTGTATGAAGACTTCATGTCATATGTGATCCCTATCGAAATTTATTTATGCTGCGAATGAAGAAAGATTGAAAAGCACAAAATTTCTGTAGAGCGTTTGATCATCAATCGTTAGGGATGGGGGGGTGGGGGGGGTCGCACAATTTTTTTTTTAATGAGTGAGTGTTATTGAACAGTTCTAATTATAAGTTTTAGAATGCTTTAAAGTTAGTTTAAAAAGAATATTGATATTTATGTTGTATTGTATATGAAGAAAAATTAGAAATTGCAGTGCTTCGCAGATCATTAGAAGAAGGTGTGTGTGTGTGTTGGGGGGGGGGGATAAAACATATGAGTGAGTGATATTGAACAATTCTTCTTTATTATTTTTCTTCTCTGGAATCTAATTAGGTAAGTTTAAAAAAAGTTGGTATTTATTTGTAGATGGAGAAAAATTAGAAATTCCAAGGATTACAGATGACATTTGATCGCCGATTGTTGGAAGGGTGAAGGGAACCACAAAAATATTACTCAAGTGAAAGATATTGAATAATTGTACCTTGTTATGGGTTCCAGAATCTAATAAAGCAAGTTTAAAATGAACATTGACATTTATATTGTAGATGGAGAAAGATTTAATCACAATGCTTCTGCAGGACGTTTGATCTCTGATCATCAGCAAATGGAGGGGGGGGGGGGTAAAATATTATATTATACTAGCAAACCCATGCGAAATATTCACACTTTCTTTCTTTTCTTATTTATCTTTAAAATTTGAAACTCATAAATGTTATACCAATTTCACCACCTAATTAAAATTTTAATTTACCAGAAGCCAAATTATTATTAAAACCAAATTAATATTGAACAATAGGGAAACCAAAATCATTCAAAGAAAGGGTTTCCAAATGAAATTCATTGTTCATGACTCAATTTTCATTATTCCACTGGCAGTACAGCTTTAATATAGGACACCCACAACGCCTTTTAAATTTTTGTCGTCATGTTGGAGATGACTTTTTATTAATTTTGGTATAATTTTTTTTTTGTTGTTGTTTAAAAAAAAAAAAAAAAAAAAAAAAAAATAAACTAATTCCTATTTTGATTATATTTTTTTATGATTATTGTGTTTTTTATGACACAAAAGTTCATATTCTATATATATCTTTAAAATATTGCTAGGTTTAAAATGACACTTGCAAAGATTTCGAAGAAACAATTGTTAAAAATTTTTGATAGAATGGAGTAGAAGGCTGATTTTTACCAACTATGTGAAAAATACCAGAGCCGGAAATCGAACCCCGGGCCTTCCGCTTAACGCGCGGATGCTCTAACCACTGAGCTACCCTGGCTGATAACCAGCTCTGCACTTCTCACATAATTTACGTTGGCAAGGTCACCGAGTCTGCATTAAAGCAGCTACACTTGATATAGCTGCTTTAATGCAGACTCGGTGACCTTGCCAACGCTCAATGCAGACTCGGTGACCTTGCCAACGTAAATTATGTGAGAAGTGCCGAGCTGGTTATCAGCCAGGGTACCTCAGTGGTTAGAGCATCCGCGCGTTAAGCAGAAGGCCCGGGGTTTGATTCCCGGCTCTGGTATTTTTCACATAGTTGGTAAAAATCAGCCTTCTTCTCCATTCTATCAAAAATTTATTTCCAGGTTGATGAATTAAATTTCTGAATTGTTAAAAATCCTTTTTTTTTCTTCTAAGTCCATTGAGCCAAGTTCTCGTGCTTAAATATTGTCCATATATAATTATTATTTTTTTATTCTTGCGTACCGTATCCTTTCGACAAAAAATAATTGAAACTGGTCCACGTTAGAGAAATATTATATAGATTACACTCATCATTTTTCATTATGCTGTTTCAAAATAAAGTATTAAAAATTTAAAAAAAAAAAATTCCTTTTTAAAAAAATCCATATATTTAACAGCTGACAATTTTTTGAATGTGAAAACAGAATTTAAAAATAAGTATTAGTTAATGAGTTATAAGTAAACAAAATTTCCTATGGAAAGGGTCGATCCAGGTTTTAATTTTTGGGGCTCGTTTTTGCTTTTATATGATTTGACAGAAAATTTATTCAACTATCTTCCCAACTAGCTAGACATGTGAAACTTTCAGAATTGTTCAGAATATGGTGAAAATGCATTTCTTAAATGCTTTTAGCCAACTGTTTCGTGTTTCTGCTGCCTTCAGCAGTGTTACCAGTACAAAGCTTGCAATCAATTTTTCACACTTCCCGATTAGCTAAACATTTGAAACTTTCAGAATAGCTCAGAACACGGTGACAATGCATTTTTGTACTACTTTTAGTCAATTGTTTTAGATCCCTACTGCCTTCGGCAGCGTTTATATGATTCAACGGAAAATTTATTTAACTAACTTCCCGACTAGTTAGACATTTGAAACTTTCAGACTAGTTCAGAACACGGTGAAAATGCATTTTAAAAATACTTTTAATCAACTGCTTCGGGACTCTGCTGCCTTCGGCAGCGTTACCAGTACAAAACTTGCAAACGATTTTGTACTAACTTCCCGACTTACATTTGAAACTTTTATAAGATCTCAAAACACGATACCAATGAATTTTTTTAATACATTTAGCCAATTGTTCCGGTTTCCTGCTGCCTTCGGTAGCGTTTATATGATTCAACAGAAAATTTAGAAACATGGTATATAAAAATTTTGTTTTTTATCTTGTAATTATTATGAATCTTATTTTCATGAAAGAGCCCATTTTTAAGAGTTTGAATTTTGTGAAGGGGCCCATTTTAGAAATTTGAATTTTGTGAAGGGGCAGCAAAAGGGTCCCAATTTTTGTTTATTTTTTAATACTTTAATCATGAAGCTTTTTCAATAATTTTGTTACAGTTACATTTTTATTGATATATTGAGGGTAAAAAAAAAAAAAAAAAAAAAAAAAAAAAAAAACTTAGTGTAAATTTTTTAATGATTTTGTATTTTTCTTAATCTTTGGATGTTGTTATCACATTATTCAGCTTCGTCTTGCAATTTTATTTCAATATTTACAGTATTATTATTTGCTGAACCATGTGAAAAATTTGGGGGTAATATATTTTTGAGTGTGACTTTTTAAAACATAGTGGGATTCTCACAATTTCACCCTCTAAAATGAACCCTGATTAATACCCAGAATGTTTGTTCAAATATTGTCCATACAAACATGTGAATTTGAGTTGAAATATATACTTAAACATTCTTTTGTGATTTTTTACTTATTTACTGAAATATTCCATGCTTGAAATGTATTTAATTACCAAGCATTTATTGTTTGTTTCGAAAGTCGGGTGGAATCATTTCATATTATTATCATTATTTCGTCTGTTTCAGGCTCATCACATCAGAATTTAAGAAGAAGGAAAGAAACTTTAAAGAATGTGATTCCAGAAACTTTATGAAGAAATGCTAAAATTAGAAAAGAAGCATTTGATGATATTTTTAAATAAATCTTGAAATTTACTGAATAAATTGTTTTATTTATTTATTTTTCTTAAATCGTTCTTGTTTGAACATTATTTTCATTTTTTTTCCCCTATGTTAATCTGTATACTGTTAAAGTTTTGTATTATTCAGATTCACAGTTTTAATAAAAATGAAAAAATATTTACTTTAAATTAATTATATATGAGTTTTTAAGATAATATGTTCAATGTAAAAGATATATCTATTATCTCTTAACTTGATGTTTTGTGTCGAAAAATAAATAAATAAAATAAATAATAATAATAATTTGTATTATCAATAGAAGGTGAAATGTTAAAAAGAAATGCCTGTTGATGAAATATTTTTTTTTTTTTTTTTTTTTTTTCCCCCTGCAAAATATGTATAAACAGTCCAGAGAAAAGAAAGAAATTTTGCATGCTACAGTTTTTATAGCATAAGTAAACAACTAAGTGCATTTTTTGTGTTTTTTAGCCAGAAAATAAAATATTAAAAATGTGAAAAATAATTTTTTTTAAAATTGAGTACTAATCTAACTATTGTGAATTTTCTGAATGTGAAAACAGAAAAAAAATATATATATATTATATAACAAATAATTTTAGAAACAAATTTCCCCATAGAATAACTTAGGCTTTGTTTGTCGGTGAGATTAGATATTGCCTGTTCTTAAAGGAGCTTGGCACCACAGAAGTAGTTTTCATATTAAAACTTATTTTTCCATGTAATATTTATATGATAAATTGAACTATATTATGTTTGTTCCATAAAATATATATTTAGTCAAGAATTATTGTAGTTTGTGATATATTTTTTTAGAGACTTGAAATCTTTTAATTGCATTTTTTCATAAATTCATGATCTTAAAAATGCTAAATTTTCTATAAATATTTAAAGA
The DNA here is from genome assembly GCA_963930645.1 of Salticus scenicus. Taxonomy (NCBI): domain Eukaryota; kingdom Metazoa; phylum Arthropoda; class Arachnida; order Araneae; family Salticidae; genus Salticus; species Salticus scenicus. The sequence goes on from OZ005660.1 coordinate 15,285,295, forward strand.
AGACTTAATATTTTTTGGATGTTTATAAGAATCTACTTAAAGGATTTCGCAGTATCATTAAAAGAAAAATAAATAAATAAATAAATAAAAATTTACATAAACACATGCATTATTATTATTATTATTATTTTTTTCTTAAAAACTAGTTGTTAATAAATTTCAAAATACATCCCTAATTCTTTTTAGGAGGTTGTATTAAACATCCAAAAAAATAAGTCTTCTTGTAGAAGTTTTAGTGTTTTGAAGATCATAAATTCCAAAAAAAAAAAAAAAAAAAAAAAAAAAAAAAAATGAAAACTGGGAATACGCAATTTAATGTTTTCATATATGTAAAAAGTATATCAAAAACCATAATATAATTATTCCCTGAATATATATTTTATTTACAAAACCTAATATAGTTCAATTTAAAAATATTAAATGGAAATATAAGTCCTATAAGAAAAGGGTATTTTTAAAGAAGTAAACTTGTCTTTCGAAAGGCGAAGGCCCTTTTTTCAATAATTTCTCTTATGATAACATCTCAATTGCTCTCTGCTTATTTTCTCTGCTCTTCTCTTTTCATCTCTCTCTGCTTATTTTCATTTAAGAGCAGATAATATCTAATCTCATTCATAGTCAAAGTGCATGTTATTTATAGGAAAATTTGTTTCTACAATTACTCATTAGCTAATGTATTATATATTTATTTTTTTTAATCTTTTTTCATATTAAGAAAATTCACAATTGTTAAATTAGTATTTATTTTTTAAATTTTTAATATTTCACTTTTAAAGTTAAAAAAAGAAAAATCACTAAGTGCATTTTTTGATTTTTTCAGCAAGATAAAATATTAAAAATGTGAAAACAGAATTAAAAAAAAAAAATTACATTATTATATTAACAATTATTCATGAAAAAAATTTTCCCCATAGAATAACATGGGTTTTGGCTGCTGGTAAGATTATGTATTGTTTGTTTTTGATAAGACTTGATACCACTGATGTAGTTTTCATATAATATTCCAATTAATATTTATAAATTGAAGTATATTAGGTTTGTTCAATAAAATATATATTCAGGCAACAATTATGGTTTTTTATTCATTTTTTATAGACTTGAAATCTTTCAATGGTTTTTGTCAGTTTGCATTTTTTCATAAGTTCATGATTTTCAAAATGTTAAAACTTCTATAAATATTTAAAAATAGTTGATAATTTTTGGATGTTTATAAGAACTTACTTAAAAGAATTAGGTTTTATTAAACATCCTGAAAAATTAGTCTTTTCTTAAATATATGTAGATGTTTTAGCATTTTGAAGATCATGATTCCTTTAAAAAAAAAGAAATATGAAAACTGAGACTATGCAATTTTGACGATGTCAGATCTGTAAAAAATAGATCAAAATCCATAATAATTGTTGCTTGAATACGTATTTTATTTAACAAACTTAATATAGTTCAATTTATAAACAAATTTCCCCATAGAATAACATAGGCTTTGGCTGCCGGTGAGATTAGATATTGTCTTTTCTTAAAGTAGCTTAGCACCATTAAAGTAGTTTTCATAAAAAAAAAAAACTTATTTTTCCATATAATATTTCTAAAATAAATTGAACTATATTTTGTTTGTTCCATAAAATATACATTTAGTGAATAATTATTGTGGTTTTATATATATATATATATATTTTACAGATTTGAAATTTTTTAATTGCATTTTTTCATAAATTTGTGATCTACAAAATGCTAAAACTTCTACAAATATTTAAGAAAGACTTAATATTTTTTTGGATGTTTATATGAAACTACTTAAAAGAATTATCAGGGATGAATTTTGCAATATCTTTGAAAACAAACCATATTAAAAATAAATATTCCCCCCCCCCCAAAAAAAAAAAAAAGGTTATTACATGAACATGCATTATTATTATTATTTTCTTTAAAACTAATTAATAAATTTCAAAATCCATCCCAAATTCTTTTTAGTAGGTTGTATTAATCATTAAAAAAAAAAAAAAAAAAAAAAAAAAAACATATTTTCTTAAATATCTGTGTAGGTTTTAGCAATTTAAAGATCATCAATTCCTTAAAAAAAAAAAAGGGGGAAAACTAATAATTCGAAATTTGAGGATTTCAGATCTGTAAAAAATGTATCAAAAATTATTGTTCCTTAAATATGTTTCATTGAACAAATCTAATATAGTTAAACTTAAAAATATTAAATGGAAATGTAAGCTTTTATATGAAGCCTACTTTAATGGTGCCAGGTCCTTATAATATTTTTTAAATACTTTTTTTTGGTTTTGTCAACAATGGCTGCCAAAAAACAGAAGTGGTAAAAAATGGCAGCTGAAATCAGTGGTCAACAATGGCTGCCAAGGGGAGAAAAAAAAAAAAAAAAAAAAAAAAAAAAAAAAAAAGTGGTTAAAAATGGCAGCTGAAATCAGTGGTCAACAATGGCTGCCAAGGAAAAAAAAAAAAAAAAAAAAAAAAAAAAAAAAAAAACAAGTGGTTAAAAATGGCGGCTGAAATCAGTGGTCAACAATGGCTGCCAAGGAAAAAAAAAAAAACAAGTGGTAAAAAATGGCAGCTCAAATAAGTGGTCAACAATGGCTGCCTTTTAAGACACTTCACGTGTCTTAAATTCAGTTACGTTGCCGTCTTAATTTAAGACGCTTCACGTGTCTTAAAATTTAAGACGCGAATTCGTGTCTGAAAATAATGACACCCATTTCAGACGCTTATGTGTCTGAATTTAAGACACGTGAATTTGCAGTGTATATAAGAAAAGTACGCATTACTGTTTTTACTGTTTTTTTAATTAAATCCTTGTCGAATCCTGTTCTTAGTCAGTCTAAGAACAGGATTCGACAAGGATTTATTTAGCAAAACTGTATTAAGCGTACTTTTTTTACATAGGGATTTTTGCTAGTGTTCGGACACTTTTGTTACCGACTGTACTTTGAAATATTCTCAAATTATTCGAAATTTACGAATTTCTTAACATGGCAGGAATACGGCAAAATTTCTCATAAACGTCGGTTTTGAGGGATATTTTGATCGTAAAGATGTCAGACTACTTTTGAAATATTATATAATAGCATAAACATCCTTGTCTATAAATTTTCCAATTTAAAAATTTCGTAAGTCATTGGAAATTTACGATTTACTTAATATGGCAGAATAGGGCAAAATTTCACATAAACGTCCATTTTAAGGGATATTGTCATTGTAAAGATGTCATAACACTTTTAAAATATCAATTAGGATACCGCCATGAACATCCCTGACTATGAATTTTTTTATTTAAGAATTTACGATTTACTTAACGTAGCAGAATAGAGCAAAATTGAGCCTAAACGCCCATTTTGAGGATCATAAATATATCAGACAACTTCAAAATAACATTTATGAGGCATGTTTGAACATCATTGATTACAAATATTCGAATAGGAAAATTTCGTAAGTTATTCGAAATTTAAGATTTTATCAACATAGCAAAATTGGGCGATATTTCATATACGTATGCATTTTGAGGATTGTTGCAATGGAAATAGTAGCATGAAAACTATACTACGATATTGGTCCAAAAAAAATAAATTAATAGGTTAGAATAAAATAAATACTTCGAACTGAATGGTGGGTAACCTATTTTAGGCGGGGATTTCATTCTATCACTGTGTCAAGCGTTTGATTAAATTAATTTCTCTTAACATGAATATAATATGTTCTAAATTAAGAAATTTATGAGAACATACATATGACGGGGAACTGAGCAGAGTCCACCTATGCCAACTAGTTTTGTTCATATTTGATAACATTGTCGGGAACTGATGGTGAATTTTCGCAAAAGGCTTCACCATTACAGAGACAAAGTTATTTTTTCAACTTAACAGTTATAAGTACTTTTAAGGACACTATAGCTCCCTCCTCTTCGGGATCCGGACATAATATCACGGGACAAAATCTCGCCGGACAAATATCGCGTCGAATAAAAAAAAGTAATATGATCTATTTCACGTATGATCTCTGGAGACCACATAGAGCCTTATAAATATAAATAAATAAATATATATATATGAAGCATGCATATAGAAAAGTATTTAATTAAAAAAAATATCAAATAAAATAAATATTTTTACACATTATTTTATACAATAGCGTTATGATTTATATGCCTAATGCTTTATGTTTTGAAATACCACTAATAACAACATTTTGTGGATTAAAATTCATTACGTAATTGTAACAGGTTAAATACAAACGCTTATGAGTATGTTTCTTTGAATACTAAGACGACTTCAATTATTTTAAAAATCGAATAGAAGGCATTGGCAAAATATCTGATGATATATTAGCTTTGTTTTCTTCGGACAAATTATGTGAGACCCAAACACTTGCTCTGCTTACTTTACCGATTTGCTATAAATGTTCTTGGATGGTAGAGAAAGGTTGGTCAAGCGAGTTTGACAATTTATCGATTGTTTGACATGGATTTGCTTCGACATTCGCCCTCAACATGTCATTGTTTAAAATTGTTTGTCCTCCTGATCGAGACGAGTCAAAAAGATCAAAACTACCGAATTTGAATTTTATAAACCACCTTTACGAATGTTTAATGCACGTAAATAAACATCGCAAATGATTTTTGTAGCAATTGTTGCGTTAATATTTCGAAACTCAAAAAGCATACATTGCCGGATATGTACTTCTTCCGGTATTTGGCTTGCCATTAGACTATAAATTGCAAACAAATACATAAAAAAATAAATAAAGCTTTGATCATTTACGAGTAAACAAGTCACTCTAACCGGTCTCCCTTATGCTAACAAGTAGTAGAAAATTCAGATTTTTTTTTTTTTTTTTTTTTTTTTAACAACCTCGAAAATTCATTTTTGATAGAATGGAATAGAAGTCTGATTTTTTACCAACTACGTGAAAAATACCAGAGCCGGGAATCGAACCCTGGGCTTTCCGCTTAACGTGCGGATGCTCTAACCATTGATAACCAGCTCGGCACTTCTCACTTATTATGTGAGAAGTGCCGAGCTGGTTATCAGCCATAGTAGCCCAGTGGTTAGAACATCCGCGTGTTAAGGACAGACGTCTAGAGACAGCCTGGCTGTAGCGAATCAGAAGTCAGAACTGTATTTTCGCTTAAAAATCAACCTACAAGTTTAAAAATTCATGCTTCCGCCATCTATTGGGCAATTAAATAAACATTCTCATGTAGGATGGATGATTAACTTAACCGAAAGACTGCAAATATAAATTTAGGTTAATAATATACTTGGCAGGATACTAGTTAAAACTGAAAACGAAAAAATTAAAACTCCTTTTAGCCAGTAAATGGAACAGAATAGGTATATAATGATATAATAGATAAAATATAATGATGTACTTTTCAATTTTATATTTTATTAATTCCACAATTAACCTTAAATTTAGAAAAAAGCATAAATTCTTTTTTCACGCTGCATCTATTCAAAGTTCAAAATATTTAATTTTTCAGATTATAAAAACAAATCACTTTAAACTTGATGTATTGGAGCTGCATCAAAATTTTAAAATGTTTTTATAATTTGTTTTAGGCAATTTATTATTATTATTATATTGATTAATACAACAAATTTTTTTTAACGCTATTTATTCAGACGTTTCTTTACTTTGAAAATTTCCATTAATGCTCAACTATATAATATCTGCATAAAAAAAACTTAATTAAGAGAAAAAAAAAAAACTAGTTTAATTAAAAAAGAAATGTGAAAAATTATTATTATTTTTTTCTTTCTATTTTAATATTTTTCTATTATTTTACTTGAAATTAATTTAATGGTGCTGTGCTTCATCTATTTAATTTTCCTCCCTCCTCCTCCTCCTCTCTCTTTCTGTTTCTCTTTCTCCTTCTCCTTCTGTTTTTTTTTTTTTTTTATTTTTTATTTAAAATGTTTTAAAATCATGTCTTTATTTTTATATATGTAAATGTATATGTAAGTGAATAAATATAATATACTTTTCATAAAGTAATGTAAAAAAGTATAAGAAGAAAAATAAATCATAAGAGCTTTCCATGATATATTACAAACAAATGTAATGCATAAAAGATATATATATATATATATATATATATATATATATATCTTTTTTTTTGATTGTACATTTATTTGAAACTTTTATACCCAAAATAAAAAGTAATTTATTTTTTCATGAGGTAGATTAAAATTAATCATCTAATGCTTTGTACACGTTTTCAAAACATTTCAAAAGGAAATGGTATTGAAATATTCTAATGATAACAAAATTAATCATATTAATAAAAATCGAAATTTTAATGACATTAACATGAGTAAAACTTACAGTATTCATATCATGTATTATACTTATTTTTGGTCATATTATGGAGATAGCTCATATATTTATTTATTTTATTAATTATTATTATTATTTATAATATAAAATTAAAATAAATTCTCGTGTTTCGAAATTTTCAACTATACTTATCATTTTTGCAGCTTTTTAAAATATTTAGTTTGTTCTATTTATTAAGCATGCAAGTTTTAATTTGATCAAATTAAGTTAAAAAAGTTATTATAAAATTATTAAAAAAGGCTTATAAATTTTTAAAAATGTACCTTTAAATAAAAATATGTACAAAGAAATTTAATAAACTACAAATAAAAATTTTAATTAAACTTTAAAGTATATAAATACCCTAAGCCTATTTTTGTTTTCAAAGTAATAGATATAAAATTCTGCACAAAACAGAATTTAATTTAGTACAACAGGACATATTTCAATCTATATTTCTATATAAAAGCATGCAGTAACTGTGTGTCCATTCACTAGTTCTATACTGAAGCTGTTCCATTTCTTTAGCACAATTTTTCTTAATTTTATTTTTATTATTAAAAATATATATATACATTTGCAGGTTCATATTTTTTTCGACATGAAAAGAAATATATTCGCTTATTTATTTATTTTATTTATTTATTTATTTATTTATGCTCATGAATCAAAGAGCCTTTCTATATATAATTTTCATTATTTAATAAGTTTTTAATAATCAAATTTATGTCACAAAGTTTGTTTACTTTCAGAAATTTTCATTTATTTTTTTTTAATTTTTTTTTTAAGCTTTTTCCTATTTATTTTAATTAATTAGAAATTGCCATCATTATTTTGGAAACTTTATTTTCATTAATTTTAACATGTTGATTATAAATATTTTGAAATAAATTTCTTAATTAACTAATGACGACGTGTCCTTCTGAAATCATAATAAAAACATGCAAGTTAACTTTATTTTTAATTTTTTCTTTCCAATCTATATAAATAATAATAATAATAATAACAGTAATAATAACAGGAGACTTGGCGTTGGAACATTAAAACCCGAATAACTGGCGTTTATGACGTAGTAGTTTATTCGGGTTTTAATATTCTGTACTGAAGCTTTTCAATTTCTTCAGCACAATTTCTACAAATTTATATTAGATATTAAAAAAAAAAAAAAAAAAAAAAAAAAGTTTGCATGTTTATTTATTTATCTATTTATTTTTGACGTAAAAAGAAATATACAGATATTTATTTTTAGCATAAGTTTTTTTTTTTTTTCTTTTAAATAATTTTAAAGTTACAATGAGGTTTTTACTTGATATCTTTTGAACCAACTATCCGACTGAACTAAAAAATACGGCGTTAGCTAGATTTTATCCTGTTTAATATCCGTACCAGTTTTTGATAAAATCTAATAATCCGAACTAAAAGTCCGATAAATACACTGACATACTTATAACTTTAAATATTTAGATAAAAACAAAAATGTCCCTATGTTCATTCAAGGTGATAGATCAAAATTGGTGATAACAACAACGGAAAAATTGTTGCCTGAAAAAAATTATTTAGTGAACAAGTCTGAAATTTGAGTGGCCGTGACGACCTGGCATCTGGGATCTTTCGCTCTGTTTTGTTATATATAAAGGGGGGGGGGGGGAGAGAGAGAAATGAAATATTGAATAGTTATAAAGTTTACTACCCTTTGGTAAAGTATAGCACAAAGAACATAAAGTAAACACCACAATCTCATATGTAAATTGAATAACAATCAGTTACGAAATTCTGCTTTAATTTCAGCAGACAGAGAGATTTTCGGTAAAAAATTAAAGTTATTAGAATAAACCACGCAATGTGAACAGTGTGAGATTTACAAAGCTGGAGAGGAAATTTGATTGATTAGACTCCGGTAAAGTGCACTCCTACGATTTTTATTTTCTTACCTAGCCGAAATGGTTTTAAACTATTCTGAAGTTTTTAAAAGTTATTGTAATTCTTAGCGTCACGGAGATTTCTTATTTTTATTTTTATTTTTACTAGCATTGATTTGAAAAACTATTAATCAAATAGCTAGATGTAGGGCGACTAAGGCACACGTTGAAAAATGGTAATTTTATTTTATTTATTTCTCACTTCAAATAATTCATTTGCTAGCAAGCCCGTGCGAAATTTTCGCACTTTATTTATCCCTTCGTTACCCTTAAAATTTAAAATTATTATGATTAATTTATAGACGTCATTTTTTCATATATGCATGAGCAAATTTAATATAGAGTTCTAACAGATGACGTCACGAGCATGTTTGCTGAGGGACAGTTGACCCCACTGACCCATTTTATCATTGCGGAATAGTGTTACAAATTTATTGTAACACAACGTTGTAAATCTATTTGTAAAAGCATAAAAAAATTTGACTACTACGCTTCCAAAGGCATGGAAAAATTAGCATTGTCCTTCAGCAAAGTACGGTTGCTAAGAAGAAAGTCACGTGGTTGTTAGAACTCTATTAAATATATATATATATATATATATATATATATATTTATTTTATTTTATTTTATTTATTTTTCACGTGAAAGCATATTTTATTTTATGCTGAAAAAAAAATTGGCAACAATTAAATATTTAAATGTCTATTTTAAAGCTATGTCTGTTTTCCTCCGTGCTGTTTTCATATTTTAATTAATTTTAAAAAATCTAATCAAAAATTCGTTACAAATAAGGCACCAAGTCAAAAGACGATTTTTCTGAATCCGTCGGATTAAACAGCTTATCCATCGGACAATTACATTTTTAAAAATTAACTAAAGTATGAAAATTTGGTGGCAACTTGAATTCACACACAGACAGAGTCCAAGGAAATACCTTAGCTTTTTTAAGCGTGACAGAGTCGGTCAGTGATGAGCATAACTATATATGCTGATTGAGATAATTTTACAATAGAATGTATGTTTTAGAAACAGAACTGTTTTTTAAAATTCTATTTTGATGCGTAGAACGTTCTTCGTAAAAGCGTAGGATTTATTTTGGCATCAGAAGCTGCAGGTTTTTCCTGTGTATTGTCGCTGTCGCATTATTATTTGCGAGTTATAGTATTCTGAAAATGGTGTTAATTCTTTGTTATTTAATTCTCATCATCATCATAATCACAAAGCACCAGGAATTCCTACGATGGTCGAGACCACGGCTTAAAAGCACGGTCGAACAATTCACAATGAGCAGTTAAGTAAGTTCAGAAGAATTACGACTATTTAAATAAACACAAAAAAAGTCTGGAGCGACTCCACTCGACTTTTCGAATATTAAGTAATTATCAGTTGATTAAATAAATTAAAGTTGGAGAAGTGTGAAATCAATCAGCTTGATAGAATAAGAGGTGTAACGCTATTACGCTTCAGATAACTTGAGCCTATAGGTCATAATAATAAAGAATATTTCGTTGCATCCCTGTAAAAAACTGTAAGTTCTAGAGTCTCCAAATCTATACAGCTCGTGTGACAGTGATGTATAAATTGTATATAAATTTTCAGTTCATTTGAATAAGGTGTTTAGACGCTATTGCACTGCAAATAATTTGAATCCAATGGTCATAATGATAAAGAATTTTTCGTTGTATCCCTGTAAAAAAAAAAAAAAAAAAAAAAAAAAAAAAATATATATATACAGTAACCGCCGCTTAATAAATTCACTGGTTAATAAAATCAGCCGCTTAATCTGATCAAAGTGACAGGACCGGATCAAATCAATACAAAATACTTTTAAAGCCGCCGCTTAATAAAATCAGCATCGCCGTTTAATAAACTCAAAAATATCTCCTCAGCAGCCAAAAATATCATTTATGCGCATTAAAAAATCCTTTTATTTACATTGGAATTTTTTTTTTTTTAGAAATAGAAAAAGAAATTAAAGCACAACAAACCCTCCGTTATCGCTCGTCGTCGAAGTTTTTACACTTGCAGCGCATAGTTACAAATTAAACACGCCCCATAACTTATCTTCGTAAAAATTTCAAGTTAGTATTCTGCAAAGCGCAGTAATAAGTTACAAATTTGATTTAAAATGATATATTTTTTTAGAATTTCTAATTATTAAAAGGTAATGTCTAATTCTTATTTTGAAATTGCTATAATTCATGAGGTTTAAACGGAAAGATTTTAAATTTATAAGGACAGTGTGAACTTTTGGTAAAGTAACGATGATTTTCCTCAAACGAAAGTGGGAACTTGAATGGGAACTTGGAATGCGTTTAATTTACTTATTTCAAAGAAACAATTAATTAATTATCTGTAAAAAATTAATTAATATAATATTGTTTACTGATTCCATTATTCGATACCTTTAGAAGTTTCTTTCCAAATTCATTGAAGTAATACCTTTTTCTTAAATGCAGGAACGTTCGCCGGATATCAAAATCAGCCGCTTAATAAAATCACTTTGGCTCAGAACGAATGTGATCTTAATAAGCCGCGGGAACTGTATATATATATATATATATATATATATATATATAAATGCTAGAATTAGCAAAATCTATACAGTACGTGCGACAGGAACCTATAAGATGTATATGATTGTTCAGTTCATTCGAATAAGGCATTTAGACTCTATTGCACCTTAAATAATTTTGAACTTGTAAGCCATAATGATAAAAAATTTTTCTTTGTGTCGCTGTAAAAAAATCTCCATGTGCTATTTTCACCAAAATCTATACAATTCGAGCTTCGTTTACCTATAATATACACATCGACTCATTCAAAGAGAAAGTTTATACGCTATCGTATTCACTCACACACATACATATATCACAAAAAATCGTGTAAAATTGTAGTTTTTACTAACAGGGAAATTGGTGTCAGGATCAAGGTTAGAGTTGTACCACTAGGCATGATGGCAGCCAAAAATACTGTATAAGTTTGCAACGTTCTACGATCATTCATTTTTGAGCTATGCGAGATACAAAATTCATTTCGTAAATCGGGATTTCGATACTTTCCTTACATATACTTGGAAAGTTAAAAATTAAATATTAAACAATTCTGTTATAAATTTAGATTTGATGGTATTCTAAACAAGGAAAATAATCTGGTGTGTCACTCACACGACTTTCTCTTACCCTGAAATTTAATACTATAAATACAGGTTGCAGATTAAGAGGTAAGATAACGAGTGCTGTTATGTAAACGTATGTTAAACAGTTCAAATTGGGCTTAAGAAGAGTTTTATATGATAATTAGTTCTGTGTGAGGGGGTCTACGGCCCCCTCAACCCCCCGTTTCATTAATGCACCTACATTTATATAGAATTTAATTCGGTTATTAAAAAATAATTCTCTTTTTAAAAACAATTTATTACAATTATTATTTAAAAAAATTATCTTTTATGATAAGGCAGACGATTTCCATATTAGAGAAGTAGTACAACACCAAATATAGTCCATTTTATTCTCAATATTAAAAAAAAAAAAAAAAGTACGATTTTTTTTTTCTAAGTTTTTTTTCGTTAAAAGTAACTTTGTTTTAAATTATCGCAGATCGATGGTTCAACCATTCGTTTTAAAGGTATTGGCGAGCTCTTTTAAAAGATACCCATCAGGAAAATTTACTCCCCTCGAAGGGGGATTCCCCCCCGGGGGGGGGGGAGGCGAGGCTCCTACTTACACAAAATTTTTTTTCCCAGTTAACTATCTCTATTACAAAAATATATATTCGTTTCATTTGGTTTAGTGCAGTCTATAGACGTTAAACTCTACGTTCCTGCAATTTCCCCCATAGACGTAATGTATTAGAATTCTCTTGATTGTCCCTGTACACGAACCATTTGCTTCATCTTAACGAAAAGCTTACTGTAGCATTCCTATATGATATACATTTAGAATACCAAGTTTGAACTTTCTGCCATAATTTGTTTTTGAGATATGCTGATAACAGACAGACACACAGACACACACACAGACCATTTGCTAAAAACATGATTTTCGTATTCAGGGGACCTCAAAACGTGTAAATATAACAAAATCTCGCGTTCGAAAATTTGACCCCAAAACAATACTTTCTCTACCTTATGGGTAAGAGAAAGTAAAAACATGCGGTATCAGGAGATTTTTTTTTTTTTTTGTAAACAATATTGCGATTAAGAGTGTTTTAGATTCAGTCTATGTATAAGTTCATACAAAATTGATCAATTTTATGCTTTCTCTTTAAATGTACACTGAAAAAAAATTCTGTAACTGACATCTAGAATCTAAATTGTGGCTCTAGAAAAAATAATTCCATGTTATCCTTATAAATTCTAGTCCTCTTTGAAAGCGAGTTCTAGAAACCCCCATTAAAATTCTAGATAGTTTGTCTAGGTCAAACCTATTTGAAACTATCTCCAAATAAATGCGAACACAAGAGGCAGGTTTCAGCAGGTATAATCTTGGTTTATGACCCAATTCTAGATAATCAAGCGAGAATTTCTCGCCATACAAAAGATTCAGAATATTCAGAATATTGTTTCACCTTCTAGAAATGTGTAGACTAGAAATTCTCGATCATTTCGTCTATTCAGTTTATTTGCGTGCCTTATGCGCATAACTTGAAAATCTATATTTCTAATTAAGGAATTTAGAAAATGGCCACTTATTCCTTCTAGATGGAGGCGGTATATTTTTTTCCTCGGTGTAAAACTATAACAATTGTTTTAGTGAAGAGTAAATTACGCTAAAGTTAAACGTTCTAACGGATAAGTATTGTTGACAGTGTTTTATGATTTAACCCTTTGTGTCGCAGGGTAATTCAGAGCATTTAAATTAACATTGCCATCGGAATTTACGAACAAAATTAAAATAAAAGAAATTTTAAATTTTCTGGTTTAAAAAAAGGGCTTTTTCTGCTATGTTATAAATGTAAATTTTTGCTAAAAAATTTCCGGGATGAGTTTTCGCACTTGAGAATTAAAGATAGGTGTTCCATCAGCGGGAACACTGCTGGTTAAGTGAACTGCATGATTTTTCTTTATTATTTAAATTTAAAACAATGATATATGTTTACTTAAGTTTCTCTGAAACCAGCATTGTTAACGCTGATACTTTTCGAGTAGGAAGTACCTGACTAGCAGCATTCAGTGAGGATAGCGGGGTGTCACGGGTGTCCTATGCTTAGGTAGAGTGCCCTCCGCAGGAAGATCTTTTTAAGGTTCCTAGCCTGAGTTCACGCGAGTTTCGGAGAAAATAACTAAAAAGTTCGAACGGCTAGGCCGACGAGCGCGAATTTGGATCAAACCCGGCACTTTCCATCTAATAACTTCGAGAGCAGAACCTATCATCCACTGGTAGAAGCCATTCAGTAAAGGCTTCTAATTTAAGTTGGTAACAGTAAAATATGCAAAATTAAAGTAGAGGATATTTCGACACCTGCAAATATCTGTGAACTTCGTAGACCTATCAGGCTATTTATATAAGCAATATTACAGTCGGTAACAAAAGTGTCCGAACACTAGCAAAAATTACTTTACAAAAAAAGTACACTTAATACTGTTTTGTTAAATAAATCCTTGTCGAATTCTGTTCTTAGACTGTCTAAGAACAGGATTCGACAAGGATTTATTTAGCAAAACTGTATTAAACGTTCTTTATTTAAATATAAATTAAAGCTTCTTCACACACCATAAATCTTAAGCCAGCAAAACCGGTTTCCAAAGGACGTAGCCTTTCTTCATCAGGTGCAAAAAAACACGTGCTACTGCCTTGGAGGCAAAAGCAAGACAGTCATGCATTTGCCTCCAAGGCAGTAGCACGTGTTTTTTTTGCACCTGATGAAGAAAGGCTACGTCCTTTCGAAACCGGTTGTGCTGGCTTAAGATTTATGGTGTGTGAAGAAGTTTTAATTTCTATTTATTGATTGTACACCAGTTCTGAATTTAGTTTTGGGTTCTTTATTTATATAGGAATTTTTGCTAGTGTTCGGACACTTCTGTTACCGATTGTACGTGACATTGTAATTCGTCATACAGAACAATGTCACCTATAAGTGTATGTCACCTACAATGTCAGTGTATGTCACACTACCAATGTCACCTACTACTCTCATATTTTTGCCGAAACTTGAACGGGGTTCTCCGTTTTTTGTGACTTAAAATGTGTCAGATGTTTATATTTTTATGCCTGTCAGTGTAAATAGTGTTAACAATAACAAAAATAACCATATTGATTTAAAATTTCATCTAAATACTTATAAGTTGTATGAAATAAAACGTATATAGTTTTTAGTGTATGTAATGTTTGTGGTTCCTGTACAGGGACAGAAAAGCATCTCGGTATATTACGGTATATGGTAGGCATTTTCAAAAAAAGTTATTTTAATGTCGTTACATTGCATTCAACTTACCAAAATTCATAGAATCAATATTTATTTTATAAAGATACACAAAACATTTTGTGTTATACATGCTGACTACTAGATATGTGGGTTTTGTAGTATTTTACTCGTATTTGGCAAAGAAAGCAAATACTTTACGAGCGGGGGAAGGTTGGGGGGGGGAGGCGTGTATTCACACAAAAATATGTATCATCATTAAACTAAACGAGTTAATCTTATACAGAACAATAAATTAATAAATGAACGTTTATTGCTCGAAAAAAATGGGACATTGAGACAATTGATCTGTAGATTATTTATTATAAATTAGTGCGACGATGGTGTTCCAGTAATGACGTCATTTTCTTTGCATCAATAAAGAACCGCCTCACGCAAAAACAATAGCCAGATCAAAAAAATATTCTGGATATCTTCCAATATTGGTGACAAGTTCATCAATATTATCGTATTAGAGATGACATATCCAGATGCGGATCAACAGAGGCATCATAGGAGCATAAGGAGCGGGAAAAAGTTAACCTCTCTTTCTCTCTCCCTCTCTCCCTCTCTCTGTCTTTGAAGGGGAAAGCTCATGAGGCAAAGAAGATAATTTTAAATAAAATTTTAAACCTTAATAATTTTAAACAACTTTAAATAATTTTAAACCTCTTCTTTCAGTTCTCCGAGTTTGAGAGTATAATATCTGTAGACAAAAAACAAGTAATATAAAAGAAAATTTTTTAAAGTCAATTCCTACTTACAAACACTATCGGAAAAGTTTTTTTTAATAATTTTGAATTAGGAAATAAGAAGCGCGCGTGCAAAATGAAATAAAAAAAATTATAAGATAAAAAAAACTTTTTATATACCATGTTTTAAATTTTCTGATGAATCATAGAGCTCTTATCAATGTGCATAAAATTTTTAAAGTGATAATGATGTCAATTTTTATGAGATGCAAAATTTAACTTTTTATAATTTTTTAATGTTTACGTTTGATTAAATGTATTTATTTTTATGTCGAAAGAAAATAAACTCGTAATTTTTTTTTTTTTTTTTTTTTTTTTTTTTGGTAACAATTAAATTATAGCTAATATTTTAATGGCTATTTTAACGCTATTACGATGTTATTATTTTCATATTTTAATTAATTATAAGAAAACTAATCAAAAATTGGAGAATCGAACTTCGAAGTATTGTGTTGTCACCGTGTTCAGAGCAATCCTGAAAGTTTCAAATTTCTAGCTAGTTAAAAATAGATTACAAGATTTGCACAAGATATATATATAGGGAGAGTGTGAACTAATAGTAGGAATTGACAAACTAGTATGATGTGGCCACCACATGACTTTCTTCTATATAATTTTGCACAAAAGTTATTCAACACAAATTATTTATTAAATCATCAAATTATTTTCCATTATAAATGCAGACGATTTTTATTTCACAGAATTATATTATCACTAAATGCCGAAGGATTTCATTTTTTTGCAAATCAGAAGAAATTATTTTTTTTTCTCAGTTTTTTTACGTTAAAGGATAAAAAAATCGATAACTTTGTTTTAAATTATCACAGATCTATATTTCAACCATTCGTTTAAAAGGAATTGACGAGATCTTTCGAAAGATACCCATATTGAAAATTTACTCACCCCCGGGGGGAGGGAGGAAGCGATGCTCCCACATGCACAAAATTGTTTTCTTAGTTAACTATTACTATTATTAATAATTCATATTAATTTTACAATCACACGATTAAAATAACTCTCATTATGTACATTTATACGAAATTTTGACCTATACTGCCATGTTAAAAATTTAGAAATAATGCGATAACAGCGCCACCTGTTGATCAATTGTTCCATAAATCTAATGAGCACTAGTTTATGTCAGGGTCCAACTAAATACCAAGTTTGGTTAAATTTCGTTCATTGGTTTGTGAGATACACCGTCCACAAAATTTGTGATACACACACACACACACACACACAGAGAGAGACAGATTGACATTTTCTAAAAACAGTCAAATCGTGTTCAGGACACCCTAAAACGTGTAAATCCATCGAAAACTGGAGTTCGAAAATTTTCACAAATCCAATACTTTCTCTATATATACACATAGAAGAAAGTAAAAAAAAAAAAAAAAACAATTATATTCAGCCGGATACTAGAAGGTTATCGGTTGTTTTCCAAAACTTAAAATAAATAAATGTAAATCAAATCAAATCAAAAAAGAAATTCATGCAGTGTGATAGTTTTACAAAATATTTTCCAGTTTATTTATCCGTTAAATCCATTCGTCAACTTTTCATATAAAGGTTATTTATGGTGTTATTTTAAACTCGGGTCTGAATAAATTAAGTCGGCTATTAGGCATGTTGATTGAGAAACTTTTCCATGAAATATTTAGTATATGACACTTAAACAACAGACATTATGAGGCAGACATGTGCGCCTATAAATATTTTATTCAAATTTTCCGGAAAATGATTAATAATATTTTATTTATAATACTTTTAAATAAAACTTTTCAGTTTTGTTTAAAAGTATTCAAAATACGTAAAAAAGTGCAGAACGCACTTCGAGGAATTTCGAGTTATATCCTATAATGTAAATGAATATTTTTGTGTGTATTTATATGCCATTCATTAAATCTAATCATATTATATTCTATTATTATTATTATTATTATTTACTTTCTTCTATATGTATATAAAGAGAAATTACTGGACTCGTGAAAATTTTTGAATTCCAGTTTTCGACGGATTTACACGTTTTGGGATGTCCTGAACACGATTTGACTGTTTTTAGAAAATGTTTGTCTGTGTGTCTGTGTGTGTGTGTATCACGAATATTGTGGACGCAGTAACTCACGAACCAATGAACGAAATTTAACCAAACTTGGTATTTAGTTGAACCCTGACATAAACTGGTGCTGGTTAGATTTGTGGAACAATTTCTCAAAAGGTGGCGCTGTGATCGCAATTTTGTAAATTTTTAACATGGCAGTATAGGAGAAAATTTCGTATAAATGTGCATAATGAGAGTTATTTTAAACGTGTGATTGTAAAATGAATTTGAATTATTTATAATAGTAGTAGTTAACTAGGGAAAAACCTTTGCGCATGTGGGAGCATCGTTTCCATACAACCCGAGAGGAGTAAATTTTCAATATTGGTGTCTTTCGAAAGATATCGTCAATACATTTAAAATGAATGGTTGAACTATAGATCTGTGATAATTTAAAACAAAGTTATAGATTTTTTTTTTTTTACTTTTTAACGAAAAAAAAAAAAAAATCGTATAATTCTTTTGATATTGGCAAAATATTGTTCTTTCAGCATGTAGTGATATAATTCTGTCCGATAAAAATTGTCTGCATTTATAATGAAAAACTAGTATGTTGTGGCCACCACAAGACTTTCTTCTATATTTTCCTACACAAATTCACTCAATAACAATATTAAAAAAAAAAAAAAAAAAAAATTTTTTTAGTTTTTTTTTTGTTAAAAATAAAAAAACAAAACAAAAACATTGTTTTAAATTATCGCAGATTTATAGTTCAACCATTCGTTTTTAAGGTATTGACGAGACCTTTCGAAAGATACACATCTTGAAAATTTACCCCCCCCCCCCCTCGGGGGGGGGGAACCGATGCCCCCACATGCACAATTTTTTCCCTTATTAATTACTACAATTATCAATAATTCATATTAATTTTACAATCACAAGTTTAAAATAACTCTCATTATGCACATTTATACGAAATTTTGTCCTATACCGCCATGTTAAATGTTTACAAAAATTAGGATCACAGCGTCACCTGTTAAGCGATTCATCCCCAAATCTAATCAGCACCAGTTTATGTCAGGGTGCAACTAAATACCAAGTTTGGCTAAATTTCATTCATTGGTTTGTGAGATACAGCGTCCTCAAAATTTGGGATACACACATGCAGTGCAGACACACAGACAGACATTTTCTAAAAACTATCAATTCGTGTTCAGGACATCAGGACATCCCAAAACGTGGAAATCCATCAAAAAATGGAGGTCGAAAATTTTCACGAATCCAATACTTTCTCTATATTACATATAGAAGAAAGTAATAATTTAATAAATAATTTGAATTCAATGAATTTTGTGTAAAATTATATGGAAGGAAGTCATGTGGTGGCCACATCATACTACTTTTTTTTTTTTTTTTCCCAAGTAAAAATACTTGTTTATTTCATCATATTTAAATCTTATCATGGTTTCTGTCAAAGATTATTAATCTCTACATGTTAAATTTTTAAAAGCCAATAAAGCGATGTTTCAATTTAACTCTTTATCAAACCACTAAAATTTAGTTCAATTTGTAACACCCCCCCTTTTTACTTTCCGAACACTATAGTGAGGAAAGTATTGTAATCATGTCAAAAATCCGAATTCGAGATTTTGATGTTTCTATACGTTTCGAGGTCCCCTGAGTCCGTTTTAACTATTTTTACGATGACGTATGTATGTGTGTGTGTATGTGTGTATGTATGTGTGTATGTCTGTGAGTGAACACGCTAGCGTCTAAACGCTTTGTTCGAATAAGCTGAAAGTTGGTGCGTATATTGTAAGTCACCATAGTACGAACCCTATTCATTTTGGTGAATCTAGCACTCATAGTTTTTTTACAGGGACACAAAGAAAAATTCTTTATCATTATAGTCTATGGGACCAAAATCTGAAAAGTGCGATAGCATCTAAACGCCTTCTTCAATTCAGCAAAAAATTTATACACATATTATAGGTCACAGTTACTCAATCTGTATAGAGTTTGGAGAATCTGGCACTTACAGTTTTTTTACAGGGGCACAAAGAAAAATTCTTTATCATTATGGCCTATGGGGCCAAATTTTTAAAAGTGCGATAGCGTCTAAACACTTATTTAATCTGAACAAAATATTTGTACACATGTTATAGGTCACAGTTGCACGAACTGTATAGATTTTGGTGAATTTAGCACTTACAGTTTTTGTACAGGGACACAAAGAAAAATTCTTTATCATTATGGCCTGTGGGACCAAATTTTTACTTCCTTCTATATTCAATAGAAGAAAGTATTGGATTCGTAAAAATTTTCGACCTCGGTTTTTGATGGATTTACACGTTTTGAGAGCTGTAGAACACGATTTGACCATTTTTAGAAAATGTCTGTCTGTTTGTCTGTCAGTCTCTGCGTGGGTGTGACAAACTTTTGTGGCAACTGTATCTCAGGAACTACTTCACAGAATTTCATACAAATTGGTATGTAGTTGCACCTTGACATAAATTAGTGCCTATCAACTTTTGGTAAAAATTGTCTTACAGGTTGCGTTGCCATCCCGCTTTTTCTAAATTTTTAACATAGTGGTATAGTATTAGGTGTACCGGAAAGTTATGTCGTTTTGAATTAATAAAATGAAACCGGAAATTTTTGTTTAACAGTGTTTACATTGTACTTTACAAATAACCATCTTATAAGTTACCTAAGAATATCTTAAATTTTATCCAGGATAAATTTCCGATGTCAGTATTTTAATTCTAAACGACAGAACTTTCCGGTACACCTAATACAAAATTTTGTATAAATGTGCATAAAGAAATCTATTTTTTAATAATCATTATGAAATTTACCAGAACTATTTATAACAGAGATAGTCAACTGGGAATTTTTTTTTGTATGTTTAGGAGCCTCGCCTCCCTCCCCCCTCGAGGGGAGTAAATTTTCATGATGGGTATTTTTCAAAAGAGCTCGCCAGTACCTTTAAAACGAATGGTTGAACCATAGATCTGCGATAATTTAAAATGAAGTTATAGATTTTTTTTAATGTAATATTGACAATAAAATTGACTTTTTTTTTATATTTAGTGTTATACTACTTCTCTAATACGGAAATCATCTGCATTATCATAGAAGATAATTTTTTTAAATAATAATTTTAATAAATTATTTTTACTGAGTGAATTTGTATAGGAAAATATAGAAGAAAGTCATGTGGTGGCCACAACATACTAGTTAAAAGTGCAATAACATCTAAACGCCTTATTCAATTGAGCTGAAAATTTATATGAATGTTATAAATCACTGTTGCGCTAACTATAAGCATTTTGGTGAATCTAGCATTTATAGGTTTTTTACAGGGACACAACGAAAATTCTTTATCATTATGATCTATGGGCTCAAAGTTCAGCAGCGTTAAATAAAACATCCTGTAATATATGGAGAAAAATACTCAAATACTCTATTATGGTTTTCTGTCTTTTGTTTGTTTAACAACTGCTCTTTCTTTACTTTATCTACAAAACTGTTAATTACTCAATATTCGGAAAGTCGAGTGGAGTCACTCCAGATTTTTTTTTTTTTTGAAGCTGACAAATGAAATTAAAATAATTATTGCTTTTCGCGATTCCATTTTCTTCAATTACAATAAAATTAAAATCAAAAATATGTATACATAAAAAAATATATATATATATTTATATTAGGTACGTCTTTTGTAAGAAAAAATTACAAGGAAAGCAATTCACTTATACAGTTTAGAAAATTTTTAACTATTTGATTCAAATTTAATAAATATCTAAAAAATATTAAGTATATCTTCTGCAAAGAAGTTATAAATTTACATTTGATACGAATTTGATGCATAAATCAGTGCTTTTTGAATGCTAAATCTCATTTTTTTTTTTTTTTCTATAATAACAATAATTTAGTTCTTACATCGAAAAAAAAAGACGAATAAATTAGAATTTCTCTCTTTTTTTTTTTTTTTCTATGAGGCATTTATTTGAAATTTTCATGCATGATTTGTAAAATTATAGGGGGGGGGGGGGGACTATTTTCTCCTTTCTTCAAAGCATTGAATTGGTGAATTTCTTTTGTCAAACTAATTTTCATAGATTAAAATTTTTGCTTTTGATATTTTTTGGACGTCTTTTACACGATTTGACTTTCTTTTTGTCGATTATTACTTTCTTCTATGTGTATATATGGAGAAAGTATTGGATTTGTGGAAATTTTCGAACTCCAGTTTTGCATGGATTTACACGTTTTGGGGTGTCCTGAACACAATTTAACAGTTTTTAGAAAATGTCTATCTATCTGTCAGTGTGTGTGTATCACAAATTTTGTGTACGCTGTATTTCACGAACCAATGAACGAAATTTAACCAAACTTGGTATTTAGTTGAACTTTGACATAAACTAGTGCTGATTAGATTTGGGGATTATTTGTTCAACAGATGGCGATGTAATCGCATGTTTTTTTCTAAATTTTTAACATGGCAGTATAGGACAAAATTTCGTATAAATGTACATAATGAGAGTTATTTTTAATGTTTGATTTTAAAATTAATATGAATTATTGATAATAGTAGTAGCAAACTAGGAAAAAAGTTTGTGCATGAAGCATCTTGTAAATTTTCAATAAGTTTATCTTTTGAAAGATCGTTTCTATTTCTTTAAAACGAATGGTTGAACCATAGATTTGCGATAGTTTAAAACAAAGTTATCGAATTTTTTCATTTTTTAACGAAAAATAAATAAATAAAAAATAAAAAACTGAAATATGTATATATATATTTCTTTTGATATTGGTAAAAAATTGACTTTCTTTCGGCATTTAGTGACATAATTCTGTCAGATGAAAATCGTCTGCATTTATAATGGAAAATAATTTAATAATTTAATAAATTCTTTGTATTGCATAAATTTTGTGTAAAATTATATACAGGAAGGTCTTGTGGTGGCCACATCATACGAGTTTTGATTATGTATTTGTGAGGTCGTTTGTATTTTTGTATGGGTGTGGTGGAAGGTGGATCAGACAACAATTCTTATGATGTTAGATAAATTTTTATTTTTATTTTTCTTTTAGAAAAGTTTAATTTCTGTATTCGTTATACATGCATAGATATACATTTAGACTATAAATTAAATTTTCAAAACTTCTAGTCATATGTGACAGTTCAGATGTATATTTTCCTCATCATAGATGGAGGCACTAGATATACACTGTGATTAAAAATTAGCGATATAACTGATTAATTTTGGGGAAATTTTCACTGATGCATAAAATATAAATATGCAATTGAATAGATAAATATTGGATTCAAGATAATCTGCCGTTTAAATTTGAATAAAATATTTACGACGCACATATCTGCCTCATAATTTCTGTTAGAAATATTTTGTCGCAGACGATAATTTATTTTCAGATCGATTGTCTACATATTGTAGCATCTATATTTCTATGTTTATGTTTGACAGCTGTTCTCTATTCGAAAAGTTTTGGTTTAGAATTAAATTGAGCATCATGACGCTTAAGGGCCTGCTTCACTCACAGTCTCCGGAAGCCGAAACTAATGTTATTCTATGGGAAATTTTTTTTTACTTATTACTTATTAACTAATCCATATTTTTAAATTCTGTTTTCACATTCAGAAAATTCCCAACTGGTAAATTGACGTACCTTTTTTAAAAATATATTTTTTAAATTTTGAATATTTTATTTTTAAATTGCAAAATGAGAAATTTCACATGGTGAAAATTCGTATTTTACAGCTTAAAAAAAAAAAAAAAAAAAAAAAATACATTTTTAAAAAAGGTGCGTCAATTTAGCAGTTGGGAATTTTCTGATTGTGAAAACAGAATTTAAAAATATGGATTAGTTAATTAGTTAAACGTAAAGAAAATTTCCCATAGAATAACATTGGCTCGGGGTTCCGGCGACCGTGAGTGAAGAGGGCCGTTAAGATTGAATCTTGAATAAAATACACGTGAATCCTGAAAAATTGGAATTATTATTTAGAATCTTGAAAACGTTTCTTGTTTATTTCGTATTTCAATTCTTCTTTTTATTTCATTTTGGTGTCCATAACGTGTGGCACGAACAGTAATTAAATGACTATTTATTTTACTAGGGGGATCTGTCCCCTGCTCGCTCCGCTCACCAACCCCCGAGGAAAGCTTCGCCTCCCCCCGACTCGCTTCGCTCATTAATCCCTGCGGGATTCTATACGACTATTCGCAACTTTTCCTTTCGTTGAATTGGAATATTAATAATACATGACACAAGAGAAAAGTTGAACAATATTATAGAAATCCACCATATTTGGTATCGCATTGAAATACACAATATTTAATTTTATATCGTTTATAATATGTAAAAAATCTGTTATAACGTTCGACAATTTAATAACAATTTGCCATTATTTTGACAGAAAACATATGCTAGACAGCTAGACACACAAAATAAACAACCATAGCACTAATTTTTCATAACAGAGAGAAATTCTTAACATCTAAACCATTTAGCGTTACAGCTTTAGTATATGATCGACTTATTAAATTTTTGTCACTGTTTGACGATGAATTGTTTGGGTGTTATTGCTTGATTAAAGATATTATAAACTTGTTTTTTCTAATGCCTATATATATATATATTTTCTATTGAATTCTTTTAGTTAATTTAGGACAATATGTAATACTCTGCATTTACTTCCAATGCACAGCAAAGTTTAAAATGGTGCTTCCAACAGTAAAGATGCAACTTTTTAAAGTGAATTTTTCCTAGAATATCATTTAGTCAGATCCATTGAAAATAAATATCTTATGTGATTATCGCAATTATTTTAAACATTTCATTAGTAGTAGTACGACAGGACAATTTCTTTCAGATAGCGATTTTGCATTGTCGCCATGAATTTGCCAAGATGCCCGTCAATATCTGATTTTACCATTTCTTAAACTATATTAAATACTAAGTTAAATCGGGGGGGAAAAAAGGGGGGGGGAATCACATTTTTCTAAACCTACTGATAAGTGAAAAATTCATTCTTGATTGTATTTTAAAAACGAATTGCCGGTTTGAAGAATTCGAGATAGACCATCACCATTCATAAATTGGATGGCTTTTGAATGTTTGTTGACAATATTTTCTGAATAAGTATTGGTGATAGCTCCTGAATACTTGTTGGTGATATCTTCTGAATAATTATTATTGTTGGCGATATCTACTGGATTTTTATTGATAATGACATCTTAATAGTTGTTGGCGATATCTCTTGAACTTGTGTTGATGATGGTTCTGAATATTTGTTGGCTACATCTTCTGACTACACCTTGATTTTTTTACATATATATTATGTAATGTTAAATTTAGAAAATAAAAAAATGCGCGTGGAGAATGAAATATAATGATTACTGGATAATTTAATTTAATGTATAGAGACATCAATTTACAGGAAAAGCTATGGTACAACTATAGTATTTCCCCACAGCTGAATTTGGCGATTTTTCTTTGGCACCGATTTGAACGATAACGATGTCGCCCTGGACTGTTTGCGATATAATATGGCAGCCTGCATGCTATTTATTTTGGATTTATGATTTTATTATTTATTATTTATAATTTAGCTTATGATTTTATAATTTATGATATATGATTTATGATTTTTGGATTTATGATTTAGCCATAATCACCAAAAATAAATCGCCAAATTCAGCTGTGGGGAAATACTATAGTTGCTCCAAAAAATGTTCTTTTTCCCCCCTCTTGAATTAAGTTAAAAAATATTTAAAATAAAACTGAAAAAAAATCTGCTAAAGCAATGGTACAGTTTTAACCTCTTGGCGAAACTTTAAATTTGGCACCGAAGTAGCTTAGACGTTTCTCGCGAAAATCTTGACATGCATTATTGCGATAGATAATTTAAGTCATCGTCGAAATAAATGAAAATTTTTAAATTAGCCAGTGAGGTCCTGTATTAGCTGTAACTAAAATATTTTAGCAATGCAGTTACTACATTCCTTTATATGGAGAAATAGACAAAAATAATGTCCTGTTGTATTAAATTCTGTTTTCTGCAATGTTTTATATCAATGCTTAAAAAACAAAAATAGGTTGCGGATTTTATTATTATTATCATTATTATTGCACTATTTTATAATTTATCTCTATATTTAAGGCATGGCTAGAGTAAAAATGGCTATTGTGGTTGCGTAAATGAATCTCTTGGCGAAAAACGGACGAGTTTCTTCATTTCTAAATTTTAAAAATCGCTAAATTGGTCATACTAAAGATCTATTCTTTTAAATATGTTTTGAGTTAAAAAACTAAATCTTTATATAAACTAACTAGCAGGCTTTGCCCGCTTCGCTGGTCATTATATCGAAATAAATTCTCAATATTTCATATCAATAATAATAAAAAAAAATCTCAAAAAAAAAAAAAGAAAGAAAGAAAGAAAGAAATCGGTCAAAATGTAAGTTAAAGTTTCTGCTACCTTTGGTAGTGGTTTTCCTGCTCCCCAGACTTTTTGAATCATGAGCCCCAATGGCTTCTGCAGTACCTTACCTAATTTTTACACCCTCTCCCTAACGGGTAATGTTGAAAGTTTCGCAAAATTTCCTCCCATCAATGTGCATATTGCGTACACTTAATCAAAACCCACTCAAAAAAAATCATCATTCTAAGGTAATCTGGAGTATATTTAAGCTTGTTTTTTCCCAACGCCAGCCCCAGAAGAGGGGGAGTGTAATTTCTCGAAATCCCTTTATAGTGCATCTTGCATACACTTACCTAACCAGACGCAAAAAATATCGAGATCCTGAGACTATTTGAAGCAGAATTATATTTTAAAACGTGTTTTTTACCCCTCTGCACATCGAACCACACATAAAAAATCTCCTTCCTAAGATAATTTAGTGCAGAGTTACACATGGATACATGCTTTTAGACCCCACCTCCCAAGACCGGTAGGGGGGAAATTCATTACAAAACCTCTTTGTAGTGTGTGTGTTGAGTACGCGTAACCACCCGACATATCAAAAAATCGCTTTCCTGAGGCACTTTGGAACAAAGTTACTCTTAAAAACGTGTTTTTGCCCGCACTCCGCCCTTAAAGGAGGGAGGCAGAGGGAAATTTCGTAAAATTACTTGATAGTGTGTGTTGAGAACGCATAACCAACCCACACATAAAAATTAATCTTACTGTGATAATTTTAAACAAAGTTACTCTTGGAAACGTCTTTATTGCTCTCCCTTCTTTAAGGAGGAAAATGGGGAAATTCTCAAAGTCCCGTTGCAATGGATGTTGGATACACGTAAATAAGCCACACACTAAAAATTGTGGCCTCAGCTCCTATGGATTTCTTCGGGGAAATTTTACCCGCTTGGCTGGCCACTATATTTAAAGAAAATTCTTAAAAAATAAATAAAATATAAAAAAAATGAAAATAAAATTCATTGAAATTGCTCAAAAGCTCGCTTCGGGTGTGCGTCGCTATTCCATGCGACATACAATGTCATACCAGTGGGCTTCCACTTTTGTGCTTATCAGATAACGATTTCGAAACAGACAGTATCAAAAATCATTTAAGTAGCCCTTTTATATTAGAATATTAATTACATATGAACAACCCTATGCGTATTGTACATAATATTTACTTTTACGTTATTTTCTATATTTATTCTATTTTTTCTGTCGACCATAAATATACTGACCAAACGTCCCCATTTTCTAGGGACAAATAGGGACGTCTTTTATTTTTGAAGGCATTTTTCTAAGTTTTAAAAAATTGTAGAAAGTAAATTATTAATCGGTAATACTTTATTTTTAGTCCTTTTTTATTAGAAATGAAAAAATACCTCCAAAATTGGATAATTGTAAAATTTTTTTAACGCTACTCTACTATAAAAGTACTTTGATCTGATCAGCCTACCATAAAATGACAGCGATTTCACGTCAAATATAATATTACAATATGCTGTGAGACAACTAACTTTTTGTGGCTATATGTATTTCATAATTAGTTAACAGTGGTTCGTATATAGAAAAATAAATAAATAAATATTTAACCTTATCGTGGTACAGGCTTATTATTAGGGCTGTGCCGATTAATCGATTAATCGGTTCGGTTAATCGATTAATGCTTAGTCCCGATCAATTTTTTTAATCGAGTTAATCGGATCGATTAATTCCATTAAAAATTTTCAAAATCCGATTAAAATTTTCAAACTACGAATTAAAGTAAAAATGCTGTTCTGCCTACAAAATATTTTTTCACATATTTTCCTAACAAACATTCTAAGAAACATCCATCAAATAATGAAAAAGCAAAAATAAAAATAAAAATAAAAATAAAAATAAAACAAATAAATAAATAAAAATAAAACCTCACAAAAGAAGATGTTGCACTTTTGTTGATAGAGAAAAGGGGAGGACAGTTATTAAACAAAATGCCGCTTCATGTGCATGCTGGAGCAACGCCAACTGTCTGTAGCCTTCTACAGAAAGTGTTGGCTAAGGCAATAGTATTCTCAGAAACAAGAAGCTTTCAAAAGATGGAAATGCTAAAGTTAAAAAAGAAAAGAAGGGATTGAAATTTCCAATATCCCTCTGATGGGGAAAATGTCAACAGAAGTTTCACAATATCTTCAAGCTTTTATTGTCTGCTTAGAATTGTTGATAGTACAGTCGGTAACAAAAGTGTCCGAACACTAGCAAAAATTCCTATGTAAATAAAGTATGCTTCATACGGTTCTATTAAATAAATCCTTATCGAATCATGTTCTTAGACTGACTAAGAAGAGAATTCGACAAGGATTTATTTAACAAAACCGCATGAAGTGTACTTTTTTACATAGGAATTTTTGCTAGTGTTCGGACACTTTTGTTACCGACTGTAACTATCAAAGTAGAAACAGAAAACAACATTCTGTGTTCTAGTCCGAAGCGATAAAGAAGAACTGAAATATAAGAATTTGAGATTTTCATGATAATGGTATGGAATTTTGAGAATTCATTTAAAAATAGTGACAAGCGAGATAGACAAAGCCTGCAATTATAAAACTAAATATCTGTAAATTCATTTAATGTTTCTATAAAAAAGAATTGAAAAATTAATTTATTTAAAAAAAATTAAATAAGTGAAAATATTTATATAAAAGTACCACTTAAAGTCACCAATTATTACTCTGAAAATTAATTTAAATTTCAGCTATGAAACAGATATAATTGATTAAACAAAAATTTATTTAAAAAAATCAGTCAAACTTATGACTAATATATATATATTTATATATATTACACAGTCGGTAACAAAAGTATCCGAACACTAGCAAAAATTCCTATGTAAAAAAAAGTAGAGTTAATACTGTTTTGTTAAATAAATCCTTGTCGAATCGTGCTCTTAGACTGACTATAAACTTGATTCGACATAGATTTATTTAACAAAACAGTATTAACTCTACTTTTTTAAATAGGAATTTTTGCTAGTGTTCGGACACTTTGTTAACGACTGCATACTTAAGATATGTGCATGCTATAAAAAATTTATTTTACTATCGAAAAATAATTCAATATAAATAATAATACTTTTGTTACTGACTGTACACAATATGCGAGTTTTATTCATCATTGAAATAAAATTATATATCTATAAAAAAAAAAAAATATATATATATATATATACAGACACGACATTATTTCATTATTTAAAACATGAAAATCTGACATTGACAGATTTTAATTTAGTGCCAGAGGCCTACTGCTAAACTTTTTAATATCGACAAATTCTTCTTTAGTTAATTCGTGACGACCTAAATTCCATGATAAAGTTTTCATTAAATCAAACCAATGTGTTTCAGCTGCAGATATTGTAACAAATAACGTTGGAAGTCCAAACTGTCTTATAGCCGCAAAACAACGTTTTTTCTCTTTTTCCCAATGAGGGGGAGGTGTGCCTTGGGGGGGGGGGGGACTCATGTCAAAGTTGTACCTTGGGGGGGACTCATGTCAAAGTTGGGCCTTGGGGGGACTTCTTTCAATAAATCCCCATTCAATAAACCGACTGAAATAGGCCCTTAGCACTATTAAGAGTGTATTATAAAAATTCAACAACGCTGTACCGACTGAAATAGGGGCACCTTGGGGGGGGGGACTCATGTCAAAGTTGGGCCTTGGGGGAATTCATTCAATAAATCCCCATTCAATAAACCGACTGAAATAGGCCCTTAGCACTATTAAGAGTGTATTATAAAAATTCGACAACGCTGTACCGACTGAAATAGGGGCACCTTGGGGGGGTACTCATGTCAAAGTTGGGCCTGGGGGGGACTCATGTCAAAGTTGGGCCTGGGGGGGGACTCATGTCAAAGTTGGGCCTTGGGGGGGACTTCATTCAATAAATCCCCATTCAATAAACCGACTGAAATAGGCCCTTAGCACTACTAAGAGTGTATTATAAAAATTTGACAACGCTGTACCGACTGAAATAGGGGCACCTTGGGGGGGGGACTCATGTCAAAGTTGGGCCTTGGGGGGGACTTCATTCAATAAATCCCCATTCAATAAACCGACTGAAATAGGCCCTTAGCACTATTAAGAGTGTATTATAAAAATTCGACAACGCTGTACCGACTGAAATAGGGGCACCTTGGGGGGGACTCATGTCAAAGTTGGGCCTTGGGGGGACTTCATTCAATAAATCCCCATTCAATAAACCGACTGAAATAGGCCTCTAGCACTAATTAAGAGTGACCTATAAAAATTCGACAACTGTACCGACTGAAATAGGCCTCTAGCACTAAAAAAAAAAAAAAGAACGGTTAAAAATCCGATTAATCTACCGATTAATCGATTAATGAACTACGATTAACCCAATTAAAACTCTTAATCGATTCCCACCCCTACTTATTATGGCTCCCATTGGTAACTTTTCAATTTTTGTCACCATTTTAAACAAAAATACAAAATTTATGAGATTATTATTTATGTTTCTTTCTTTCTATCCCCTCCCCCCCTTTTTTTCTCTCAATATTTTATAATTTATTTGCTTATATGCTTTATGGGCTACTTGGCTTAAAGTGGCTATCCCGAAAGTAGACTCCTTGGCGAAAAATGTAGTGTCTACTTCAGCATCAAAATTTTAAAAATTACCCTGAATTATGACTATGAGTAAATCTGAATATAATGCTGAATTAGCTTTCATGCCAAACGTAATATACATGCCAATACATAAATAAAAACACTATTAAAAAGAAATTTAAAATTGAGGTATGTTAAAAAAGGTAATGAAACAAAATCTGAAGAAATATGTTGGATTTTTATTATTGTCATTATTTAATTTTAATAATGACGTCATTTTGTCATAGCCTAAGCAAATTTATTATTTAATATTTCTTTTACTATTCGCATGAAAATATATCTTACTATATGTCGAAAAATAAATTAACTCGTAAATTTTTTTGGCAACAATTAAAAATTAAAATAATTATTTTTAAAACTTTATTATAGAAGAAATATCTATATTATTATATAGAAGATATAATATAGATAACGTTTTGCTTCCTCCCCCTCCCCTTGGGGACTGAATTTCTAAAATTCCAAAAATTGGTTTTTAGGTATTTGTGTTAGCTCCATTTTAAAGCAAAAATTTTACAGATATCTGTGTTTTTCTTTGAGATATAAAGGTTTTTGTGAAATCACGTTTTGCCCCCTGTCCCCCCTTAGGGGCCGAATTTCTAAAATTCCAGAAATTGGTTTTTAGGTATTTATGTTAGCTATATTTTGAAATAAAAATCTCACGTATATCTGTTTTTTTATTTGAGATATGAAGGTTTCTTAGAAATCCATTTTTGCGCATGTGAAATCCCATTTTGCCATGCACCCCCTCTTGTGGACCGAATTTCCAAATTTCCAGAAACTGATTTTTAGGCATTTGTGTTAGCTATGTTTTAGTGCAAAAATTTTACAGATATCTGGTTTTTGCTTTGAGATATGAAGATTTATGTGAAATCACGTTCTGCGCCCCCCACCCCCCTTGGGTGTCGAATTTCGCAAAATCCCTTCTTAGGGGGTGCTTACACTACATGTTCTATAATCTGACCAAGTTTCGAGTCGGTGACTCCAGTACATTTTGCTGCGCGTTGATGAGTCAGTGAGTGAGTGAGTAAGTGAGTGGAAGTACTCTTTTATATATATAGATATAAATTATTATCTTGTAAATTTCATTTTAAAAATTTCTGCGCTTAACCTCTAACTCTATACCAATAGTTGTTTAACATAATCATGTATTCATTACTAAATCTTTTTCGCCTAACGTTAAAATAAAAACTAACAATATAAACTAAGCTTATTGTATGAACTTAACTAATAATATAAAATAACTAGCCGCCTTCGGCGACCAGCTGGTTCGCGATCCCTGAAAAATCCGACTTTACGAAACTCCCGCTCGGTGGCGCCTGCGGCGCCTTTTTCCCGTTTCAGGTCTAATAACAGCTTATTGATATATCGTGAAAATAGCTTATTGAAATCGCAGTAAATTCCCGTGCGGTAGCGCCTTCGGCGTCCTCTTCCCTTTTCAATATCTGAAACAGCCTGTTCCCTCACCATGTTATGATCTTTCAAATTTCTGACTTTAGTTAAGTCCCGCTCGGTGGCGCCTGCGGTGCCTTATCCCCGTTTTAGAACTTACAACACCTTTCTCACTCATTAGAATTTGAAATATTGTAATTTTAAAATATTACAGCACCATCTGGCGGTAGAAATTTCTGTAATATATTGTTCAATTCCAAATCAACAAAGATTTCAAATGATGTATTAATTATGAAATTATTTTAATTAGTTGCTGAGATACAAACCTAATCAGGATACCTTAAAACGTGTAAATCAGGTGAAATCTCGAATTCGACTTTCGATAATATAAAAATGAAATTATACTAATTAGAAGCTGAAATACAAAGATAATACAAATTTTTTTAAAAGATTTGTGTCTGACTTATCTGTGGTTTTCTCCAAAACTTGCTTAATTCCGGGCTATATACCGTTAAAAATTATCAGTGCGAAATGTTAGCGAAAATCTGAATGTGAAACTCTGTAAAATATAAAAGAATAAAAATTTTCTGGGTTTTCCGTAGTTTTCTCCGAAAGTTCTGTACAGAATTTGAACGGCTTATATCATTTTAATAGCCTGCAATAAAAATACTTTAGAATATCTTTTGAATGATGTATTATGTATTACAATGATATATTTTTGACTCAAAACGTCTAATCTATCAAGGGCGATTAACGATTTCTATTGAAATCCGTCTAAAATTTAAGAATTCCAAAACTGCTTTTTTACAACCGAATTCATAAAAAAAGGAAAAAAAAAATCAATATTATTCTGTTAAAAGTAACTTTTGGTGTCATTAACAGATGAAATAAAAATGAATTTAAATAAATATAATATGTCTATTAATTTTATTTTTAAAGCTATACTTTAGATTTTGTAACTGCATACAGATGAGCCATAATGACAGGCAATTTCGAAGTTCTGCTTTTGATCGATTTTAAATTGAAAAAATTCAAAAACTGCTTTTTTTATTTCCAATACTTTGTCACGTGTTCGAAAAACGAAAAATAATTTTTTTTTTTCGACCGGAAGAATAGTGAGCCAGCATGTCTAGCACCTGGCCCTGAACAATCTTTGATAAATGAAATAACTGCCTGTT
This sequence comes from Salticus scenicus, assembly GCA_963930645.1. Lineage (NCBI taxonomy): Eukaryota > Metazoa > Arthropoda > Arachnida > Araneae > Salticidae > Salticus > Salticus scenicus. The sequence continues at coordinate 15,318,456 of OZ005660.1, forward strand.
GCCAACTAAATTTAATACTTTAGTTAATTTTAAAAAATCTAATCGCTGTAGAGATAAGCCACTTGCACTCTTAGAATCGGAAAAAAATCCCCTTTCATTTGGTACCAAATTCGTAACGATAAGACTAATATTTTTAATTTATTTTCCATTTTTTCTGCTTTTAACTCCGTTAAAATATCTATTTTTACGCAATGGCGGTGAATTCTGAGTAATTGAGATCGCTTTTTGATTAGACATGGGTCTACATTTTAATTAATATCTCCGCAACTAATTAAAATTTTTAAATTCTGTTTTCACTATGCATTCGGGCAGGCTTCGGAGCATCCGTATGTCAAATTTTGTACTTCTGCGTTCAATAGGGGCTGAACGTATAGATACTCAGACAGACAGACAGACAGACGGACAGACAGACAGAGAGACAGACATCTTCCTTTATTATTATAGAAGATAGATAATATAAAATAAAATAAAAATGAAAACTAATTTTCGTTTCATCTTTATTAAATTTTTACTTAATATTTTAAAAATATCGGTTATTTATAAATGTTTTGCTATCCGCGTTTGTAATGATCGATAGATGGAGCTTTCTCAACTGCAGTTGTTAGTAAATATAATAGCCACGTGTCTTTATTAATGTTCTTTCTTGTTGTTCTATCATTGTTTCAGCGTGAAAGCTATCAGTGGTGTGATAATTTCATCTTAGCCCACCAGAGGGCGAGCATTTCATTATAATCGCGGATTCTAAATCATTTTTTTCTTCTCTCGAGCATCTCAAAGATGCCAATTATTCAATTTTTCTTATTTACATCATTAATCACATTTTAATTTTCCTGAGGAAAGTGACGTCAGAGACACAGAAAAAAAACGTCATAAGAGAAACTTTTTCTCCGGTGGCAAATAGAGTACCTGTATGAACCCGACGTTTTTAGCCAATAACTTCGTTAATAAAAATGGTAGAAATTTCTAAGCAGCTGAAATGCCTTCCTTGAAGCAGTCGGAATACACTGATATATCTCATGACGTGGAGAACCCTACCCTACGCGAGAAGTTGCTGTCGAGGACAAAAAAAATTGACGCCAGGGACAGTTACTTTTTTTTAATATATAGAGAAAAGATGTTCGAATATGATAACTTGATAATTAGAATGTTATATTTATCATTTGGATTTCAATTCAAAACGGAAGCTCTTAGATAATGTTTATATTACGTGGAAAGTTTCATTTTTATTTTTCGACAAGATGGGAAGCTCTTAGATAATGTTTATATTACGTGGAAAGTTTCATTTTTATTTTTCGACAAGATGGGAAGTGCTTAGGAATATTGTTATTAATTTGTTGGGACAAGATAAAAGAGTATCATTATTTCAACAGGATATCATCTGTGTTTTAAAAATCAAAATGTTCTTTAAAAGAATTTATCTGCATCGACAATTAATAGGACCATGGCAGTGTGAGTAATTTATAAATATTCAACTCGTTTTATTACTTGAAAAATAAGGTTAGGTTTTTTTTTAATTTTATTTTTGTGTCATTAGATTTTGTTCTTTATTGTTAATATGACTGACGTGATGAGTTAATAAAACTTAAATCCGCGAGAAAAACTTTGTGGCAGTCTGTTTCAAAATTAATAAATATTTTGTAATCGGAAATAAAAAATAAAACCTTTTATAAAAATATAATTGAGGATTTTTTTTTTTTTTTTTTTTTTTTTTTTTTTTCCTGTTAAATTCTAAACAATCTGATTTAAAAATTATTAACGATAAAATATTAAATTGCTTTAAAGGATGGATGGATGGTTGGGTTTTACGTCGCACTAGTGCTGCGCAGATGGGCAATTGGCGACGATCTGGGACACACCCCTAGAGGTGGTCCGGAGACATGCCATCACAATTTTGATCCTCCACGGAGGGATAGCTCTCCCGCTTCGGTGACCCCCAGAGGTATAATTTTTGATGGGAACATGGAGGACAATGCGGCCACGACAGATTTTATGTGCACCAGCCACCTTTAGTGTACACGACGGTCTTTGGCCGGCTCGAGTACCGAACCCGCAATCTTCCAATTACGAGGCCGGCGCTCTACCGACTAGGCTACCGCGGCCTTTGCTTTAAAGGTAATGAATCTGAAATTGAAAAACAATGTGATTCGGTATTAGAATATGAGGAAAAAATTAATTTATGCATTTTTAGAGCACAAAAGAAATTAAGTTCTGAAATTATAAGTAACTATCCAGTAAGTGATCATACTGCTGAAAATAAAGTTGAAAACAAAAGTAAAATTCGATTGCCTAAGATTTCGATAGCAAGGTGAAGGTACTATGGTGAACCTAGTTTATTTTTAGAGTTTTTTAATTCATTTGAAAATGCTATTGGAAATAATACTGAGTTGACGAATGTGGAAATATTTACGTATCTTAAATCTTTACTTGGAGGGCCAACTTTAAGTGCTATTTCTGGCTTTCCACTTTCCGATGAAAATTATGATGAATCTATTAAATTAATTAAAGAGAGATTCGGTCGTACAGATTTGGTAATTTCTTCCCAGAGGAATAAACTCTTGAACTTTGAACCTGTTAAAACCTCGGGTAATATTAAAGCGCTAAGAACACTTTATGATTCTTGTGAAATACATATAAGAAGTTTAAATTCCTTGGAAATTGTATCGGAATCTTATGGAAGTCTTTTAAGACCAAATATTTAAAAATTATTACCTGATGATATGAATTTAGAATTTAATAGAAAACATAATTCTAGGGGTCAATATAACCTAATAGAACTTCTTGATATTATTAGATTAGAGGTTGAGAGTAGGGAGGCTTCTAATTTGATTATAAATTCTAATAAAAGAGATACAAATTATGTTGTTAAGAAAAATAAAAGTAATTATTTGAAAGGGATGAGAGTTCCTACTGCTTCCGCTTTAACTGTAGTGAATAAAACGTTTTTATTGTAATCAAAATACGCATGAATTAGTAAAATGTGAGAAAACAGATGAACAAAAAAGATCCATATTAAAAACTCAGGGTCGTTGTTATAAATGCTTTAAAAAAGGTTATGTGTCATCTAGGTGTAAGGTTAAAATCCCGCCTTGTGAATTATGTAATAGTTTAAACCATAATAAGTTATTTTCTAAATTAAATGTTCGTGAATCAGAAAGTCTTACTGAGGTTAAACAAAATGTAGTCGCATCGCTGTCACTGAATTCTGTTTCTGAAATTGATAAAGGTGTGTATTTACAAACTTGTTCTGTTTTCGCTTCTGATAAAGATAATAATAGATGTCAATTGGTAAAAACTCTGATGGGGGTTTTCAAAAATCATTGATAAAGGTGTGTATTTACAAACTTGTTCTGTTTTCGCTTCTGATAAAGATAATAATAGATGTCAATTGGTAAAAACTCTGATGGGGGTTTTCAAAAATCATTTATAAAGCCCGATTTAGCTAAAGAACTAAAATTAAAAAGTCTGAGGAAAGAAAGTTTATCTATTTATTCCTTTGGGTATACTGAGGGCAGGTTAATGGAATATGATGTTGTTAAAGTTGCTCTTAAAAGTATTCAATGCCCAAACGATTTTATTACAATTGAAGCGCTTGTTACAGACACTATTTCTGGAGCAATCATAAAATCACCTTCTAAAAATATCTTGAAATTGTGAAAATTAGAAAATTTGAAATTAGCGGATAATGGGGAATCCTCTGAAATAAAAATATTATTAGGATCTGATACATGTTGGGAGTTATAGACTGGAGAAAAGAAAAGAATTAGTAAAAATTTATTTGCGGTTTCCTCAATATTTGGTTGGTCCTTCGTAGGATCTTTGGAGGAGAACCAATCTTGTGCCTCTATGTTTACAATAGGTGCTTCTCAGAACGTGAAAAAAAGAGGAAAATTCAATTAATGACTGTTTGAAAAAGTTTTGGACTTTAGATAATATGGGTTTAGGAGAAAAAAAAAATACAGATGATGGTAAATTAATAATTGAGAAATTTGAGAATGATTTGAAATTCAGTGATGGCAGGTACGTAGCTCGTTTGTTACGGAAGTCGCATCATGAAAAAAAGGCCGATAATTTTCAAAATGTTAAACATCGTCTAATGTCTTTGATTAATAAATTAAAAAAATATGAATGGCTCAAAGAGAATTATGATAGCATAATAAAAGATCAGTTAAATCACGAAATAATTGAGGAGTGCAATTTAGAAACTCTTGATGGGAATATAATATATTATATGTCACATTCTCCGGTCGTTAGGAGAAATGCAATAAAAACTAAGGTCCGTATTGTGTTCGATGCATCCTCAAAATGCAATAAGGAAATATCGTTGAATGATTGTTTAGTACCAGGACCAAATTTAAATCCTTCTGTTTTACACTTAATATTACGATTTAGATTATATAAATATGCATTTACCGCAGATAGTGAAAAAGCTTTTCTCAAGATTGGTATTTCAGACATTGATAGTATAGTATTTTGTGGACAGGAGAAGATTTATAAGCCATAACTAGGATATGACGAGGCGTTTCATTTTAAACACATAAAATTTAATAGATGACTATGACAATTACAGATGAGAAATACAAGTAACATGAGCGACTACATT